>JAJIZL010019474.1:64343-125147 GCA_023969395.1 Amblyomma maculatum
CATGCCAGTGTCACCCAGCATGCCAGTGTCACCCAGCATGCCAGTGTAGGCCAGCATGCCAGTGTGCCAGTATGCAGTGCCACACTGGTCCGATAATCAGGTATGACACTGGCCCAGTGTCTCCCAGTGGCACTGCGTTTTCCAATAGGGAAAACTAAAGGCAGCAACCTTTGGAGGTGAGGTTGCTCAACGGCGAAAAGACGAAGATCCTCCGCCGCCGACGACCACTAACGACGACGCAGCCGTTTCACCGCCGCTCCACACGACGTCATCGACGACATCACGACCAAAGTGCAAGCAGACACCGCCGCCCAGCGAAGTAACTACGGTATGCCCCGGCCATAACCTGAAGAAACGACGGAGCCGAGATCGGACACTAAGGCCCACGTGCAATGCGAGGACGCGAACAAGTGACCTTGAAGTTGATATCGACGGTCGCAGAGTCACTGCCCTAGTAACACCGGAGCTGACTATTCAGTCATTAGTGGACCGTTAGCCTCTCAGCTCAGAAAAGTTACCACCGCTTGGGATGGCCCGCTGATTCGCACCGCAGGTGGCAATCTGATTACTCCATCGGGACGATGCACTACAAGAATAACCGTAAATGGGCGTACTTACCCCACCAGCTTTGTGGTCTTGCAGCAGTGCTCCCGCGACGTGATTTTAGGCATAGACTTCCTAAATGAACATAGGGCTATCATCGACCTGCGATCCAAGCTCATCAAGCTCTCTGCAGACAAAGCCATTCCTGTTACGACGACGTCGATGCAACACATCGCTCTAAACGTCCTCGATGAAGAATTGACCGTCCCGCCCCGATCAAGCATCGCAGTCTGCGTAGGTAGCGCAAACATCGAAACCGCTGAAGGCATCGTCGAAGGAAATATCCAATTGCTTAGAACGAGGTGTCGGTATCGCAAGAGGCATCGCGAAATTCCGGAGAGGTCAAACTCAGGTGCTGGTAACAAACTTCACCGAAGAATACCGGCATCTCAACAAGGGCACGACGATCGCTTTTCTCGACGAATTAGCCGACCTCAAAGATGTATTCGCCCTCCACGACCAAACGCTGGAAGACTCACCGGACCAATTCCGTCAGCCCAAATTTGACATCAACCCGGCATTGACCCACAGCAGGAAAGACCAGATTCTTAGTCTTCTTCGAAGCTACGGGGAGTGCTTCTCGTCATCATCGAAGGTACGACAAACACCACTGGCCAAGCACCGCATTATAACGGACGACCACACCCGACCTCTGCGCCAAAGCCCTTATCGTGTATCGCCGCGAGAACGCCAGGCCATTCGCGATCAAGTTGAGGAAATGCTACGTGATGACGTAATCCAGCCCTCGAACAGCCCCTGGGCGGCACCAGTCGTTTTGGTCAAGAATAAAGACAGCACACTTCGCTTCTGCGTTGATTACCGCCGCTTGAATAGCATAACGGAGAAGGATGTCTACCCGCTTCCCCGCATCGACGATACTCTCGACCGGCTCTGCAATGCAAGGTACTTCTCATCGATAGACCTGAAGAGCGGATATTGGCAAATTGAGGTCGACGAAAGAGATCGCGAAAAGACCGCATTCATCACACCGCACGGCCTTTATGAGTTCAAGGTGATGCCATTTGGCCTCTGCTCCGCACCAGCCACGTTTCAACGAGTAATGGACACAGTCCTGGCAGGCTTGAAGTGGCAAATTTGTTTGGTATATTTGGACGACGTTGTTGTCTTCTCGTCAAACTTTGAAGACCACCTAAAACGACTACAAACAGTGCTGGAAGCTATCAAGTCATCGGGACTAACGCTAAAAGCAGAGAAGTGTCACTTCGCCTACGAAGAACTCCGGTTCCTAGGTCACATCGTTAGCAAGGACGGTATTTGCCCAGACCCGGAGAAAACAGCTGCAATCGCACAATTCCCACCGCCTGCCGACAAGAAAGCTATGCGCCGATTCCTTGGGCTGTGCGCTTATTATCGACGATTTGTCAGAAACTTTTCGCGGATCGCCGAACCGTTAACGCAGCTTACAAAGGCTGACGTACCTTTTAAATGGGAAGCGCCGCAAGAAGAAGCCTTCGACGAACTTAAGCGCCGCCTGCAATGCCCTCCTGTACTTGGCCACTTTGATGAAAACGCCGAGACCGAAATTCACACCGACGCGAGCAGTGTGGGCCTAGGAGCCGTTCTTGTCCAGAGGAGTGCCGGACAGGAGAAAGTAATCGCCTACGCTAGCAGATCCCTCACAAAAGCCGAAGTCAATTACTCGACGACCGAGAAGGAGTGCCTTGCAATCATCTGGGCCACTTCTAAGTTTCGTCCATACCTATACGGCCGACCATTCAAGGTGGTAAGCGACCATCACGCGCTCTGCTGGCTGGCTAATTTGAAAGATCCTTCCGGCCGCCTTGCCAGATGGAGCCTACGACTTCAAGAATTTGACATGACTGTAGTCTATAAGTCGGGCCGGAAGCATTCCGACGCAGACTGCTTATCCCGCGCTCCGGTCGATGCTCCCCCGAAGGACGACGAAGACGACGCCTTTTTGGGACCGGTAAGCGCCAGCAGTTTCGCAGAGCAACAGCGATCAGACCCTGAGCTGAAAGCGCTAGCCGATTACTTGGAAGGAAAGACCGCTTCCCCTCCTGGTTTGTTCAGGCGACATTTATCATCCTCCACGTTAAACAATGGCCTCCTCGTGAAGAAGAACTTCGCACCTAACAAGACCACGCAGCTTCTCGTAGTGCCTAAAGCCCTTCGGCAAGAAATTCTGCAGGCGTTGCACGATGAGCCCACAGCAGGCCACCTCGGATTTGCGCGCACATTGCGTCGAATCCAGGAGAAGTATTACTGGCCGCGACTGCCTGCCGAAGTTGCCCACTGCGTGAAGACGTGTCGTGAGTGCCAACGACGCAAGACGCCGCCGAACAGACCAGCAGGACTACTAAACCCTATTCCGCCCCCAATCGTGCCCTTTCAACAAATTGGGATGGATCTCCTCGGCCCCTTTCCATCTTCGTCTATGGGTAACAAGTGGATCATCGTGGCCACTGACTACCTTACCCGTTACGCCGAAGCAAGAGCACTACCAAATGGTACCGCGGCAGAAGTCGCCAAATTTTTTGTCGAACAAATTCTCTTGCGACACGGCGCCCCAGAAGTGCTCATCACGGACAGGGGAACGGCGTTTACGGCAGAGTTGACGCAAGCCATCCTGGAATACAGTCACACAAGCCATCGACGAACAACTGCGTACCATCCCCAGACCAATGGCCTTACGGAGCGCCTGAACAAAACGATCGCGGACATGATCGCTATGTACGTCGACGCTGAACACAAGACCTGGGACGCCATCTTGCCGTACGTCATCTTCGCGTATAACGCGGCAGTCCAGGAGACGACCAGAGCGACCCCGTTTAAGCTTGTGTACGGCAGGGAGCCCACGACGACGCTCGACGCAATGCTGCCGCACGTAACCAGCGAAGACAACCTTGACGTCGCCGCCTACCTGCAGCGTGCAGAGGAAGCCCGACGACTCGCACGGCTGCGTATTAAAGACCAACAGCGCACCGACAGCCGACGATACAATTTACGACGACGCCACGCAGAGTACAATCCAGGAGACCAAGTTTGGGTTTGGACACCAATTCGCCGTCGCGGATTAAGTGAAAAGTTGTTGCGTCGATACTTTGGGCCATACAAAATCCTTCGCCGCGTCGGACCACTGGACTATGAAGTCATTCCCGACGGAACATCAGCATCACAACGGCGACGCGCACGCCCAGAAATTGTACATGTTGTACGACTGAAGCCATATTACGCGCGTTAAAGAATCTGTGGTGTTTAAACTTTGCAGTGTTTATGTTTAAGTTCCTTTGTTTTGAACATCGAGGTGATGTTTTTTTTTTTAAGGGGGAAGTAATGCCGCGAAACCTTCAAAACAGTATTTGTTGTTTTTTAACAGCCGCCGGCATACAGGCTTATCACTCTGATTCTGGACCGCGTATCAGTTCCGTAATCTTTGTTTGTTAATGCTCGATGTCGCGAGTCACACCTTTATCAGTTTTGTTGTAGCGCAAGACACACCAAGATCTGTCTCGAAGGTTCCGGCCACTCGCTTGTCTTTCCACAATGTTCCAGCCCGTGCTGGTAGCTGTTTGCGACGTTATCTAGATTCTTGTGTGCAGCCTTTAAATTGAGCGTTGCCGAGTGTGACGAGCATTCTTTGTTCGACGATCGACGAGCACGTCTGTTTCTTTCGCCGCCGCCGAGTTGCTTATTTCTTTTGCGGGCGCAAGTCAGCCCAAATAAAGAGTTTCTTTAGTGCAATCATCGACCCCTTCATCTGTGTCGTCGACCTCGTCACCACTACGTGACAATATATACCTAAATGACACTCCAAAGGTGTTTGCTGCACAGTAACACAAAATCGCAGTAATACGGAAAGTTGAGCTAGTTGGTACATGATTGCAAATTACGAGCGCTGCGACGGAGAACAGCAACGAGAGAGTAATGACAAGGACAGGCGCTGTCCTTGTCATTACTCTCTCGTTGTTGTTCTCCGTCGCAGGGCTCGTAATTTGCAACACAAAATCAAATCGCGTAACGAGCTGCGGCGCTCAAACTTCGCATTACGTAGTTTCTTAATCCTATCTAGGAGTCATTTTTTTGCGTCACCTTTTTTCTAACGGGAAAAACAACCTAACCAGCCAGCATGTACTCAGACGCAAGCATGCTTGTTTCTTGCAGTAGAGGTGTAGCACTGCCTAAGACCGGTAACAGATTAATGCTGAGGCGGGATAAATGGACAAGATATATAGCTTATTACCTGCCAATACTATATCTCGAGAAGACATATAAAGTGGGTGAGAGTCGCATGCTCTTTAATAGGGCCGTGACCAGGTCAAGGTACAAGACGTAATGGATCATTATGAACGCACTCTTGCTGCCTATGACTGCTGGGAACACTACCTTGGCTGCGATATCACGCTACCACTCGCGACGAACCGGTTGGTTCTTATAGCCGGCAGATGCAAAGTTTCGCGTAGCTCACTCTAAGATCAGGTTCATGTTATTCATCCGGTGTATATCCAAGGTCACCAGAATTTCATGGCAACGGGGTGTAAAAGCGGGGGTGTAACTAATCAATGTACAGGAAAGCGGTGGCCGACACTGTTTTTCTGTCACGGTTAATTCAACACTGGAATCTCAATGCCACGGCGCACTGTTGAATCGTACGTCATTCCTCAAAGTCACGGTGATAGCTTTCTATACTTCCTCGTTATCAATGATGTCGCCAATATCTGCACCTGAATGCAAAGAGTGCTGAGTGTGCCCCCAGCCAGAATGCAAGCGCAGTCGTTCATAGTTCTAAATGGAGTACTTTGTAACGATGATAACATCCATTTACTATACGTCTGTGCTTCCACCAAAAGCGATTTCTTAATGCTAAAACAAATAGTTGTGACTTTTACATTTTGCTATAACGTTGTATTTACACACTTTTAAAGGAAATAAGTATGTACTCATTCAGCCACACTACCTCGAGTGAATATTTAGTGCAATACGCTACTGCTTTATTTGTGTATTGGGACGATTTCTTACAAACTGTTATGACCGAACCAAAGATTTCCTCGAGGGATTTATTCGTGCACCGTTTTGGTACAGAACCAAACCGTCTATACGACGTGTGTAATCACAATGAGGTAGCACAGGTTAGTTAAACATACATGCATATGTTCCTGCAAATAGTGAGAAAGAATAAAATTATTCTTACAGAGATCCTTCTTCCCCGATGGTCAATACAGCCGGAGTGCTGAAATTTTCGTACTCTCCATATCTGTCAAACTTAACGCATTTTTCCGCTCCTCCAAAAGTCTCGTCGTAATAGTAGTTTCTGTACATGAGGTACCATTCCCCCACATCGGGGTAGCACTGCAATGACACAGTTGACAGAATTGAAAAGGGCGTGATCGAGAGGAAGTGCGACTAAAAGTCTTTTGCACGATCTTCAAAACGAAAATAAGTTTCTGAAGCCTTTATGAGGGACTATGGCGTTTGAATTTGGTCATGCCTTTTTGAGGCCACATTCCCTTTCAAGTTGCGTTCATGCACGTCAGCCTCAAAATAAGGTCATGTTCTTTATCCGGCGCATGGAAAACATGAAAGTGCGCAGTCTACGCCTCATGCATTAATCCTGAGGGCTTAATAACGCCTGGAATAAAAGCAAAGTACGTTCTTCTCCTAGTTCACATTTTTTTTTTTCACGCCAAAACGCTTAAGTCTCCGTTCTGCAAAAAACTAAGGTGTCGGCTTTCTTCATTTTTTTTTCCTTTTCGAGTATTTTTCTGCGGTCTAATTAGTTAGCATTTAGTCGTTAGATTTCTTACCTAAGCGTCAATGCGCAAGTTATAGGCCATCTGGAAAACTTGCTGGCTGCAATGTTTACGGTGAAGTAAAATTTACGCAGCTTCACACAGGGGCCCTTAGCGAAGCAGTCACGTGACTAGCTGCCGACGTGCGTCGTACATCTCTCATCCAGTGCAAGCGCTAAACCTCATTGTGGAGAGGATTGGGTTGAAAAGTTATTCTTTTTTACTCCCATGAACGTTTTGTGTTGCTCAAGTAGCACCGTGGACACCTGGTAGGTTTTTTTAGCTCTTTGTTGGGCTAAGCGATGAAATATACCTCATTTGCGCAAATCATACCTTGATGCCAAGATTTAATGCAGCTTTCAAAGACAAACCACAGTTCAAAACTTCGATCATTTTAATTCACTGCAAAATAAAAATCCTGAGAACAAAAAATAAAGTAAATTAGGACATGTAGAATTAAGCATTTGGTTTTCGTCAACAAGAGAACTTCATCGCGAAAACCTATTTTACATATGGTATATTTAGCATATGGTATATTAAAAACAAGCAGAAAAAAATACCAGCGCCTCACGTCGCTTGTTTTCTGGATAAGGCGCTCAACGCTTGATCCCTGTGACGCGGCTGCAATCCCGGCCTCGGAGGCCTCTTTTCAGTGGATACGGAAATCGAAGCGTCCGTCACTACACAGTAAGGAATCCCAGGCGTCCGAAGTTTTGGGAGGACTCCACCCTGGCGGCTCTTATAGCCTGAGTATCATTGTGGCGTTCAACCTTGAAATCCAGCCAACGCAGAAAAAAAAAACGATTTGAACACACGCGGCAAGCGCGTATTTGATGCACCTGTGCAGTTTCAAAGCCTGAGCTTAAGTCCATCATTTCCCAAAGCTTCCAAGCTCTCCAACACACTGATATAAGGTTGGGTTTGAGCAAGGTAGGATAGAGATAGAGCATTTGGCAAAAATGTACAAAATGGCAAATTTAGTAACTAATTTGGGCATTTCAGCGTTCTCCGCACATCTAAAGGAGTAACAAAAAATGAAAAGCGCTTACTCGGCTTGTATCTTGGTATTTTTGTAGGTCACTTCGCAGCTCCGGGTAGAAAATACCTTTTCCCAGTGTTATCAGTAGGCTCAGAGTCAGCAGAGAGAGATATGTCGAGAGCATATTGAGTGGCACAAAACGTTACTGTCTCACACTTGGCGGACAAGAAATACAGTGGACGCTTTCCAGGTAAGGTTTTGCCGATATACCAACCACCGATCATTTACCCCATTCGCTCAGCTGGGAGTGAAGCACTCATCGATATATCACCGCAGGCATTTCTGGCGGATATGCGTTTTTTCCGTTATGTTTTATGGCAGTATAGCAATAAAACACAGCGGCTACTTAAGCCGTATTTTGTCGTCCGTGTATACACCACTCAAACCCCAGGATATCCTTCCTCCAAATTCTTAAGCTCTATATTTCCGGCCCATCTGCATTTTGAGAGCATTGTCTGCATAATTGCATCCCTCTGGCACTTCTAACCTAAGCGCTTCGTTCATGTCAATCACAGTCACGTTTAAAGGGTTTAATACAGGAATACGCCAGATGCGGTGTATTATTAGAAGTGGAGGAGTGGATTTTGAGATAGGTTAGTGTAAGGTTCCTTCAGAAATACAATGATAAGACTGCCTTCTGAAGCGCGCAACAGTGTATAAAGTACGTGAAGATAAAGTATTCTCTTTAGGCTGCAAAACAATGTTACAGTATACTCAAACTTTCGATGTCTTTTATTGTAGCTAAAGTTACACTATGCAAGTCAGCGGCGCATTTCAGGTAAGCGCCGCTAGTCACTACTCCACATGCGTCGTAACCAAGGCAACTATTTTCCCTGAGCCACAGAAGATGGGAACAAGAAGAACGGAAGATAGAAGAGGGAGAAGAAGAAGCTGGTCAAATGGCGCAAGAAGATTCGGAAGACGCTAAGAAGATGCGCCGAATCACGACCATATCATACGGTTTGCAGCCACGGCATCGGCGAAGAGAACGTTCTAGTGGGACTCTGTGAACAATCCGTTTGATATATAGCTCTCGCTGCGCATATCCCGGCTTAATGAAGCTGGTATTTATAAGATGCGTTAAAATGTTATGTTACGCTGCGTTCAGTGATGTTATTCTACTGTGCTCTGAAGTAATAAATGACACTGAATCAGTGACTGGGCAGACATTTTTCCAATCCAAAAGATTCACAGCGGAAAAATTTCAAGCTCGCAGCAGTAGTTATTACTCTCAATGATGTATCGGGATAGTTATAGGCACTTTATTTTTCCAAAGAAAACATCACGCTAATCATGCTTATTTACATTTCAACGTGTTGCAGCAGATTGAAGAGACGGTGAGACATTTGTCCCTCATTCTTTATTTGCTGCTGACATCGCATCTTGATCAATTTTCACCCGTCATTAATTTACACAACAGGATACTTCCCCCATTCAGACTCAGCTCGTACAGAAAAGTTAAGTAAAAAATAACTCTGCACGTTGAAGGCAACAGCAGGGCTAGCAACGAAGACCCATCTAACTGCAGACATGGTTCTATCCGACTTCTCCGGACCTCCTATTGAAAAGGGCATAATTTCGTTCAAACACAAGCTACATATTATAACCACAACTTGCACTCCCATCATCAGTGTACGTGGACAGTCGTGAAGTATTAAAAAGAAAAGAATCATTTCGGTCTTTCAGAACTGCTAAATAAATCTTGCTCATGGGAAAGATATCGCACGACGCACGACAAAAAGGGCCAATCGCTTGCCTAATAAGTATTAATTTTTCACTTTGAATTCAGCCAATATATTACGTCATAATCCCGAACTGCTTTTCAAAAATTGGAAAACACTCAAGATTTCCTCTTAGAGGTTAGACGTGGCAGCATCGATCAGTAACTCCGGTGGCTCCACGTGCCCCTGCACACGCGAACATTGTTTTCTCTTGTGCAGTCACCATCCTTATGCGAATTACCACGTGGCGTACATACCGCGTCCCTGTGTGACTAACTGGGGTTGATAGCTCTGCTCTATCTCTGTCACCAGAGATATTGTCACATCTTCATACAGATGATATCAGCTGCCAATCGCTGCATCACTAGTAGCGAAGCCTTCGCTGCCGTTGCCGTGGGCCTCGCCAAAACGCGCCACTGTGACATCACACCCCGCTTCTGCCACTCACAGACCTTAACTCAAAATGGTGCATCTCGAGATTTTCGGTCATGCCGCCACTCCCGGTGGTGAGGACGTTGACGGCGCCGGATTTTCCTTGCCATGAAAACATTACGCTTTATATAAAACGTTCAACCCATATAAAGTGAACATTGACTTTGTGTCACCAACGCGATATGCTCCTATCTAAAAGGAAGCCCACAAGGTACATAAACTGCAATCTGCTCCACAGCATCCTCCGAATCCAGAAAGAGGTAGCTTCGCGATTCTCTCTCGATTTCGTTCACTTATGCTTTAAATAATGTTTTAAGGTAGCGGCACTTTAAGGCTAAGTGACGTAATAAAGAAAGATTCTTCACTTGGCGTAGATGAGAGCAATCATGAAATTTAATGATTACTCTGCTGTCATTGAACTGCACATTTTGCCACTGCGCTTCCATTCGGCCTTGTTCCAAAGTTAGGCGAGCGGGAAAGAGCGTGGTAAGACACCGTCGCGACTTGTTTTCTTGTTTTTTTTTCGTGTGCACCGGCGGGGGCTAATTAAAGGACAGAGAAAAAGAGCATCATTTTGAATCACCCATATGGTCGGTGCTAACTAAAGTTATTAATTAAGTAACATAATTAATTATTAGCTTAATTATTTCGCGTTGCAGCGATGAGTCCATATAGTCGATGCTAACGAAGCTAGCTTAATTATTTTCGCCTGGCAGCGATGATTGTTGAGACAGCTATTGATAGTGCGCGTTTCTGAATTTAGTAAATTGCTTTTCGTGGGCCCTATACTAGTCCTAGCCTGGGTGTCTTGTGATCTTTAATATTTCTGTGCATCTGTACTTTCAAAGCTAATAACAGCTCAATGTTTGATCTTTCTTGCAGCCTTCGAATGCCGTCTACGTTGCGGCGACGTATGTGAAATTGCGATTCAGTTGAGCAGTTATCGTCCTCAGAAAGAGTTGCCATCAAATAACTACTTTTGGAGCTCTTTCGTTGTTTTCGTGTTTCTTCATTGGCCCCGTCCCTTCCGTGCCGCCCTCAATATTAACCCCTGGTATGAGCCCACTATCCGATAAGGAAGTGCTCCTAGTTGCTGATACGTTCACGAAGATTACCTTGGATTTAGATTTCGAGGCGGTGGCCTCTACTCAGTGCAAAAGTAGAGCACCGTCGTACAGTGCCCGTTTAACCTTCGGCTCAACCTCAATGTCAAACCTTCCAGATAAGCCATAGCATTGCAGGTTTTATATCGTATAACCATATATGCCTTGTTATTCCGTAAGTTTGCAAGAACTATAAATTATATTGATTTGTTTGTAAGTGATTCGAACTTATCTTTCGACAGAT
The DNA here is from genome assembly GCA_023969395.1 of Amblyomma maculatum. Lineage (NCBI taxonomy): Eukaryota > Metazoa > Arthropoda > Arachnida > Ixodida > Ixodidae > Amblyomma > Amblyomma maculatum. The sequence continues at coordinate 75,254 of JAJIZL010019474.1, forward strand.
TGCAGCAAATAATATTTTTTGCGTGGTTATGTGTCACAAATATGAAGAATGATAATGACGGATTATAACATTCACACTTTCTAGCTCTTTAAGCGCAGCTAATATAAAACAACAGTAAATAATTTAATGAATAGTGGTATTTAAGTGCACTGATAGAAAACAAAGCATGTGCTCGCTCTACGTTCATAAAAACAGCAATTGAGGAATTTAAATTAAAATATTGCAAAAATATTTTACTTGCCGGTTGCAAAAAATCCGGAAATTACTGTGGGTATAAAAAAAGCAAAAAAAAAAAGAAAACATCAGTCTGTGTGAATAGAATGTTTTTAACCTCGGAGCTGTAGAGTGCTCAGTGATACTCTCACGAATTTCCTGCAGCGACCTTATATTGCTTTGAAGGAAATTCGCAATGAAGCATGGTTGAATGAACTTCACATTCAGTTTTATATGCACGCACTACAGCTGACTTTAGCCTGGTGCCAACTGCAGGCAATAGACATCAGAGCCATACAGCTCGTCAGTGCGACAATGTGCAGCGACAGGAGACTGCTATACTGAATTTCAGAGTTGTCAACAGAATGTAAACACGTCAGCAACCGGAACCTACTGATTGCCTATACATCACTTTCTTTAGGGACATCGTGATAGCTTGAGTACACATTTCCTTTACACAGAATAGCCCTGTTTTATCATCATGTGGCGTTCTGGTTTCAGTGAGGCATGGTAGGGAGGATATTGCCAATTTATTTTATACCTTTCTTAAAGAAACCGCCAGTTCGCGCTCAAGGCGATGGAGCAATGCAGAATGGGAAAATGTCGAATGGAAAACTCACAATGGTTACCACTTGTGACGACGGGCTCAGCATTGCTCTTCGGTGTTTTATTACTTGTTGCTTTTGGTTGTTTTATCAGAGACAATCAATGCCCGGTGAGCCCTTTAAATCATCGGTTTATTACACCTTACAAGAAGCACAGTGAAACGTTCAATAACTACTAGGTCTTGCATTACCAATTCGGCATCCTTAGACCTGTCCTCACGTCAAGTCTATATTAATGTGGAGAATTTGACTGAATAAAACACAGCCGTCGTAGTAGGTTTTAAATTTGAGGTCGACAATATTGCATCGGTATTAATTATCTGCCAATTTCCTTTCATTGCTGCGAATATCGCAGCGCGATCCTGAAAGTGTAGCTATTATTAAAAAAGGTAGTCAACTGCACGCGCATGTATTTATAATTTCTCATCATCATCTAGCTTTTTTACCTTTCACGTGTTGCCTCTACAGCGTATAAACAATTCGGGCGATACATTATCTCGGCTTTTAAAGATGCAGCGCAACACTGTTAATGGCTTCTGATGCTCCCCTTCCGGAACATCACTCAGGCGCATACACTTTGCCATTCGCTTAATTACTTATTCCTTGATTTGTGCCTCCATTATCTTAAACATATTCCATAGCATACAATCTCCAGCTACCTGTTACTTTAAAGGCTATGTAGATCAAATATGTACAGCCGACGTCACCCTTGTGTAGAGCGCTCGAGCAAGGCATATCGGGCTACAAAAGCTGAAAATAGACTCCAACTCTAGACTTCTGGGCTAGGTGCTAGTGTCTGCCTTGGTTGCTGCTATCTGTGGCACCACTTTCACACGAGTGTTGCCGCAAGAACCTACCAGCTGCGGCCGATATCTGGCCTTATTTACAGGGACGTGTGTCTCCCGAGCGCTCTACACAAGGGTGACGCCGACTGTACAATGCCCAGCCTAAAGCCATACCGACGTGCCTATGCAGATTCAGGGACCCATGACTAATCCGAGCTTAAAGGGCTCTGGGATCGATGTTCTTGTTATCCTCTTCACTGACCTCCTTGTAACTTGGCCATGTCGTCTTTTCTCGCGACGTCTCACAACCTGCGGACCAATAGTTATCGAACATGTCTCCTGCTAACTGTCACCAGTCAGAGGCACGCTCATGGTTTTAAACTCGCAGCACTGTGTTAGTATCCTTCCTTCTGTCCATGTCTGTCTGCGCTCCTAGTACGTATCTCAACAGTTCACCAACTAGACCAAAACAAGATTATTCTGCATGTTCCAAATGCACCAACTGCATGTTCTCCAGCATGAGGCCCTTAACGTTGCCGCTTTAAAACGGGATAAAGCATCCACACAAAGAACAAGCATATTTTTAGTGACCACAATAAAAGATGAATAAAATTTACAGAACTGCGCTTGAGCCTGTTTATATCCGCAAAAGGTGAAAGCAACTTTACAGGACGGTTTTCACTAAATGCATTATCGGTGTCATTCCTGCTACCATCATCATCATCATTACTATCGTTGCTAGAATTAATAAATAAATGCACCGTCATTGTCATCTCTACTACCATCATCATTATGGCTAACAGCATTATCATTATAATCCTACTATCATCCTAATCCTTGTCACTAACTGCATCATCATTATCATACCTATTATCATCCTCACGCTAGACAAGGAGAGTTACGATCGGCTTCTCACCAGCACGGCGTGAGAAACCGCTCGATGAGAAACCGACTTGGTTATCGCATCTTGATGCCTGTGTGTGCCTCACTAAATTTTGGCATTTCCTATGGATGGGAATTACTGGGTTTTGGCGGGCTCGTATTATGGAGAACGGTGATTTGGGGGACGAGCTTTTTCACTTTCTAACCCTCAGAAGCTCTGCCATACAATAAAGAAAACAAAAATCCTGGTGTTAGGCAGTAGTTAGAGTGCTCGGCTGAGGATTCAGAGGAGTAGAGGTTCGAGTCCCTGCGGAAATACGTTTTGCCGGCGAACATTTATGAACACCGTGAGCCAATAAAGGCCGTCACCTTAGAAAAGAAGATGTAATAATGGAGATGAAAAATGGCTCACGCAAACATTATGTGCATTTAACAGTATGACACTTTAGGGTAGGCTACCATTTCACTTATATAGCCCAGTTCAACCAAGCAGAATCAATATGCCTGCGTGCGTGGACTAAGGGTTACATAAAATAAATGTCCCAGTAGGCTGGTCGTGATACAGTCCTTCCATATGATAAGAGAGGAGGGAGTGGCAGGTCCTGTCAAACGTAACGTCAGGTAACCTTACGCTCAGTCATTGTGTGGCCATTTCACCTGCAAGCTACCGCCTGCCAGCGCCATGTTCGCGATTTTTCGCTCACAGTGCCGAAGCCGACCCCAGGTTTTCAGTGAACCGGGCCTTTAACGCTTCGGCATTAAAAGAAAACCAATCTCAGTGCGAACAACTGTAGAAAGGTAAATCAGAGAGGGGACAATATTTTCGAACGAAACTACTGAAACATCATCGTATTTATGAAAGCGACATGTATGTCGAGTAAACTGTCTTCTTAATTGTAGCTGTCCACTGGTACTTGAAGCATCGACCTCGGGTACCTGTTCTTGCTAACAGTTTGCAAAGTGTAAGACGTTGACTGTGAGATCTAGTGCTGAGAGTGTGGCAACCAAGTATCACTATTTGCGGACAACCACACTCAGGATTTTGATCTATATTTTTTACTCCAGGAGGCTGGCAGTTCTCGGAGAGCACGGCCTGATCTATGGCAGAACACCCTGGTTGCATCCGACGGGAACCGACCGGAACAAACAGTAGAAGAGCGCCCTATCTAGGTGCTTTACAGATAGAAGGCTCAATCTAGAAGAAGCCATCGTGGCCGGAGCTGCCTGCTCGGGAATTGTCTGGCCTGTCCCGTACCATGAATGGCCTTGTGATCAAGCATTAATCACTGCCATGAGAAAAAGTTTGGTGCCGCTGGATGCCTATCGATAGAATAGGTACAAGCACGCTACCGGCCAGGCGCTTAGTCTTTGTGGTACTCCAACGCTCGAAACGATCACCCAGCTGTCTGGATCATTTCCCAATTAGAAGACGTCACCCTCATTTACAGAAGCAAGTCGCAAGGGCGCTCGACTACTGTGCCCAGTATTATGGGATCGAATCCAGGCCACGGAGGCCTCTTTTCGATGGAGGCTAAAAGCAAGGCGCCTGTGTGCTTTGCCATGCCAATGCACGTTAAAGAACCCAGGTGGTCAAAATTTCAGGAGCCCTCCACTTTGCCGTCTCTCATAGCCTAAGTCACTTATGGATGGTAAACCCTATAAAAACAAAACCAACATTCACGTTTGGAAGGTACCAAGTGCAATCCCTGGTGCCGTCCGTATCTCACTGATTTTTTAATGGAGAGAGACTCCGCCTAGCCAGAGCTGAAGCCATTTTATGTGTTCGCATAAAAAAGGGGATCTCTAGTTGTGGCGTGCATGCAGGAAAGAAGATTTTGTATCTTGTTATTGCCAACTATGAACGACATAAACTAGCTTGGAGCACCAGTCCTGGTAATGAAAGTTGACCCCTTTCATGTATGTGGCCGTGTACCTTCTACTTAAATGGTTGCGAGGGAATCCCTCGGCCTGGTTCTGGGCCTTTCTGTGAGGCGCAACAATCAGAGCTTTGAAGCCTATAGCCCCGGTTGAAGCGGCACCTCAGAGCATGCGCCCTGGTCATGGGGACAACTTCCTGCATGTAGACGAAGTCAACCCCTGGTACTCAGTATTCAGTTAATTTCCTCGCGCCGTTGAACATAATCACTTGGTTATTTATTTAGTGTACAAAGCGCAGCATTGAGACAGAACCAGCACCATACACTATCGTTTCAGTTTACTTTGAACAAAAAGCGTAAATCTTCACTAGTAGCTGGCACACCATTACCAGCCGCAGGATGAGTCGTACAATTTGTACTTGGGTGTCGAGCCACAGTTCTCGTCATAGATGAACTCGCAACACTCGGCTGGTTCGTTGAGTGTGTCGATACGTCGCCACAGTGAACATCCATAGCCTGTGTGGGGAAACAAAGAACTTGAATTCAACGTTTGTACAAGTTGTCACTTGAGGCTATATTCATTAGCTGGAGGGCGAAGTACCGAAATTACAAGGATGACAGAGAAGCCCAAAAAGGTGAAACAAGCAGCGCCATCGAAGTTTTTCTACTGAGTAGTGAATATCTGCGGAGTCCTGACGCCACATCCAAAGCAATATCTTTCTAACTCAAGAAACCAATCACGGTCCGTAAATTGCCTCTCGCCGTTCTCTGCACCAGGGACTCTGAATGCTACTAGACCAAGACGGACATTCAAAACATTTTTATAATTAAGATAACCGGGAGATTGCTTTATTCAGCTTAAGATAATCTGCATTTGCAGATTGGTATTAAAGACGAGAGGAATTAGGCGACAGGCCTATTTGGCATTTCGTAGGTTACAGGCCGGTGCTGCTTCTCCCAAGCCCGTCTTCGGGTGCATACTGAGCATTCTCTTTCGGTCATCAGTTCCCTTGTGCATTATATTTAGCTTGCTGAGATGCCGAATCTTCGAGCTTTTTACTCGCTGGCATGGCCAGGCACGTATTTGCGTTTTCCGGCCTTGTCTAAAATAACAGCCTGTCATGCGGGCTCCACGCTACCGGTATAATGATCAATCGTAAGCTTTGATTTGTCAGTCGGCCAGTCCTGGCCTTGAGAATGTTCACAGGAAAAGGAATCCATCAACTTAGTACACAATAACAGCGATGTAAAATGCACTTTGACTAATCCCAGGCTACGAATGCGAACGGCTTATCCTCCTGCGCCGCCGCCGCTGCCGCGGCAGCAGTTCACATTTTTCGGCACCTCTACGTAGCACGGTCATGATGGCCATCACCACTGGAATACCAACTGTCCCGAGCTCTGCTCTCTAGTTCTATGTGCGTGTTTTTGCTTTTCCTTAATTATCCGCTTTCCGTCTTTCTTCTCATGATGCTGCACGATATGACGTTCAGGCCTCCGCTGTATTCCTGATATCAGCCTTTTGAGGAACCAATCAAAGCTGCCTCGTTAAAATCAAAACGCACAAGACCATCACCAGCCGGACTATACCAACTGCAGGATGTAGGCCTCTCCTATACTTCTCCAAATAACCCGGTTGTGAAAAGCGGATATTGCGTCTGAAATCTATCATACTTTAAGTGATCTTGTTCCAGATGTTCTGCTGTGTTTGCCGCCATTGCGTCGTTCTTTCCTTTATCTAGTTCCTGTGCCACCAATAAATTACGCTCAGAAGCGTTTGTAACGATACATAGTAAACTTTGTAATGCCATAGCCACATGTGGTATAAGCAAAGCATGATGAAAGGCAATAGAGCTGTTTCGACCATGTTGATGATATACTTACATAACCACGGAAAACACATTGATCACCAAGATCCGTTTAACAAATTAAATGCTATCTTCGCATCGGTCATTTTAGTAAAATTTAATGGAGCAGCGTGTCAGCAGAACAGCAACGTGGAAAACGTTTTGGACATAACTAGTGCTCCAACTTTGGTCTTGGCAATTTTAGGGCATGGCATTATTTTGCCTATAAATCATACTTTGCTGCGAATAAAAGAGTTAGTATTCAGCACCAGTTTCTTCTGCGAGGGTGCCTTTCTGCTCAATCGTTTTTTGTTTTTTTTTTTTGCTCTCCTCAAAGGAGGAGGAGGAGAAAAGGAGGGGAAACGCAGGGATCTTAACCAGAAAGAATGAATTCCGGTTGGCTACCTTGCACTGGGGAAGGGGAATGGGGGATTAAAGGGGGAGGGTAGAAGAGGAGAGGAGGTGAGAAAGTCACAGTCTGTCATCAGGCTAGTCTTTCTTGAAAAGCGAAGAAGTGCCTTGTATAGGCTTCGAGCTCAGATGACATGAACCAACCGGCCCATACCGTAAAACAGCTCAAAAACATCTACTTCAGTTTTTCGCACCCGAGGAATCGGGAAAAAAGTTATTTCTAATTGTTGTTGCACGCTTTGAGCTGGAATAGTGCACACTGCACGTAATAGGACGCACTTAATTCAGATATTACTTCGAACATAGAGCGAGAGAGAATAGAATAGAAAGGCAGGGAGGTTAACTAGGCGATGCCCAGTAGGCTACCCTACACGGGTGGAGGGGAACAAAGGGAGAAAAAGGAAAGAAAGAGCGCCAAGGAAAAGAGTCTGTCACATGCCCAGAGAGAGAGAGAGTGAGAGAGAAAAGACTTATGCTCACAATCTGGCCTGAAGCACATCTCTTTCCTTTAGGCTGCAAATGTGGGAATCAGATTTTATTGTTCTTAAATATTTGTTTTCGTGGATGTAGCAGAGACCTGTAAATGCTGATACAAGCTTAGGATGGAAAATAATCAGGCCAATATTGGTATTGTGCTGGCAACGAATTGGTCCTATGTAGGGACTGGCATCACCAATTAAGTGGCAATGGTTAGTGCTTCCTGGGAAATCGGTATGTGGCCGCGATGCGAAATAACAAGACAGGCAACATTCAGAAGTCGTTACGCTTAAACCAACCTTTCAATATCACTCTCAGCATTAGCTATCTCCCCTGTGACGAAAGACATGAAGTGCTTTTATTATACAGCATAGTGGTAATAAATCTCAACCAAACGATACGCCACGACAGGAAGCAGGTATCCTGAGTCAAGAAAGAGGATGCTTCATGATGCGAAGACATGAACAGGTTTGGTCGTTACAATTTGGATCACCAGTTCCAGGGTACCCGTGTTCTATACACTTACCATTTGCGGCATACGGATGGCGAACCACAAAACATAGGTCGCAGTCAATGTATATTGCATGGAAAACCTCCACAGCGCCCATTTCTGGAACTGTAATTGCACAAACTGAGAAATAATTCTGTACCATAGCCATTGCCTTTATTTAAAGTTCGCGATACTACGATTCCGCTTACAACTTACAATTTGTGCTCATTCTGATATTTCTGTGGTCAGCCGTCTTTGTCTTCAAAGAACTTATTCAAATTATTATCCCACTAAGGCAAGTTCAGGCTCCTGTTTGCTATAAAAGAGCAGACGAACGACTCTTTCATGCCTTCATAGAAAACGATGATAAAGGAGGCTGTATATTTTTCCGGGGTGAAAACCGATAGCATAGCGCTTCATATTATTGGCAGGGTGATATAAAAAATCACCACATACTTTTATTACTGAGGCTCTTGCATCAGCGTGATGTAATCCGGCCTACGACCGGCTGCTTGACCAAATGAAAGTAAACGATTCTATTTTGCTTTTCTTCTCTGCCTGTATTTTCGTATGCTTGCTAACTTCGACCGCTATATTTTGTTTAGTCTGGTTGGAATATCGATTAACTACTGGATTCTACAATGGTGGTTTGCTAAAGGGTGGAATAAAAAGGCTCACAGTGGGCAGTCCCAATTTCAGCGACAACTGCTTTCTTTGTTGTTGTTTTTTTGTGCGACAGGTTCTGATTTATATTATTGCACCACCCTTCTATTATTAAAGTGCGAGCTTGATGCAGCTACAAACGTTTTACTCTCCTCTTATCGATGCAATCCTTTAATTTTTATAAACTGTGGCAAGATATGCGACGGAAGAAAACGAGAAACGTAAAAGGAAACGCTGAACATAAACCGAATATTGCGACGAACTATGAAACTCTATTTGATCTTTTTCGACAGCCACTGTGACAGCAACTTATCACTTTGATTGTAGCGCTCGGGTCGCTTCTGTACTCTTTGTTCATGCTCATTGTCTCGAGACTCAGCGTTATCATTTCCTTTGTCGCTCAAGATGTGCCGAGGGAGGTGGTGAAGGGTGACTGTCCCCTGCCCTACGGGGCTGGGACGGTAGGTCAACGCCGCTTGCGGCGGGGGCTAGCCACCCACCGACTTTTTATCTGTTGTAGGCCGTCATTGCACACGCCACCGCTTATAGGGGTTAGACGACGGCTGCTGCGGTGCGCGTCTTTCTCTCCCTCTTCTTTTTCTTTCTTCTTTACTTGCTCTCTTCTGTCCGCACGAGGCAGCGGAGGTGGATCAGCTACAGAGCCAGTAGCAGGGCCATGCATTTTCTTTTCCTTCTTCCTACAGCCACAACAACAACAACAGATATATTTCGAAGGATTCCAGCCACTCGCTTGTGTTTCTACAATGTTCGATGGTAAGGTAATTGCCTTTTGCAGCTTTATCTAGACGTTTCATGACCGCGTTTAAATTTAGTGGGGACGAGTGCCACAGGCATTAGCAATTCGTCAACCAGCGAGTACGTTTTCTGCTATCGCCGCCACCGTGTCGTTCAGTTATTTTAGTGCTGCTACGCCTGTGTGCTTTTTTTGTGCTCACAACATGTACTGCCATCGTCACGTGACATATAGTGGAGGTGCCGCTACCACCGTCACGTGACCAGGCTGCTGTAGATGCAACCAGCATTGCACCCATAACCTTTCATTTTCGTCAGCCCCGTGAGCCCCCAGAATCCCAGAACGACGGGATGGAGACCTGGAAGACTGGCTTGACATTTTCGAGCGTATGACATCATTCAACGCTTGGGGCCACTCAGCAAAGTTGAGGCAGTGTATTTCCCATTTGAAATACCTGCGCGTATGGTGTTTGAAATCCGTGCAGCATCTTTAAATGATTGGGACATTTTTAAGACGGAGCTTCTGAAGTCTTTTACAAGCGTCGCTAGAAAAGAAAGACTGCAGTGCATCCTTCAATCCGGGATTCAAGTTCCAAATAAGTCAGACCTTGCTTATGTTGAAGAGATAAAGAGTCTCTTCCGCCGCGCCGATCCCTACCTGACCGATGAGAATAAGGCTAACGTTCTCTATACAATGCGTAGAGTGTATGTTTTTTTTTCTCGTATTGACGCACAGTTTTCGAAAACCATTGTCTGTCTAATTGTATCATTGTTCGTTTCCGCCGCATGTTACAGTAACGTCATGTCTGATGTCACTTCTCTGAGGTCAATAAGCGTGGAGCACACATCTCTGTAAAAATATTGTAATCTTAATGAACTAAATCAATCTAAATTATTTAGCCTATAAGTTCTAAACATTAAGACCCGTTAAAAGAAAGAAGGCGAGCCCACTTCAAAATCAGGTGCGATGAAAGCTCTGTTCTCACCATGCGGTACGAATGTAACATTATTCTTTGCAGAGTAACAGGGCGATGAAGTAAGGGTAAGTTTTCCGGTCCTGCAAGAAAGCAAAAAAATATGAAAATTTTCTTCATGACTTCTAAGGTGAAACTCATTGCAGTTCATGGGATTTTAACGTCCGCAAGAGACTTAAGCTTTCAGGGCCGCAACAGTACAAATCCATGAACTAATGTATGTTGCTTGCTTCCATGCAATGTCTTAGGGTGCGCTAACATCGCACAAGTTGTGAGCATGTTTTTTTTTTCGCCTCGTTGGAAATACGGCCGAAGTGGCGGGACTCGAAATCTCTACGTTGAAATTAGGTGCCAAAGGACCCAGCGTCTGAACCGTAACGGCCGGCACATTTTCTGCAGTCAAACGCTTGTAAGCACTCATTGCTGAGAGCGGCCGTTTTGTTGTGTGAACCAGCCCTTAATTTTGATTACATTTATCTCATAGCATGGCCAGATGCTGTTGCAATGTCCATGTATGCGAACGGCTGTAAAATAAGGTTTTATCAGTAGGTCATTGTGAGAAAAATATTTTGGCGCTTTATTTACAGCATGTGCTGTCTTCATCTTCTAATCAGTCACAATATTCCTTTACACCAAATATCTGCATTCTGATTTGTGACAAGTAGTGCTCTTAACATTTAATTTTGATTTTGTTAGACTAAGTAGAAAAAGATATCGAGGAAGTTACGATCAGAATACGTTCGGAGATCAAATAGAGCTTGTTTTGATAAAGCTTATTTATCATTAAGAAGCAATACCCCTGAAACCTGTCTATGCAAAGGAATTTACTAGTCACGTACATTAATTCAATCTCACATATTTTATAACGTCACTCGTGATATTCACTGGGCACTCAACCTATTCCTGAGAACACATGGGAGGTGAATTCAGCGCTTTAGAACATGGTTTACGAATTTTTTATTAAGAACAAATGTTCTTCAGAATGGTTGGAAAAATATTAGCATTATGACATACGTAAAGAATATGGCTTTGTGTGTATTGATTTCAGACTTTAAAAAAGTTACCGAATTTTTTTTAAGACTCCATAAGAGCTGAAAATGCGAAACCCTTTCTTCCATTTTCTAATGGTGCGCTTAAGTCTGCTTAAGGTGCAGTAATCTGAAAGTATTTTCGTTACTGCTGCTGATTAAGTTGCTGCACGTTCGTTTCCTTATGCCTTTTCTGACACTCGTCTTCGCTTTAGATCAAATGTAATTTGAGCCTGCAGGCTCAAATGCGGCTCCGTGCCACCTGAGGCTGATGTGCAGTAGTGTTTTGGGTGAAGCTCGATAGATGGCGCAATGCTTTTGGCAATAAATCATCATCATCATCATAAACAACAAGAGACTCACGGTCTGTTTTCTTTTGAATTTTCATGCGTGCGTTCAACACGCTTTCGTTGCCCTCCATATACTACAACCTTGGCGAGGGTTGTGCAGTTTTTGTTCCTTTTTATCTTTATTTTCTCTCACGGTGGTCTCTCTCAGCGCCCTCCCGCGTTCTTATGCTAGACAAAGGGAATTGCAATACTGTTCTCAGGAAGGCTAAGGAAGTTGGCGTGGCGCATCCAAGGTCAGAAACCCGAATAAATGCCAGTTCTCACCGCGATGGTTTGCCTAAAACGTTTTTTAATCACAGTGAAGCTTTACTGTACCACACCATAATCGTCATGAGCGCAGGAAATAAACAAAAAAGCGTGTCTTAGTCGCTTCAGCTCTCGGCTGAGGAGCGGCCGGATGCTGATTCGATACCTGTCGTTGAGACCTTTTTGTTAAGTCGCAGTTTTTGCTGAGACATTATCGGCGGGCACATTTTCGTCTGACACTCCCTGTCTACACCTCCCATATGAGCCAAAAAAAAAAAAAGTTTCTAGCTTAATATATTTGTTTATTCACATTCATGAGTTTGCCGAAAGCTGTTGGTCTACTTACATCGTTCCTTGCTGTCCAAAAGTAAATACAATGGGGGTACTAAAGTCGGCGTAGGCACCGTATCGGCGGAATTTGACACATTTTGCTGCTCCTCCTAGATCTATATCGGCGTAGTAGTTTCTGTAGATAAGGATCCACTCTCCAACGTCCGGAAAACACTGAAATTGTGTCAATGACATTAAAACAAAGATAGATAAAATGTTGAGTACCGCTTGATTAAAGCAATCGTCTAAATGTCAAGTTCTTACCAAATTTTATTGGAACAAATGGGCCATTTCCGGTGGCGTAATGGGCATTTGTGCGTTACGCATGGATCTTTGTTGAGGAAATGGGAACTGAAGCTTTTCCAAGGCTATTTGCGGGGTTGATTTCAGGAGATATATTCCTAAACTACGCAACATATAACTGATTCTCAATTAATATACAATCATCAACAATAATATCAATATTGTATGCACTAAATGGGCACTTTATAGCATGCTCATCGGACCTGTTCGCTTGTCCGCCTGGTATAGCAGCACGGCAGCCAATTGAATTTGCTAGACGCCTGTGTCAGCGTTTATGAAATAAGTGTCCGGGGATGCGATTGGCAAAATGTAGCTTGGAGAAATCAAAATGTTTCTTTACACATCTTGATTGTGGCGTTGCGTGTATATACCCTACATGCTGCTTTAACAACATTTTAAAAGCACCCCTTCAGATATTAGAACAATTTACGTTGGTTTCATTAATACCTGAGCATTCGTTTCAAAATCAGCATACTTTCTAAGAAGCTTCTTCTTGATCATAAAATTTATAATAAGGGATATTTACCAGAGCTTTTTACATTGAATACATTAGCAATGTACAGGTAAAAGAACAGGTTTGTTCTATGCATCTCTCCTCTACAAATATTTATGGACGTCATTTGCCGGTGAAAGTATCGCACAGCTAAATATCTTTAAGCTCGCTGTTCTGAAGAAGATATCTGACGTATTTTACGAAGCTTTGAACCTCAGCACGCACTTTAGGGCCTTGACCTGTAAATTGAAGCCATCCAAATGAAATTGAAATACGCCGTTTCAGTTCGTTATCGAGAAACAGAATTACAGAAAAAAAAAAGCTGATTTGTACACACGACTAAGAGTTGTTCGCCGATAGATGGTTCCAAGACGCCGGATAATAATCAGCCAGGGGCTTTCGTGGGGTTCTAAATTTCAGGTGCCCTCTCACCACAAATTTATTAAAGTACAGATTATTACCACTAAGGCCAGAATGCATCTAACACCAATCGAATTTCACTGATTACACCAATATACATTCCGGCGAGAACAGTACGGAGGACATTCCTGGTGTAGAGAGGCGAGGATATTTAGGCACGCTCACTCGACTGGTATCTTGGTTTTCTTGGAGGTCGCTTCGCAGTTCCGGATACGATGAATTGCCAGCCATTACTCGAACGAGCTGCATAAACAAGAAGGAAGTTGTAAGCAACATATTGCGCCCGGCATGAATCAAGTATCGCAGACTTATATCTCAACCGGTGCTAGACTATAAGGACGAGCGTTTGACCTGGTGTTCAAAGGATGTCACAGCTGCTTTGAAATGTATGCTTTAAACACGTGGCAAAATAAATAGTAGGGAGAGAGCGCTGAACTTCCTTTGCCGCATCGCAGGCACAAATTATGGTTATTGTGGTAGCGTTGCGCACGAAACTGCGACCGAAAAAAGCTAGTTTTCAGCGGAGCACAGTTTGTACCGGAAACCCCGGTCATCATTTTCTTTCCGAAATCAGACCTGGGAAAGGCCTCCTGATTAGTTAAAAGCAAAGCTGTGCAGTAATTATTTTACAACTATTTCCACAGTAAACCTGCAATAAGGTACATCAAACTGCTATTTAACGAACGAAACAAGTATTGACGCCATTTTCTCCGGCGTGATGTCATCGTGGTAATAACACAATGCTAATGAAAATGTGAAATGAGATCTTTTCCTCAATTTCGGTACTACTACAAGTGTCCGAACACGCGCCACAAGGTATTATCAACAAGAAATATGTGAGGAAACGAAGGTACTCATAATGAATCAATTATACATGGCTACCGGGACAGATATTATAATTTTCATTTGGTAAACGAGCTGTAGTGCCCACTGCTCACCAAGAATGTACAAGCATTCCTAGCTAAAGCTTAGCAGACAATGTCGTTAAATATAACTACTTCCCACATCACACTCATGCGTACAACTGTTCTTCAGTTATGCGTACGCTATTCTGCCGTAAGAGCATTTAGTGCGAAGCAGAAAAGGACGTTACTCTACCCCAAAAAATATAACTTTCATTCGCCAGAGCGAATGAAAGTTATATTTGTTTTCGGTGCGCCTTTTTTCTCTACCAACAGTTGTCATGGCGATCGCTGCTCAGGGGTTCCAGCATCGGAATACGTAAAAACTGGCGCATGCATTGGACGAAAACCGTTATGGAATCGAACATTTTAGACATCAATCTTTTCATTGCGTCGCGTCAAAAAAAAAAATCGAGACATAAATTTCAGTGTTCTGACGCTTAAAGCTGCTGAGTTCACGATTTTAAGATTCAGAGTGTGTTACTCTTCAAGTTTTAAAATTTCACAAAGAAAGGATCTTTATGAAACCACTGAACTCGTGGCGCACAATAATTCAAGCGGTGCACTAAACTTGAAACGTGTAAGTCATTTCATGAAATAACTAAAATCCACTGGCAATTTGCTCCTAGCATAAAGCATAGGGACATTTAAAGTCATGTGAAGGGTTCCGCCCAGATTTAAAGCTGTCAGTTTTGAAACATAGTTTTCCGGACGCCCTTTGGAGCGGATGTCACTTTCACATACCGAACAAAGTGGTGCCCTCTACACCGCTAAATTACTGACAGTACTTCCTTTGTGCGAATGGCAAAACAGATGGAGCTGCATAGCCTGCCTGGTCGTGTTGAGCTGAAGTTAAACTGAGCGCCCTAAATATGATGCTTATGTATGCCGCGCTAGCCGCGCAAGTTTTGCTAGCGGTCTCCGGAGAGGTTGTGTACCCAGAAGTACAAGTCAACTTGCAGCGCTTCCAAGATGTTAGTTGGGTAAGAGCAATGTCTAAGATTTTGTTACTGCGATTTTAAACCTATTCAATTAATATCGCTTTAAAAGCAAAGTGTTGATATGCATGTTAACGAAATAATGTGGTTCGAACTTGCCCTATGAAAGTTAACGATCACTGAGCTGCTCGCAATTATCCTTCAGTGCTTACAATGGTACCGACATCATCTCTGTATGATAATTAGTTTAAGCATGCATAAAAATATGGCTTATATAAGGGGTAAGACAGAGGAATAGGACATCATCTCTGTATTATGGTTAGTTTAAGCATGCATAAAAATCTGGTTCATATAAGGAGTAAGAGAGAGGAATAAGTGCTTTCCTAAATGTTATCACATTATTTCAGATTAAACCGGCACATAGCAGTATCAAACGAAGGAAATGTACCAGGCTCTATGTTATGCCGAAAAAAAAAAACAAGACGGAATGAGGTTGCCGACTTCCCCCACGTTCTGGGACACCTAAGGAAATTGAAGGGCTTTGAAGGGATGTGTGTACCTTCCCCTTATCGATCAGTATTGCCAGTTAGGTTTGTAAGTTATATTAGCTACTCTTCTTCTGTGTTTAACAAGGGATGGTAGCAGCGTCAGTAGTTGGTCAGCTTACCGTTTTTAATTTCTGCAAAATCTCCGCCATGTCAGCATTAAACGCGGTCATGCCCATTCAAGAAGTGTACTTTAAGAGCACTCATGCCAAGCCGTAATGGCGAAAGCTGACACAGTGCCAACACGGGCTAATTTCCATCATCTGCTTTTGTTATTCAAACTTTACTACACCGGGACGAAGGCCAATGAATTACTTTGGCCGCTGTTATTGGAGCCCTTTTTACCACTTTAATAAACACTGATATAAGGCACTTTCATAGAAACAGATCTGACGGAGTGTCTCCAAGGCTAGACTACCTCTTTGTAATGTGAGCGACAGACTCACTTGTAGCGCCACCTATACTGTTCATGGCAACTCTACCGAGGCCAAGTGTTCAAGCCTAATGGAGGTGTGTGCTTGAGAACTGTGTGCGTGCTACTTGGGCACGAGGACGTGTTAGCATGTACCTTCGGGGGAAAGGCTATACCATTTCTTTGTACCCGTGTTATTGAGCTTTTGTGAATAGTGAACCAACTTTTTTGTGTCATGTACAGGTCATCATCTGGCGTCATCAGTCATTTCTTACCATTTCTCGGATATATTCTTAGCTATGCATCATATGAATCTATAGATATGGTTTTAGGTGCTGACATCAACATAAATATGCTTTCAACTTCACAATCACAAAAGGAACTCCATTCTTTAATTGCAATCAATGGTTTATTTAGCTTAATAACAAAGCCCACACGAGTGACTTTAGAAAGTACCTCTTTGTTAGATGCGTTCATTACAAATATTGCCGCTAATTTAATAACCGCAGACGTTGTTTGCACAGATATTAGTGATCATCTTGGAATCTTCATGTATAGTTAACAAGCCCATGCATATTAACAAAAAGAAAAGGCGAATAATTTATAGACAGTCTATAACTAATAAAAACCTTGATTCCTTTTGTCATGCTATCAGCCAACAGACTTGGAATAATGTTTTTGAGGCGGATAGTAGCGATACTGCTTACTATAATTTCATCACATCATTTAAAACTATATATGACGCGCACTTTCCCCTAAAAAACGTCAACGCGCCATCTAGGGCTAGGAAATCTTGGGTAACGTCTGAGTTGCTCTAAATGATAAAACATAAAAACACCTCGTCCGCACAGTTTGGGAAAACAAAAGATGAAAACTTGTGTATCCAATTCAAAAAGTACAGAAATAGTCTTACATCAAAACTGAAGATCGCTCTAGAAGCTTATTTGACAAATATATTTAGGAGCTCGACTGAACAACGATCGGATCTTATCTGGAGGAAATTAAATTCCTTATTACAGCCAACTATCCCTGATACTCCTGATAACTTTCAGCATGAGGGAAAGCGTATTTATGGCGTTAGCTTAGCTGATGCGTTTAACAACTTTTTTATTCAACAAGCTTCTCAGAGTCAAATTGGTGGTAGTCAAGATTACACTACATTCTTGAAAAGAAGCAGCAGTTCATCATCTCTTTTCTTTGCTCCGACAAACTGCGCAGAAGTTTTCTCGTGTATGAGCACAATTAAAAATAGCAAGTCAGTGGACACAAGTGGCCTCCAAATAGCGCCCATAAAACATGTTCTTCACCTTATAAGCCCAGACATTACGCGCATTTATAATTTAATATTATCTACCACTGTATTTACGAAAGAACTCCAAACTGCTCGAGTGATACTGGTTTTTAAAAGTTGCGACAAATCTTTGATCCAAAATTACCGCCCTATATCTATATTACCGGTATTCTCTAAAGGAAGAGAGAAGTTACTGCATGGTAGGCTCCTGTTATTTTTTAGCAAGCATAATCTTCTCGACTTTCAGCATGGTTTTAGAAAGAATCGATCTACAGAAACAGCGCTACTTGCACACAAAATAATAATAATAAATAAATTTCAAAGTAAGGAGCTAGTTGCTGGCATTTACACAGATTTCACAACAACGTTTGATTTATTGTCACAAAATTCTTTTACATAAAATGGAAACATACAGTATCCGCGGAAAAGCACGAGACTTAATGGAATCATACCTCTCGCATAGAACGAAGTACGTAGACTTTAAAAGTTCATTGTCTTCAGTACAGAATATCTGCACAGGAGTTCCTCAGGGAAGCATATTGGATCCGCTTTTATTTTTAATTTATCTAAATAATATTATGCATTGTGAACCTAATAGTACATTTGTATCCTACGCCGATGATACTTCAATGTTCATCTTCGGGAAATCAGATGATGATATTGAAGAAAAAGCAAGTAGAACAATTGATGCATTAAATACATAGACAAAAGCAAATTTTCTGAAGATTAATCCTAAAAAGACTAAAATAGTGTTGTACTTGCCGAAAGGGAAGGTATTGTTTAGGCCACTCAATGTATGTTTAAACCGTGATCCTGTGGAGATAGTGGATTCTGTAAAAATCCTTGGTGTCATGTTTTCAAAGCACTTGGAATGATCATGTTGATTATATTAGATCTAAAGTATCTTCAGCTGTTGGAGTTATATCGCTCTTGCGACACATTCTTCTCGTCACAATTAGGCTGTTGGGGTATAACTCTTTAGTTCTATCTCTCTTACAATACTTTATTATCTTTTGGGGTACCACCGGCATCACGAACATGATCAAGTTGCATCTTCTCCAAAAAAAGAGCTGTAAGATGCATTGCTAGTGTTCCTTAGTGTTTCCCTATGACTGACTTGTTTTTAAAATACGAAATCCTGCCAGTCTTCGCTTTACACAAATACAGACTTTTAATGAGCTTTAAAAGTGCTTCGCGGAGCAATGAAAATTACGTCGGTAATTTGGCAGAACTTGCAGAAAACACTCATATTCCACAAACCAGAAATAAAGAAATGTGGTTAGTTCCTACACCTAGAGCATATTACTCAGAACAATCCATCTCTTACACACTGCCAGTGCTATTAAATAAATTAAACAAAGAAATGTTTTACCCTTTCCAGCATCCAAATACTGTTATTAAGAATTTTTTTCTGAACAAGTTTGTGTGATGATGCTGCATGTATTTTTGTGTTGGTACTTTTTGCTTCATTTTCAAGGTGTGCTATCTTCTTATGTGCTATTATGTATAGCGCAGAATTTATTGCCGCTTGTCTGATACAATGCCAATGTAAAACATGGGGCAGAACCTTTGTCAAGATTTCGAGCTTTCAGTCCTGTCTCCTCTAATCTAATAGAGAAAGTAAAAGGCTGATTGATTGATTGATTGATTGATTGATTGATTGATTGTATTGGGTGTTTCGCACATAACGCGTATTTAGTCTCTCACGGATATGACTTTCTAGGGGCACATTTCAAAGTTAGAGCCTTTATTGCCTCATCGTTGTCGTCAGCAAAAGTGTCGCGCTTTGTTCTGTAGTACAGTAAGGCTACCGCAGAAATGTAAGCGCCTGCCCTCCTCACGGGAGTACCATCTCACTCGTAGTAACAGGCATAATATGTGATGTACAAAAATGCACGAGCTTGTGGAATTGAGAGCGCCACAAATCTTTCTCATCACGCAGGGCTTCGCTGACTTTGGAGAGTGGCATCTTGAATACCGAAACTTCCACGAGGACATCATTTTCGGTGGAAACGTGAAGAGCCTGAAGCCTTTAAGACATCGAGGAAGCTGGGGATTTGGCACGCCCGTTATTCTCACGTACCAAGATGATGAATTAACGTAAGCTTGGGAAACTTTACTCGGTAGTGTTCATTCGCTATCTAGGTGGAAGTGTATACTGTCAAAATACAGTGGGGTTCCAGTACCCCACTGTATATATGACCTTGAAGCATTGCCAAGGTTAAGAGTGTCCCGCTAACGTTGAACCCCGTTTAGTCCTCGGCATTATAGAAGGCCCCTTTCTAGTTCTGTCACGTCAAGGCGGTTTGACCACATCAAGTTTCAAAAGATAACATTTAAAAATGCCATATTTGGTTTGCTTGACTCCTCCCTGTAAAATAATTTTTGTACTTATACTTTAATTTTGTCACGTAAAAAATGGGTGTTAGGTACTTGCCTAGCTATCAGAATTATGTATTCGGAGTGGGGGTTGCGAACGACAAGGATCCAAAAATATGTTCATGAGACTTTTTTTCCATCTACACATGCCCGGGCATCTCCACTATACTTTAAATAAGTTGGTAGTGATATCATAACAGTAGCGAGTGAGCCTCAAACATTACTCTTACAGGACAGAAAATGATACATGTGGCTCCTACAATGTGCGGAAGTGGCAGGAGCGGCTTCACATCGCCACCGCGCCGCTGTCGCCCCTCGCATGAGCCGAAGATAAAAAGACAGTCGTAAACGTCTGTTGTTTTTGACAATAGCTCTTGTTAGAACCTACGTTCCTCCCTTATATTGCTTCATGGTGATGCAAAGGTTGTTATGTAATCCTGTACGCTTAATTTCAATGACCACTTCGCAGGCTCACAACACGTGTTCCATCCCTAAACAGCCGTGTATTTCAATGCAGCCCACTGCAGCACCAGCAAAGACCTGTCTGTCCAGATTTTACTTTACCATAGTTAAATTCTACGCACATGTAGAGGGAAACCATCAGAATATTCCGGACCATATTGAGTACGTGGCATAGGCTGCACGGATAGGCTGTCCAATTTTCAAAGACGCTATTCTCAGTGCAATCTGGTGCATGGTATGTGATGACAGGAGCACCTCTAAAGCGCAGGAATGGCACGTTTTCTCGCTGTAGGGGGGGGGGGGGGGGGGGCAATCTCGATTCTGATGATGAGTCACGTTGGTCCAAGCCAGAGAACCATGAAACTGTGTTTAAAAGGCAACAACCGATACACGACATCGATGATGGTTCTGCCGTATCACATACCGAGAAAGCTGGTTGAACCATACCACTGTCCAATTGACCATTTTATATAAATTCGGAAATAGTTTCAGAGTATCAATTGTGAGCGCCCCGCAGGTACTGGGTCAAAGCTCGTTTCGCAGCAGCTCGCTGCAGCAACCCCAATAAGATTGCGGGCGGCGTGTTTGGGTGCCTTCGAGCGATTTTCCAGGCGAGTACACGACAGGATCGAGGCAAAACGGCGGGCTTCTTTTACAGGGCAGTGGGTCGCGCCGATGGATCTTGTCAGGGTTTGAAGAAGGACGGAGTGCGGTGTCCATGATTACCTTAGCGGACGAAACAGACTGAAGAATTGGCTGTATGGGTGGTCTTGCGACTTGCTCAATGAAAACCGTGTATAGGTAATGAAATTTAACAATACTGTCCGTGGCATAATTTGATTCACGTTGCGCTGAGAGCTGTGACAACCTTTCGTGCTTTGTTTTTTTTTTGCGTTCAGTTAGGCTGTCTGCCCATTTGGGCATGTAGAGGGCGCTGGCTATGCAGCTAATCCGGAGACCGATTCCCAGGTTTAGTATTGTTTGTGTCTCTGGCGTGAGTTTCCTTGCTCAATACATCGTTTAAAAGCGGCGTTCTGAAATCCTCGCCTAGTAGGTCGTGGCAGCAATACAGCGTAAAAATTGTGAACTGATTTATAGCCTAGGCCGTGTACTTTGTGGTTTTAACCGGAAAACACCGATAAGCACCTGCCGGTAAAGAAAGATTCGCAATCAGGTAAAACTGAAAAACGCCAGTTCTTTGTATCTTCATGCAAAGGTAAGGCCCTTTTTTGATACAAAAAACGTGCTATTTTCTTTCCTTCAGAGTACAGATAGAGGCCAGGATACAGGCACTGAAAACAGCAGCTTTGGGTGAAGCACTAGGCTCTGCGCACCGGCTGCCAAAACACACCTGCTAACATCTGTTGCTGTACCATTTGCCGTCAATCTTTTGGTCAGGTTCTCCCCGTGATTTGTTTTCCCACACGCAAAAACTCGTTCCTAGACAGGACCTCCGCAATCATTAAGGAAGTAGTTGCAGAGACCTATTTTTCTCGCCATCCCGTAGACAATTGATTGGTCTTGTGGACCATGTATTATTGATGTGCCCAGAGTATGCGAACGAAAAAAATGTGCTAGCTGCTTCCTTGAAGCGTTTAGACAAGAGGCCTCTGTCGGAGGAACTGCTGCTGGGCGCTTGGCAGGACAAGGGGAAGGGCGTCCAGGCAGTGCGTGCTCTTTGCCGTTATTTGAGCGCCAGCGGACTTGATTCGCGCTTGTAAAGCAAGCTGCTGTGTCTGTATATAGATTTCATATGCCTTCTCCCACATCGTCACCCATCATGACCTTCTTTCTTCTCTCCTTCCCCTTTCCCAGTGAAGAGTAGCAGGCCAGATTTGAATTATTCGGGCCAACCTCTCTGCCTTTTCCTTTCAATAAATCCATCTATCTTGTTCGGCTTAGGGGCACGGAAGGGTGAAGGAGGAAGTTTGTTTTGTTCGTAAGGAAATAAGACAGCTTTGGGTGGTGTAGTGCCTCACATGGCGGGTTGAAAGGCCCCGCCTATTACAATCAAATGTAAATAGCATTTGCCCCGAGGGAAGAAAATTTGTGCCTTTTCGCTTTTATAATGGTGTGTGCTTTGAGCATGTGTTTCATAGATAATCACCACGTTTTACAATATCCAGCATGCAATCAGCCGCAAAACACAGATTTCAAAAACTACATAAGCACGAATAAAGCATCCACCGAATTTTCGGAAAGACCATGAAGTACACGACCCACTTAGGGAAAGAAAAGCACAGTATCTGTCACTCTTCTGGGCAAAAACCTAAACCACGCCATGTGGGAAGGAAGGAGCGAAAGAAAAAAATAGTGAGAGAGGTGCCGCCGTATAGCGAAGGTTTACAGAATAATTTGGACCATCTTAGAATCTCCACCGTTCCGTGACATCGCACAGCACATGGACACGTTTGCTTTTCTCCTCCATTAAAATACAGTAGCCGTGGTCGGGTACGAACCCTGGTACTCCAGATCTGCAGCCGAGCGGCGTAATCTTTAGAACGAGAGCTGAATTCAATCGAGGACTAAATCGCTTACAACATAGACAAGTGGGCTGGCCAATCCAAACCTATTGTTACAGACGAGGAAGAAGAAGCGGGCAGGGGCGCTCGCTCTAGGCCATGGGCGCAATTCATAAAAACCATCTCACGTCATAGGTCATCTTCTCTAATATCATTGACTGTGTTCATCGGCTTCCCACCCCGTAACATTGAGGTGCGGGGACAATGTGTGGGAGGAAGATTGTTCAGGTACAAAGTCCTCGTCCGTAGCAATACGTTAAATTTAGAGGGTATGTTTACAACTTGGCTGGGCTTTGTAGAAGAGGTCAAGGCTTCAGTGAATCTGTATTGTAAAGAAGTCTTGATGAAGACCTGATCCAGCGCTTACTCCAGGGTGTCACCATCCGAGGGACACAGATTCTGAAACTCATGGTCTAATATAACTCACGAAGAAGAGCACTGACAAGCTGTCAGTGTACATTGACTCAAATCTCTGGGACTCAGACGTTTCTCAGAAAATGTTCTGTTGCTACAATGATATTATGTGCAGTTTTTGAGATTGCGCCTGTTCTTGACAACTGAAATTTCTGTAGTAACATCAGAATTTATCGTCGTTTGAGCACAAAAGTACTGCTGAACTATATAGTACAGAAAAGTAGTGAAGCAAAAAACTAGACAACTAGAGAACATTTTTGTCCTTTTTTTCGACTGGGGACCTTCGTGCAACTGACATACCTCGTTTTCCTATGTCAAAAAAGGCGCGAGGTAGCACTGCGGCCGAGAAGAACCGAATTTGATTGATATTAGGCAAAAGAAGTAGACTGAATAAAGAAACTTTCACATATTGGTTGATGTAGTGGGCTCGCATCGAGCACCTTTATGCTCGCAGGTAGTAGCACAAACACTTCGTATCACCGCTTATTATGGTTTATCTTGAAGATTCCAACCGAACATTCTCCTACCACCGACTGACAAAACAATAGCCATCAATAGGACACCCCATAACACGTCCTACTACAAAGATATGTGCTATACTCATCAGAAGCAAAGTAGAATACCCATTGGCAATCTGGAATGCTCATCTAGCATATGTTTAACAAATGCCCTCAATGACATACAAAACCAGGCTACTCATGCAATGTCAACGTAATGTCTATAATTACAGTGACCCCTAATTATCTTGCTCTTCATCTAACTGCCAGCCAGGCTAATTTTTTTTTCTTTTTCGCCACTAAGACAAAAATCATACATGTGCACCATCTCGAGAAGCAGACACCGCTACATTGTTCTTCTTCCAGTTTCGCGGCAGCCTGCCTGCACTGCCATACTTTACATGTTAATGCTTTTGAACAACAACTGACTGCAGCGGTATTAACCATCATATAGCTGCCATAGCGCGGTAATCAGTATATTTGTCAGCTGCAAATACTGGAATTTCGTTAAACCTTGTTCGTTATTCAAAGACGTTGGGAAGAACTTTTAAAACCACAACAACATGAATTTTAATTCTCCAAACTGCACTCACTATGGACACTGGTCGGAGAGCGTCTCAATGCACAACCGCACTACTCCGTAAACGCAGAGTGTCCATCTTCTACTTGATGGGAGCACGCGCACGAGCATCCCTCTCACGCGCCACCCACCGACTACACCACACAACACACGCGCATAGAGCCGTACCCCCGGGGAAGATTGGGCGATTCCAGTCCGTATACGTTCCTCCCCCGGAGTCACTGGGATGGCCCAGATGTCGTGCCGTGAAGACCGCGAAGGCAGCACCCGGAATATTCAACAAACCTCGACTGTTACTTAACACATCAAAAGGGGTCTTGAGGGAAGAAAAGTGGTGACATAATGGTGAGCTGCTCTTCCTAACAATTCTTGATAGGAACGTAATTCACATCAATAATATCCCTGTTCATTCCTTGCTAAATAGAGCATGCCGAATATCTAGGTAGGTAAATCTAAGTCGATGAAAATTTGTTGCAACAAAGAAAAAGTAAAAAGCTGATGTGGCTTACCTGCGGTTACAGGGTGTCGCGAAATCTTGTACACGTGGTTACACGTAGTAAAGTTTTTATTATCACTGCCTGTTTATTTTCTCTTCATCGCCCATTTAGCTATAACGTATACACGCGCGGTGCACCTGTTGCTAGTCTCAGCGAGGTCTTATATCATGCGCGGCACACCTGTTGCTCGCCGTATGCAGAGTAGAGGCTGCAGCTTTGCACGGCGAGCTTAGCTTTATATGGCGTAGTGAAACTTTCGCTTAAATTAATAAATAGCCCACTTTTGCCATACCCCCAGTATCAGATTGCTCTACGAAGCTGGAAATTTGTGCAACAATCCCTCTAGCATCAGGCAACTTTGTCGAGGCGACTATATTAAGCGCAAAAAGCAGCAGCGTGTGTACCACAATCAAGGAGCAGTGGAACAAATACCGCGTTAGGGTTTCACGAACGGTGCTACTATCGCACGTCTGAGTTACGTCCACGTTTCTCGCCTGCTTTTTTACGGCGCAAGCGAGCGCCAGCTTGCTTCGATCACGGCCTTGGTACGATACCGGACAGCTGCCGCTTTTGCTCCATTCATGTTTCGCTGTAAAATTTGACCAAGTCTTCACCAAATCAAAACACATCGTCTAATGCAGAAAAATTTCAAGGGCACTCTGAAATCTAAACTGCACAAATGCGAAAGCCTAAGCGTTGCTGGTGCACACGGTGCATAATGTTTACTGTCATTATTGTTATCAACTAAATGCACCACCATTATTTCTGCTAATGCCATCATTGTCATTATTACCAACTGCAGCGTCATTGTCATTGTTACTATCATCCTCACGGTAGACAAGGAAAGCTATGATGTGCGTTTTACGATGTCGGGCTTGGCGCAGTTGGTGAAACCGCTCGGCTGGGGATGCAAGGGATGGTGGTGCGACTCGCGGTGGAGACATTATTTATTTTCAGCCACCTTCCTCACGATAGACAAAGACAATTATGATGTGTGTTCCACGATCCCGAGCGTGGTGCAGCTGGTTAAAGCGCTCGGCCGGGGATCGAAAGGATGGAGATTCGACTCCTTGTGGAGACAGGACATTGATTTTTAACGTGACGTCATCATGACATCATTTAATTGACAGCTATAGTGTGACCGAGCGAACGAACGGCTTTCGCCTTAATAACCTATCCTAATACGCATTGGAAGTTCCGTCATTCAACGTTGCTCTTCATGACTTCTTGAAGTTGTTAAAGGCTATGCAAGGGACACGCAATTAGTTTCATTTACAGGATCATGCACGGAAATTTCTTCCTTAAGAAGGACAGGAAGTATATCCTCACCATTCATCGCTGTAGCAGCGCATTATGAGAGTGATTTTCCTCACGAATTAAAAGTAAACGCACGAAACGAACATACACACTGAACGATCACCTACGCATCTGCAACTTAGGTTGATGATTGTACAGGAACGTTAGTACGCTTACCATTCTTGGATCCCGTATTACGGGGCTCTAAAGTGGGCACAAAGGTTACAGTAGGTGCAGGGATGGCCGAAAACGATGGTCGTTCGCGGGGGGACCCTTAGCAACTTCAAAGTTTGTTCACGACACATGTTGTCACCTTACATTGATGCAAAGCTACGTTGCGGATCTCACGAAGCCTAATAATTCAATACCGTATTGCCCACTATCGTATTCACTGAACCGTAGGTCTCAACTATATCAATGACGTGACCCTCGTTCTATAAGCCTGCATTTTGCTTTTCCCTTTCAGGAGTGGCAGTTTAACTCTCAGCTCCTCCGAGGGCTACAAGGCCAAAAACGTTCTACATTTCAACTTCTGTCAGAGTGAGTGTCGACGCTTCTTGCGGTGATTCAGATGGAAAGTTGTTTTCTCCAAAAATAGTGGGTGAGGGCTAGCGGGCATGAAAGATGCACAGTAAACGCTTTAACGTAGCTGCCGCAGCTTTCGTTTTATTTATCTACGTATTTCGCTATTGTACCTTATTTTCTTCCAGCCTTTTTTCTAACAGGAAAATACTTTCTTTTTTGTTTGCAGATAACCGCACTGTAGAAACGAGAGTAATATTTAAGAAGCGCAATACCTGTCTAATTATTCGGCATCCTCATATTAGTAACGGTAAGTGGATGACAGTTGTTTTTAGGGCTTTTTTCTGCTTTGTAACAGCAACTGTAAATGAGCAGAATGATGATTCAGAACAACTATTTCCAGACAAGCTAAGTAATAAAAATTGCCATTGCAAGCAATGATAATACAGGGCATAATCACGTTTGAAATTAGTTCTTGTACCGCATCTTCTTTTTATGCTTCTTTTCGTCAGAATTATGCCAAGCACTCTACAAAAATGCCTAAATAAGCATTCATAAGAGGATTTTCAGTAACAAAACTACTGCACACAAGCCAAGTGAAGTAAACGTCGTCCCCCTCTTCACTCACCTCCCACTCTTCGCTGTCCTATCGTTTCTTCTCATATGCTATCAGTTTAGCATGAGGCTTGCCACTTAAGTAAAGCGATGTCTAAGATCATCTCAAAAACAGTGCTTGAGTACACATATGAGCCATCTAGACGCGAAACACTGATTTATGTATAATATTCCTTTAAACCTATTGCGATGCACAAGAGAAGCGCCTCTTGGTGTTTTTTCTTCTGATGCTTGCTTTTGAGACTGCGCTGTTTCGAGCTTGGCTTTCATAACACCAATAAAGCGTCCTCAACTTTCAAACCAGTTTCCTTGCAATATAGCAAAAAATAAAAAGATCGCCCTTTGTTCCGCCTCCGAACAGTTAACGCAAGAATAGTAAAAAAGTGACGAAATTGCAAAACATTTGCCTTCCGAAGATATTCCCAATACTAACAAAATATCTAGGTGCTTGTTTTTATGGCACAATATTCTATCACAGGCGCATATCCATTTAGAAAATTTGGGGCGGGAGTGGGGGGGGGGGGGGGAAAACACACAAATGAAAGGTCCTCTGCACGTCTTCGCATTAACGACTTTGAACACAAAGCAGATCTTGGTCGCAAGATAGCTGTTCTTGTTTCCGGTCTTGATGTGGCTGCCACGTTGCAGGTTTTGGATGTTCCTTCTGGCGACACTCGAGTGCGCTGGCTAAAGACAGCGACTGCTGCGAGTTCATCTACGACCAGAACTGCGGAACGACCCCAAAGTACCATGTGAAGCCGAGGCGTTGCACTCGTGGCAGCAGCTGCTGAAGACTCGGAAAGCACCGCCGCAGTGACTGTACCTCACTATCGGTCCTATCTGTCCACGTTGCAAACATCCCTGCTTTGAAATACAGTGCTGAATTATTTGATATGTAGTATCAGGCTAAGATATTCGCAATTTACTTTCGACTGTACTCCGCAACTCGTTTCCTACTGGACAATTTTGCAAATGTGTGCTCAGAGTGATAGAATGCTTTTGATGTGCGGCCGAACATTTTCTTACTGCATATCTTCCAATAAAAGTCGTGTAGCCTAACGCGTTCCTTATCTGGTGGCGCCATCTATATCACGCTGCTCTTCCACGCTGTGTGTCTGAGAGCGGGAGGTTGTACGGAGCAAGAAGAAAGGGCATGGGCCTATGACTGACTGTTGTTCCCGCATAACTACCACAGCCAGGATGTAGATATTGCCGCATGCTTTATTTATTTCGGACAAAGGGCGAAATCTAATGTACACTGCAAAAACAACTTGAAATATTTCACAGTTATCTTGACACGGCCGCAACGTTAATTTGCGATGTTTGCAGTGAATGCGCTGTAGAAACTATGTTAATCGCATGGCTCTTCCTCACAGTGAATGTAACAGCTCTTTATACACTTTTCTACGGTGCCGTTAGGTTCAAGTGCATCGATTTAAGTATTCTTCGCACAGGAAATTCTTAGACCGCGCTTCGTATAGTCCTTCAAAGTGGGAACTGAAATTGGAGCCACATGTTTATTTACCAGTCATGTAAGGATGGAAGTGAAATTAATTTTCACCACTATAATTACTACCTCTAGGCAAGTCAACATGTTGAGAATCAAGCTTTCCCAGAAGCTTCGTATAACACTCAATTCATCTCAGGAAAGGAAAATGAAGCGTTGCAGAACAAGGCCTTTCTATCACTACTGTTAACAAAATTTTCAAGCTTCACAGTAAGAAGTTGTGACTGTGGTGTTTTTCGTTATGCGAGAAACCTCGATTGCGTGCCATACCACAGCTTATGTCGGCCCCTTTCACGAACTTCGATTACTGTTCTGTACTGAAGGCGGAAATTCTACCTAAGCGAAACGCTGTCGCATGCACCCATTAGTATTTTGCCACAATCAGTCGCGGTGGACGCTGTATTTTAGACGAAGCATATCTGTTCTTTTTTTCATCAACGAGGAATCAAGACGAAAAAAATGGTGTTGTTAAATAAAGAGCGTCTCTTCTGCTTTCGAATTAACCTGCAGAAGTTAGCCGCCAGGTGCAGCGTGTGCTCAAGGTGCATATAAGTGAAACCGTAACATGCGGCTTAGCGCGCGCTGTCACGCTTAGAAAAAAAAAAGAAATACTTTTTGATAGCTGATGTTCAAACGCACCTGCAGTGCACACACACTGCAGAACAAGGCCCTCTAGTATGTCTCTCTGCTTACCCGTTCCTGCCAAATAAAAGACAGATATGTGAGACCCACGTACTCACATCAACCTTTTAAGGGTGCTTCAACCACGCTATCTGAAACTGCATGCACTATGTCCGATGCTTTAGTAACAGCGGGGCGTTGATAGCAGTTACAAGATTGAGGTGTGCAATTGCTTTGATCGGCAATAAGGGCAAAGTAAAGTGAACACAATGCACAAATTATAGTCAGCTTTAAAGAAACTTGAGAGCATATCTGAAGTCAGATAACAGAACAAACTTAAGTTCACGATTTTCAAAATTATCGGGAACCTGCTGTAAGACTACGGGCCAGCCGAGAAATACTTGAGTCCCGAATAACAGTTTAAATGAACAGCGGCGCAACGAAACAGAGGCATTGTCTTAGCTCTTCTGACTACACATCCTACTCCCTGGCATCTCGAGCTGCTTTACTGTTGCCCTACGTGTTTTTCTTTAGATCTTGTAGTTTCCATCTTTTTTTGTGTACTTTTTTCATGCCCCAGAGGTTAGCGAAAGCTCTAAAAAATGGGTAAGACGAAAATCACTTCAGATAAAAGATAGGTTGTCGAATTTGTAGCAGCCAGAGGATTTGAGTGCGCAGCCCAGGCGCAATAAAGCGAAGCGGCTGAATGACATGTCACTCGATTAGCCTGCAGTGACCCACGTCCATTAGCATGTTGCAACGCTGACGTCTCTTAACGAGATGTTGGCTATCGAGGGTGCTACGCATCACAAGCAGCGAAAGGTGTCCTCCATTCTCTCCAGCGAAGCAAACTACCGGATAAGGGAGGCGCCTCCAGACTCAAGTGCAGCTGCTACGATCCATGACACAACCTAGGAGATAACTGGTAAATGAAATTGAAAAAACAACCCCATGACTCCGGTCGGATCTGAACAAACAAGCTTGCAGTTTTGTGTCCGGTGCTCTCGCGGATGAGCAACCACTGTGGTTGTTCACTGCCCATCCTGTTCAATATTTATGTTGCCTGCCACCTACTCTTGGGAGTGTTCGCCAGCGCCCGCCAACCAAGGACATAGCTGCGGACTTCGAACGTCTTGTGGCCCCGCGACTGCCACGAAGCACGCGATCTAACAGAAAGGACAATAGCTTTGCGATAAGCGTCCTACTCTACCTATGACGCTAAGGCCGCCGAACTCGAAGCCCTCGTAAAGCTAATCAGCAAACAAATATAGGCAAAATCAGGAACCTATATATGCATCCAATAATGAAATCTAACAGCCGTCGCCGTATCTCAGCTGGCTATGCACCGGTGGCGAAATCCGAAGGTCATTGTTTCAGATCCGAACGGCTGCATGTGATTGATTTTTTTTCCTTCTTTTCTAAACAGTTATCTCCGCCATTACATTATTATTTCACATTGATCAAAACCAAAAATAAAATCCCCCATGTTTTTTCATTTATGTCCGTGAGTATTTTTTTTTCATTCTTATGTTCTACGATGTACGACTTGTATTACACTCTAAGTAAACTTGTGACCTTGCGAACTAAATTTCGGTGCTTGAGAGGCTAATTTTGTTGTGAGAAATATTTGTTTCCAGTTACTATAAAAATAAAAAATGGAACGGTCACTTATTTGCCGGCTGCAAATGATCTCCGAAGGCGCAACTGCTCGTCCGAAGCCAGAAATATAGTACGTAACTCGTTCATCTAAAGTGAGCAGTAGTTAGCAGAAAAAACAATTTCAGCTCTCGATGAAAATTAAGCCGCTTTCTCGGCGAATGTGAGATAAGGGTGGTGCACCCTGCAACCAGTTCTGGCTTCTGTAACGCATGGTTTATAATCGCATCTAACAAAAGAAAGGTAAGTGTGCTCAGATCCGAATGAATGAATGAATGAAAATATTGCGGAGAGAAGGCAGGCCTTCACCACATGATGTTGACCTGCCCACAGAATCCACCTGATGACCCAAATGCAGTGCCAACTGTTGAGGGCCGGGAGGCTACCCTATTCAGCTTTGGACTAGAAGCCCAACGGGCCCTCGTGACAGGCGCGCGGAGCGCAGCGGCAGCCGCTGGAATCCCGGACTAGGAACCCCACCTACACAGCCCCCTCCCTTATCTCTGCTCAATAAAATTCTTCCGTAAGTCAGTCAGTCTTTCTTCCCCCTTTCCTCTCTCTATCCAAGAGCGCGAAGCGCCGAGCAAGAACAAATAGCAGCACTCAGGTCCCAAAACGAGATGCTGCTGAAGAAAATTAACGAATTAGAATCTAAAATTGTCCAGTCTTCTTCTTCGCCCTTGCGTGCAACGGCTGAGGTAATAGAGAGTGAACTCGTGGCGCCGAAGACGGTAACTAGCTTGGAGGCCGCATTCGAGGCCCGATTCTCCGACATAGAAAACCAAATCTCAATGATGGTGAACGCCATCTGCAAATTGCAAGAGACGATCCCCGCGATGATATCCCAACAAATGGCGCATTATTTGCCCTCCTCGGTCCCTTATCCGGCCGCCTCCTCAAAACTTCTAGACGCACCCTTGAGGTAGACGATGACAACTGTCCGCGCTCCGGTATGGAGGATGCCCCACTTCCCGCGAGTGTTGGCTCCGGAGCAGCGTCACTACAACCCCTCCTCAGCCTAAGTGACCATGGCGAGCAGCACTAAAGTCAGGCGCTCCCCAAGAACCGATTCGGCCACCCCCGTCCAAATTATACAGTGAAACTGTTGGGGCTATCGCTCCCGCAAAAAGTGGGCGGATCTCCGACTTTTCCTTTCAACTTTCGACTCTCTTTCCGTGATGGTTGCCCTCCAGGAGCCAGGGAGTGGCCTCACTCACACGAATTAGATCGCCTTCTTCCATTATACGGCTAATCTAGTTGACTTGGAGCTGCACATTGAATACGCCTATGTGATGGTGAAACTTTTTTCGTTTAAGAAACAAGATGCACCACTCCATGTACTAAACATTTACTGTCCCCCCAGACTCAAAAATGTAACGTTCGCAGCACTTTTTTGCCGCACTTTAAAGGCTGCGGGCAGGGACCCACTGGTGATTGTGGGCGATTTCAACGCCCACAGTACGCTCTGGGGTTACGTGCTTGAAGAGAAATGGGGACGCAAGCTGCTTAACTTGCGTCCACGCTGGGCCTGACTCTTCATACTGACCCTGCATATCTAACGCAGATAGGTAATTCAGCGACCCGGGATACATGACTCGAACTGGGTAGACCGCTGCAACATGCCGGCCAGACAAATATATTGCCGGAACACGTGGCGCTTTTTCCGCGCCCTGATTGACCCAACGCAAACCCACACTAAGACACAAAAACATCTGCGACGAGCTATCCATAGCTTCGATCGAAATACATCAACACGGACCATATAAACTAGGAAGTAGAGGAACCCCACAGGGCGCGGTCCTCTCCCCGTTACTTTTTAATCTGGCTAAGATGAAACTCCCGGCTCAGCTGGCGAAGATCGAAGGCATCCAGCATGCGCTGTAGGCCGACGACATAACCATCTAGGCCAAACATGGACCGGTTGGAGACATTGAGGCCAACCTGCAAGAAGCGAAGGAGATCGTGCACGCTTGCACCCGCCGCTGCGGCCTTCAATGCTCCCCGTCCAAATCCGAAATTTTGCACATTCGCCCGTCGCCTAAGTGCATCACCAAAATGGAACTATCCCCGAAAATGATAAGATTAGAGTACTTGGTATCCTTATCCACAAACATCGAAGTGCTACTGCAACACTCGCCAAACTGCGCAAGGGGGGGGGGGGGGGGGGGCGGATGGTCCGCCGGGTTTCCAACAAACTCGTGGGCATACGGCGCACAGACGCCTTGTGGCTCGCATTCGTGACCAGTCGAGTCCTCTACTCCAGTCTTTACCTCCACCTGCGCCAGTTTGACAAGAATGCCCTTGAAGTGATTCTCGGAAAGATGTACAAGCGTGGTCTCGATCTCCCGATCAACACATCCAACCGGCGTCTAATGGGCCTGGGGATGGTAAACAGATTCTTGGAGCTCCGGGTGACGCACGTGACCAATCAATACACAAAACGTTCAAAGACGCTGTTGGGACGCCATCTATTAGACCAACTACACATCCCCACTCCAACACTTACGGAAGAGCGCGTACGCATTCCTGAAATTGGAGATACGTCCTGCACGTGCGCTCTCTTCCGGCCAACATGATACGTGACGACCACAGTGGCAGGCGCCGTGCGCGGGCGCTGGCACTGGCTCGTTACTATGGAAACAAACACTTATTCTTCTACGGACACCTCCGGCCCTCACCATGGGGTGTGGTAATCAGCCGCAGTCGTCCACGAAAAAGTCGTGGTGAATGGCCTAACGTTCCGAGCTTAAGACATAACACATGCGTAAGAGGGTGCCATGGTGTTAGCCGCCGCAGACCAGGACTCGCGAGTCATCTTCACCGACTCGAGAGGAGCCTGCAGAAATATTAAACAGGGCTACATTCTCTCTTTGCGTACGCATCCTTCAAAACAGTGACTACCTCCGGATCCCCGCGTCTCGGACGATTTTATGGGCTCCAGCTCTCCTGGGCCTGGAAGGCAATGAAACGGAGACGCCGCCGCCCGCATGCTCACTCTCCGGGCAACGCCTTCAGGTCCTTTCGATGCGAATCCCTTACCCAATCCGGCCCTCAGGTTTGAGAAATTACAGAGTTATACATATTCAGCCATGCAACTTATCCTAAGCCTTGTAAGGGCCTTACAAAGGTAAGGTAGAGGAACGCACACTTGTTGTCTTTACACCAAACCGCTGCATGTGCTCGGTAGTTTTAAAACACTTTGATCCTGCCTGTACACGAAAATGCCCGCACTATGCGGAAAAACCTTCGGACATCTTCCACATGATGTGGGCATGCCAATCAACTCCGAACCTCATTCCCAAACCCAAACCCACCCGGGAGGACTGGGAGGCATCCCTGCTCGGCTGCTCTGAACTGGCGAGCCAGAAGGCCCTTGTCCACCGAGTCCAAGCCGCGGCGGTCGCCAATAGGCTCTTGTAATGCGGAGCCCACCTAGTGATTGTGAGAGCTGGCCCCGGCCACCTCAGTTTTCCTTTCTACAAAAAAGTTTTTCGGACAGACAAAGGGTGCATCTATATTTATAGATGCATTTGCGGCTTCCATATTTCCTGGACTCATGTGCCAGATTCAGTCAAAGAAAATGAAGTCAAAGAAAGGCGAAAAAAGTATCCCTGACTACCTCAAATAGTAGGAGCCCGGCGGAAGTGTTTAGGTTAGGCAGTAGTTATTGGGTAAGGGTGAAAAGCAAGGAGCGCGTACATTGTTCGATGCCATTGCGTGTTCAAGAACCTCCCATGGTCGACTTTACTGGAACCATTCACTACGGCGCGCACGTAACCTGTGTCGCTGCGAAACATTAAACCCCGTGAAACCAACCAAATTTCAATAGCGAGATTTAGCATATCCGTGCTGCCGCCTTTAAACTTGATAATATTAGGCACGTCCTTTTACCTGATAATTAAAAGCGACGCTAAGCACAAGTGAACGTTTAACATACAAGTAAAATTCTTTTACTTAGAGTAAATGCGCAGTTGAGAGTATGACTTGTTTGATAAAAAGATAAAAAGGCGGAAACAAAAGATTGATGGGAGCGCCGCGTTTAGAACCGTGACAAGGGGCTGTCATGAGGACGTCGCGATCTTTACAAATCACGACGTTCGCGCGATAAAAATTCCACCTGCGATTGTCTCCAAGCTATCAAAGCACAGCCAGCGCGGAAATATTTATCTGACAGAGGAAGGTAAGTGCCCCTTGAAACGGATGTAATAAGAGTGTTTTTTTGGCTAGTGACCTTTACTAGTAATATATTCCTATTTTGTTATGACTTGTCAGGCATTACTATCGGACGTCCGGGGACTGATTCGCGCTTGTGCCGAAAGTCGTTGACTTTTTCTGCACAAGAAATGCGCCAGGCAAAATCATATTAACCTTTTTTTGCTGAAATTCTCAGCATGAACGGAAAAAAATCGAACACTTCTTCAATATAGGAGGTTTATATCTAACTGAGCTACAAAATTCGCAGAGTCTTTATTTTGAGAATATCATTTAGAGTGGTCGAAAAATAAATCAGGAAAGGATAGATTTTTTTTATATATAAATGAGAGATATGCTCAAAAAAGAAAGGTTAAAATAGTGATATAAATATCGATGTTGCCTCTCTGAGAGAGACCTAACTGCAAATCCTATTTTTCTATGCTAGACACTTTGGCTCCTTCGGGACCGCCTTATAGGCCATAAAGCAAAAGTGTACTATGGTTTTTGCGCGCGCTGTCAAGCTCAAAATTCCAACCTTTGGAACACGTGGCGCCATTTAGTAAAGAGATCTGCGACGAAACTTTCCCTTTTAGCGTAGTGAGCGTTATTGTCGGCAGGAGGCAATGCGGGAAACAAAATTTATTATGCACAGTGGCGACTCACTCATAGCGTCCACTGGTGGGAGACCTTTTTTGCTCACATGATTGACATTGCATGTGCCAACATTTTCATTCTATTTGAAAAGCTCTGCAGACAACATCAAGCCATGCCCGTGAAAGCAGGAAATGCTTCATTCTACCCAGTTTTCTTGCAAGATCAGGTGCAACAGCTTCTCCAACTTGAAACTGCCAAGCAAGTCAGAGTTATTCTACGACCCTCTGCAGAAACACCACTCCATGGATCTCAAAAAGTGAGAAAGCGCAAAAATTGCAAATTGCCTATGTCGAGCCGAATCTCTTAGTCAATTGACAACGGTTTTCTGCGGTAAATGTAACGCATCTTGGTGTTCTGACGCTTCCCGTAACTGTTTCCTTGAGGGGCGCTTGGATCGCGCGTGGAAATGAGAAATGTACAATGGTGTTAGAAAGCACTCAAACAAAAAAAAAACTGTACGTAAGCGTGGCAAATTCTCTTGATTTGAAATTAGAAGGAAGCATTGTATGTATATTCTGCAATTGTTTTATTTTTGTGTTTTACCTCCATATTAAAAAAAATCCAATTTTAATTTGCTTCATTGGGTAATTATTTATTTTGTCATGTTTTATGTTCTTATTTGACCGCATAAAATGTATTTGCTGCGAAAGTACACTCATTAAACTGCATTTTGGTTCCTATTGTATTATTATAGTGCAGAAATTCATTGAATAAATTATATTTTCTCACATGTATCAAAATTGTCTTCGTTTCGGGCAGTCCCGAAAGAGTTAATACCTGAACACCGTCAAATTATCACTCGCACAACGCCATAGCTGGAGTCACATTGTAGAGGGTCCAATATCTGCCTCGTCGCGAGCTGCTCGTATTTACATATCGCGCAAAGTGTCAAGAGCACGAGCTGAGAAAACTGAACATAAGACATCATGCATCTGATAACCAACACAGTGTATGGCACGGTTGGCATATAACGTGCAACATTTGCACACAATCCTTCATTTCACGTGCTCAATCTTCAATAGAGGTAGCCGTTTTTTTATTTTAACATAGGAGCAAGAAATCAAGTCAGTACGTACGAGACCGCAGTCACTAGGAAACAAGGAAAGAATACGTGGCTTGCTTAAAAATTGAAGAAACCTTCAGGGTGCACTTGAACGTCACGAATTTTAAAGAGATAGCGATAAATGCACTGCTCGCCTGAAAATATGACATTGGCGATGTCGGTGTCCGGATTCGGAGTGAAAACCCCGGACATATTTCTGGAAGTAGGTTGGCAGCTTACGGCTGACATGGCATGCACTGATTGGTCATCGGGTGGTCTGACGTCACGCGACTACATAGCATGGCTGAATTTGCGGGTGCCGCCAACTCAGCCCCTTTGTTCCAGATGGAAGTGGCAGATGAGCACACCGCCTTCCAGGACCATTGAAGTCTGGATGTGACAGGCTATCCTTAGGAAACGCAGGCGCATTCTTATGGCTCCGTTAAGCTTGCCCATTAAAAATGAATCCATGTGCGTAGATCAGGCCGCTGTGGTCATCCTTGCAGAATATAGGAATCATGTGACCCTACATACTGTATGACGAGCAAAAGGTAAATGAAGCCTGTTCGCGCTTTCTTTCGAGGAACAAATCTAACTTATAGTAGACGTCGTCACCTAAGGCTTCAAAGTATGAGAACAAGGACTATTGTTCCCTTGGTCCATCATTATACTTACGGCCAAATGACGGAGAGACACCTCGTCGCCTACTGCTTGCTCTCACTCTTCGTTGCACCGTTCTTGGAGCATAGATCCAAGACACGCTTACTTTCCCGTATGATTATTTCGTACGTATGCGTGTTATGGGCACTTCTGGTGCAGTGGTAAACCCATCGTTTAAACATGAGCGTGGATACGAATCACTGAACGGAGAAGGGATCAATCACTAAAATGAAAACCAGGATGTATATACGATCGTGGATGGAGAAATCGCAATAAGCGAGCAATTCATCATTGGCACCCACCCAAGCGCAGCCATATATGGCTAAAAATTAAAGGTATACAGATTTCTCAACATAGTAGTTAAAGAAAAATTAATCCTGGTGCTGAGGCCAGGGCGAATTTTCTATCATTCTATCATTCACATAAGCTAAATGTTGTTGTTGTTTTTTCATTGTTTTTTTGCCATTTGCCGCCATGGCACAATAGCAATGAAATCTCTTAATAGGTTGAAACACTCTTCTTTGTCCCTATGCTAGTCTGGGATTTACGCTTGCTGACAAGCATGGAACTATGCAGCTTTGGATGAGGGCAGAAGCTAACTGATAAACGCTCAGCAGCCCGTCTTTTTGCTTCTCTGTAGTCATCGTCATTGCCGAAAAGTAAGATGAGAAAAAGCTTTTTGCCCGAATTTTGATCATTCTGCATAACACTTTGTATTCATACGGTAAGATATGCCAAGAACTGCTGTAAGCTCAATGGCAATACTATTGACGTGTCTTCCGACGAATTCTGCATTATCTAGCAAGACGTACACAGCGCCAATGTGAAACATCTCGAACGTGAGGTGACTTAGAACTTCTGATGCACAAACATGGTGGAAAGGTGATGCTACCATGAAAAAGGCAACATTTCTAAATCGAAAATCGTAGTCCACTGGACCAGCATTTCATTCTTTTCAAAGGTTCTGTGCACGCATTGAAACCGTGTGCTTTTGCAACTGTGTGAAGCAGTTATGTACGTGCATCCTCATAAAATGCGAACGGGACGTATCAAACCACACCATACATCGTCAATATATCAAAGTGACCGGGGTCAGACCAACGTTGAGGGATATGCCCTGATGTGCACGCGTTCCTCGTAAAGCATGTTTTTTTCAGAAAGAGAAACTATAATGCCCTAATAAAACGTCGGTGTTTTTCGGCGTGGCACCAGTTGTGGAATAATATGACTAGGCAGGCATAAATGAAGCTGCACAGATGTTTTGGGTCACTGCAGTGGGTAAATTAGCATCTTCCAGCAGAGATGAACTGATCTTATCTATTGGCAAGGGGGGGAGGTAGCCATAGGGTAAATTCTGCTAGGAGTTTCTTCTCTGTGGCAACATTTAAAATCTGTTTGCATTTGATGCGGACGTGTGCGCCTAATACAGTGACACTGTCGAATACAGAAAAAACCCCAGCTGATGTCCCACTTCGAGTTTGCCTGAGTGCCTTGAAAAAGCTTCAGACAAGGCGCAAAGCATTTCTCCTACACGACCGTTTTGAGAGATGGTAGGGAAGCAAATAGGACAAATCTCTCCGGGTGCCAATCTGCACAGCACACAAGATAATGATGTAGACCTCCGCTCACACCACGAGATGTAGTACACAGTGTTGACGCTGCAAGACTCATCAGTGCATACACACTCTGGAGCGAGCAGAACCCATG
Organism: Amblyomma maculatum; assembly: GCA_023969395.1. Lineage (NCBI taxonomy): Eukaryota > Metazoa > Arthropoda > Arachnida > Ixodida > Ixodidae > Amblyomma > Amblyomma maculatum. The sequence goes on from JAJIZL010019474.1 coordinate 114,314, forward strand.
CGAATGAGGTACAGCAGAGCGACTTGAGGTCGTTTTAGTGCTTGGGCTCTGTACGATTGGTTGGCTTGACTCATTAGGGATCCGAAATTGTTGAGCACTGTTTCCCGAAGAACCTAGTGTCACCTTGAAGGCCTTTCTCGATGAATCGGCAAGCAGAGCTTCATGTGCAAGAATAACTACCGCCTCGCTTCCTACGATACCAACATGCGAATGTATCTGCTGTCAGTTCATTGTCCACTGGAGACTGCCATGTTGTGCAGTTTCTTTACCAGCAGCAAATAACTGAGCGCCAAATTTGCAGGCGAGAACCACCACTTTACCTCTGAACTGCTGATTGGAATCCGCTAGGATGACGAAAGGTTCAGGCAAACAAAAGCAGCCATTATAGGACCGTCTGAAAAGCAAAGCTTTCTGTCGTAGTCTAGATCACAATTCGAGTAATGCGCAAAGACCAAAGAAAAAGAGAGATAGAGAGAGATAAACTTTTATTCAGAGCAGACGTGAAATATTCGAACCAGGTGGGCAGCCTCCTACGTCCAGGAAGCCGTGCGAGCCAACTTCCTAGTCCGGTCCACGAGACTACGCTGGTCGTCCAGACTGGGGCTCAACAGCTGGATCTCCCACTTCTCGTTCATTATGTCCCTGGTGGTTATGCTGCCCTGTGGTTTCTTGCATCCCCACATCATACGCTGTTGGGAGTTTGGCACATTACAAAATGTGCATTTATATGTGTAAATGGTCAGCGACATCACATGTATTAAGGCACCGTGGATGCTACTGTTAGTATGTATTTTTCTGAGAGTTACTGTTTCTTCAGAGGTTAGTTTCGGGTGAGGTGAGATACTTTCTTCTGTCATGTTTGTAATGCAGGACGATGTCGGTATACGTCTTGGGTATATCCTGGATTCTCCGAAATCCCCGACAGTGGTCCTCGGTTAGCACATCCTCGAGCTGAGGTGTTGGAGGCCTCGTTTTTTTCCAGATGGGTGTGTGCCCCGGAGTCGATAAGATGTAAGCGTCTGGGAGGAAGCGTAATCCGGCCACACAGTATTTAGTGAACAAAACAAAATAAAACATGAAAAGCGTTCGCTCGTTCATACCCTAGCATTTTACGCGAAGTGTGTGCCGCTGATTCGGTCGAAAACACATTGTGGTACTCCAGTTTCAGCTCTGGTGTTGTCGAAATTTGTCGTAATATTTCATAACGTGGCAAGAAAACGGAGACCTGGAGTTGACCGATATGTGTTATGTAATAAATGGGTATTGTGGTGGGTAATTAGTAATTACCCACCGATGTTTACTATGTTTACTAATAATAAAAATAAGAATACGAGTTAAAAATGTAAAGAAAATAAATAAAAACTAACTAAATCTAAAAGAAATCGCGCCGTATACGATCTTAGCCAAAACATTGAAAGTGAGCCATCCGTTGTAGTGCTTCATAACTCAGCAATAGAATTATAATTATTCATTGTGTATTCAGTCGTTCGTGCAAAATGTGTTGCGCATTGCGGGGTAAATTGTCATGGCTAAAAAGTAGGTGATGCAAACGTACACACGCTATCACGTTGATTATTAAGGCGAAGCATAACCGTCCTCCTATTTTTTGTACGAAAATATAACCCCCAACTCTACCAACTCTAAGTATTCCGCTATGATTCCGTGGACAAGGCCAGTGAAGCTATACCGGCTGTATTAGAGAGTGTTACGCCATGCATGTTGCGACGAACAAGAGCCAGGCAGGCTAATTCACCTTTGAGGTCTATAGCCTTTATACGAAAGAAGTTAGCGGACTCTATAGTCCATAGATAGACGCAAAATTAATGCGGATAGAATATATAAAGCATATGAAATCGGAATAAACCTCTGTGATGACAAGGTCTCATTGTCAGACTATTTTCTTATACTCTTGGTTCTGCCCAAGTCTACACTTTGTTTTACTTACGGCCAAAGATAGCAGAGGGACGTTTGTTGTTCTCGCGAAAGGCGATGTCGTTTGTTATCTCTCCAGAACAGCTGAAAATGCAGCGCAGTTCAGAGTCGATCGCAGGCCTTGACAATCGCATAATGCTTATAGCCCTCACTATAAGATTTTTTTATATATATAACCTAGTTCAGGTAGTGTAACCGGTATGCAACTATTTAGGAACTTTTTCGGTGTCATCGTCATCCTATAAACCACATCCGACATGGGAGCGATTACTCTACACCAAATCAGCCCATTGCCCTTCTGTGGCGAAGGTACCTACGTTGGGCCATTGAATGCGAACCAGAGAACCGGACAAAACTCCCGGGGCTGTACTTTCTCCCAGTGGCTCTAACGGTCATCTCTGGTCCCTCAGAGGCAGTTCAGTAGCAGTGGTGGTCAGACGTGGCGTCTACGTCATGTGGTATGGTTATGTTCACAGTGGCGAGGTGGCCCTTGGAAAACGAGAGACGCCTTAGATGAGAGCTCCAGAATTATTTTCACCTTGAGTTCGTTACCGACATTGCACAGCACGAGGGTGTTTCGGAGTTCAACTCAGTTGAAAGTGGTCTGCTGAAGGGCGGAACCTGACATCATGATCTTGCGCGCGTCATAATCATGGTAATAAATTTTCTACCGTAATTTTAATGTCTCTAGTGAATGTCGTAGTTAATCATTGAGATTTGCGTATATTTACAGATTATAACAAAAGATGACTAAGGGCTCTTATTTGCATCAGAACAACGCATGACCCATATGTCATCTGCAGTGCTCTAGCTACTGAATGATCGTGATGGCTGTGTAGTATATTTTTACGGCGGTAGTTTTGGGGTCTTCATCATAGACGCCATGCCTTCGCACCACCGGTGTGCGGGAAGAGACGTTAAACACGACACGACTAAAATGTTCCTATGTGCTTCTGCCAAGCGTATGAGAAACCCCGCAAATTCCCGTCGCTCTTTCTGCCTCCTGTTCTCCGAGGTCGCCGAGTCTCTTCAAGATCTTGAAGGGAGACATCGAAGGCTTTCCTATGTGTATAGAAACCGCATGTAACGAGTAATAGGAAAGAACGCATGACCGTGCTCACGAAATGTTGCGATCAAGGTGATACAGGCTCGCCTGGTATCGACTCACGGCCTTTCGGCTACCTGAGTGCAGCGTGCATTCTTGCTCTTCATAACATATTCAACATTTCTCTTGATATGACCAGTTCAGATGCCCTGTTCCTTACTTATTTCCGTCAAAACTTGCTAACGGGCACGGTAGAGTAAAGTACGCTGCGTCGACATCGTCGTGTGCACGTAGTTGCTGCCAGCGTGGGCTGCACGTGGCGATTGCACCACGCTACACCGTGCTTTCCTATGATACCACGCTGCAGCGCACTCACGTTGCGCTCGTGCCAGCCGAGCATACGGCACTGTACGAGTGGCGGCCAGCCTAATGTGTGGCAGCGCACGCGTGCGCACGAAGCTCTACGTGATCCGCCAACCGGACACCTAGTTGTGTGCATACATGGCAGTAATTCGATTACTTTCCGGGTAATTTGTAAAGGAATGAGTAACCTTTCTGATATAGTAATTTAGGAAAATAATACATTACTCTAGACTGTAGATTTGCCCCAAAAGTAATTAATTCCATTGCAAATTACTTTGCCCAGATTGCGTAATTCGAATGAGAAGCCTGTATTGTGTGCCGCGAAACCAGCAACGACACGCGGCAAGCCTGGACCTGTGCAACAGATCATCAAAAAGAGGTCAAATTGAGTAGAACTCTGGGCCTGGAATCTGCGGTCTCTTTTGTAACCGAGTCATTTACTGCGTCCAAGCACTCGCCGAGCAGCAAGATAGAAGACGTTAAGAGGCCGCCGAGAGGATAGATGGCGCAAGATGGCCGGACTTCAAAAGGGGTTGGGAGATTGCAGTTGCACTGCCTGCAGCGTCGGCTAGGATACTCTGGTGCCTGCTTACTTTTGCCTCCAAGGGGGATGTCTCGGCTTTGAACGTTTAAAAAAGCGAAGAGCGTTTGGCAATGCTTCTGTTTTCGTCTTGTTTTCGGTTTTTCGTAATGACAAGTGCACTAGGAAAGAGGAAGTGGATATTTTTCTAGAACGAAATTTTATCATAATATTTTATATATTTTATAATACTTTATATATATATATTTTATCATAATATTTTATCAAAAATATTATGTCACAAAGAATTCTGGCCAATCCCCCACTGTGGGTATGTGCCATTACAACGAGGGAGAAGAAGAAGCAGAAGAAGAAGAAATGCGCCGCGTCTGAAGAGAGCTTGCGGTTATGTTTGCTAGCTTTTCTTCGATTTTGTATGGGCGAACACTAAAAATTGATCTAAAAGCAGTGGCATGACTCTGCGGGAGTAACTATAATGTAATAATATTGCTTTTAGAGACGTCATTAGCCATGTCATTTAAAAATATTTTTTGCCTATATCAGCAAAGAATGAGTAATTTTATTCTTTTTGATAAAAGTAAAATTTCCCTGCATTGTACCTTGACTTTAGCATATCAACACCACTCTCTCGTGGGGTTGAAATATCCCGCAATACCACAGTATTCCCTTACAATGTGTTTTATAGATGAGAGGGCCGCTATGCGAGATGCTATCGACCATAGTGGCAGCCAGAAAAAAGATCTTTAGCCTGTGTGGCACATGAAACTAGCAAAATAAAGAGTCCTATTATGACACCGACATGAAAGCAATTATAAGGAATGGCCAGATATATAGTGTTATATGTGAATAATAGTGTGGATGTAACGGGGAAGTTATGATTCTGCTAATTTCAGAGATGTTTGATTTTGGTTGTTTTCGCCGCATCCACATCAGGGCGTTCTTCGGACAAATCATGCTGCAAGGTGTTTTTTTCATGTGGTAGAAGTTGAAATCATGGCACATTAGTGAAACAGACAGCACACACTCTGTGCGCTACTTGAAAACAAATACTAGTTTATTTCTGACAGCAGTGTGTGCTTGAAGGATTTCATTAAAATTTTAGAAACTTGCAACAGGGCCTGAAAGAATTACAAGAATGGCGCTTTCAGCTTGTATCCAGGGTGATTGCTGATCTACGTGCTGCGTGTTCTCCGCTTAGAACTTGCACTGGCTAGGGTCGTACACCTGGTACTTTGGCGATGAACCGCAGTTCTCGTCGTAGATGAACTCGCAGCAGTCGTTCGGTTGTTGCAATGTTCCAACTTTGCGCCACAAGGAACATCCGCGGCCTGTTGTGCGCAGCAGGAAAAAGAGAAAATCAGTGCTTAAGAAAGAGCGTGCATAATTTCAGTGAAAGTCACTATAAATGGAGTGCTTTTGTCCGACTTCTTTCTACAAGTTTGCTTGCAGGCGCGCGGTATATATTAAGGCGGAAGCCTTTAATGGCTCAAGCTGTCGTGGACAAAATGTGTCCCGCTTTTGCGGGGTTATGATTGGCCGAGGCGGGATGGCGTCATAGAGGTCTCCACCCATCACAGTATGTGCGAATGCATGTCTTATATGAGCATATTAAATCAATGATCAATTAATAATTAACGAATTAAATTAAATAATTGCAATTGGTGACAAAATAAATAATTCGTTAATTAACTGTTTAGTGAATTATTATTTACTTGAATAAATATGTACTACCTACCTATTAATAATTAATCATTTACCTAGTCAAATGATTAATTACTAATTAGTGTCAGGTGCGTAGCAGAATGCGGCACTCAGGCTTTCGCCTTTCACTACTGTGGTCGCTAAAGTCCCTCGTAATTTTTCACTGCAACTAAATGGCGGTTCTGAGCAATGTCAACGTCGTAAGTAATCTGCTGAGATGCACTCCACATTGGAGCTATCCCATTACGTAAAGGCGAGAAATTTATTTAATGATCTTGGTATCTGGAATTGTACTGGCAGAAAGCCTGCATTTGTCTCGAGCAACATTGTGAATCCTTTCATTTAAATGAAGTAAACTCTGGTTTTGAAAATTAGCTTATGGTTACAACAGATTTCCTTTGCTCAAAACTACACACTTTTTCTTGTAAGCTGCACTTACATTCAAATTTATCTGTGGACACGCGGTATGTAAGAAAAGAGAGCAAACAGTTTGGCACATCCAGAAATGCTAGAGGTGTTTTTTGCTGAATACAAGTTAAAATACGCTCAGATTTTGAAAAAACAAATACATATTTTCCTTGTGAATCGCATATTTTCAGGAATTCTGGCCTCTAACATAGCACAAAAATTAACGCCAACATTCTGATCTAATAACAGAGCTTTTAAAGGGACTTAACAGGGATTCCGATAGAGGATGGGTTTTTCATTAGTTATCAGATTTTAACAACCACGGAACCAATCAGATCTGGTCACTCGAATTCCAGGACCCTCTCTTACGAAAGTTGTTGATAATGACACGGCGTTACTAAATCCACTGAGAGTTGCACTTCAAATCAACGGTCGCATTACAATGTACTCCGGTTCAAGCCATTCCGTTTTCATTACACACTGCACTACGCCTAATCATCCTAGTACGCTTACTTTTACTCTCGACTCGAAACCATGTAACCGCGTGCATTGGTTTATACATTGCATTGTTGTTTTGGTTTACACCAACGCAAAGTACAATGAAGTCCAGCATAGGGTAAAACATCAGTGCAAACAGAGTCGGCATGAAGCCTTCAAGAAGAGCTCCCTCTGCAATGTCACGCAGGAGCTGGTACAAAACATCACATGTCACCCTCAGCAGCAGAAAACTCAAGTAGCGGTATTTGAAGGCAAACGCTGCGCAGAACGCTGGGTTGAATTATGCTTCAGTCTTCTTGTTCAGTATGAGGAAGCCGAGATTCCTTGAGCATTAGTTTCAATTTTGATACATTCGATGACGAATATTATAGAATAGTGTTATGATTGTAATCATGTGAATGGTTTCGCCTTCGGGAGCGTAGCAAAGTGTTTGTCGAGAATTTTGTGCATGCAAATAGTGAAAGCCGCTGCTGAAAAAAAAAATGGCATCGATTTTGACAATAATTATGAGGAAACTGTAGAATATTATAAGGCACTGTCGTGCACATGTGGATGGTAATGTCTTAATCTTTCGATGAATAGTAAAACCTCGCTGCCGAATTTCGCGCTACGCTCTCTCGGAGTAGTTCAAGTGCGAATGATAACCAATATGGCCTATTTTTGAAAATAGTTAGCAAAAAACTCGTAACGTAGCAGGTGCAAAACTGATATGCCAAAAATGCGTTCAAGGACATTCCTTGTTGTCCTAACTTATCAGCGTAAGTACTCTATGTCATGACAATTGTCATGACAGACAATTGAATGGTTGAATTATTAGTTGGTGCAGCTGATCAGAAAATAAAGACTGCTTATTTTTCCATAGCGTTCGCGAACATTAGGCATAATTAATGCACGCTCAACTACACTGCACTCACCATTCTCAGCATAGCGATGCCGAATCACAACACAGCTGGAACAGTCAACGTAGATGACGTAAAAATCTTCGAGCGGTATATTTTCTGAAAAATAAAATTAACAGCACCATGAGACTAACTGGGGTGGCGTAGAAGGGGGGGGGGGGGGGGGGTAACCACTTGCGAAGAACAGCTCTGACATTCACAATGTATATTGCTTCAGCTGCAGGAGTCATGTGCCTACCAATTCGCATCCGGTCAACTAGTATTTCGTTTGATAAAATTTCACAATCGCCAGAATAAATTGAATTTCGTCAGAAATATTGTTGGTGCAGTTATTGTCGATACACAGCGCGCTATAAAATTGAAAGCAAGCATTGAGCATTTTTTACAGATTTTAATTCTTATACTTCTGACCGCAGGAGACCGCAGAAGATAATTTATCTTCTGAGTTTCTGTGAATTTTGTGTCTTCCAACTGCGCGAATTACACACAAAATAAAGAGAACTGCCTATAGACCACTTGTAGCTGCTTGTACCTAATACTCTTTAGCGTAATATTCAGAACATATTCAGACACACGGCAAAGAAATATATAGAATTCACACTATATAGAATTCTCAATATATAGAATTCACACAAACTTAGAAAATAGTTTTATAATCAATGTTTTTAAAGCAATTTGGGGCATATCATTGATAGCAGGGCTGCATGTACTTTTAAAATGCAGCATAAGGATGCGTCGTCATGTCCCTTAAAACTGCTCCTGAATACTGAGGTTGAGACTGAATACTCAGAATTTTAAAAGACAGCACAGTGCTTGTATACTTTTCTGCATTATGCATTCAGGCCTATTGCGTTGGCCGTATAAAGTCAGATGTATATAAAATATTCTGAAATATACAAGGATTGAGTGAGCCCTTTAGCGCAAGAGGGGATGAACTGAAGCACGATTAGGAAGAGCTTTGTCCTACTTCGGGTTAATCTTTTTTACAAAAGATACTATATCCCCATAGGGCCTAACTCTCTTTACAGGTGTATACCTACGGCTGTAATATGACCTATTAGTCTTTCTCTGCTCTAGCAATCACGCCTTTCTTGTGTGCAGTGTGAATTAGTTAACACTGCAACATGAGGCTCTGAGTTCTAACACTCCCACTCTGACTTCGTTTGCGACTGGGATCCTTTAGGCACTTTAGGTGCGTGTACCCTAGCAGCTTCTTATGAAAGTTGCTTGAAGGATCGCCTGCTCAATTTTCTTCGTGCGCTTTGAACGGAATGCTTTGCGGCAAAGCTGTGATCTTTCATTACCCAATTTAACATACATGGAACCTTGCGGTGTATTAAGAAATGCGTACTCACTGTCATCAGGAGTGAACTTATGTATGTCCTTTCCAGTGTAACAGGGTGAAGAGCTGAGCACGAATGTTCCGCTCCTGTAACAGATGGGATATCACAGAATGTGGAGTGTTGCTTCCTTATTTCAAGTTTCAGTTAGTTGGCAGCTGGTGAACGGTTCCTTTGTTTTTTATTGCCCACGAGTTGCCTCCTCGGCTACAATTCAATTGCATTGACTACACCATTGTATTGGGCGCAATTTCCCCGAGTATATCTTCTTCGATGGAGGCAAAAAGCAAGGCGCCCGTGTGCTGTGCGATGTCATTGCACGTTAAAGAACCCCAGGAGGTCGAAATTTCCGGAGTCCTCCACTACGGCGTCTCATAGCCTGAGTTGCTTTGGGACGTTAAACCCCACAAACCAACCAACCATCTACTACAGCACGCAGCCATGCTGGACCATGGGCTTTGAATACTACTCATTTCATTTAGGATGAGTATAAAGTAGCATAAGCCTGTTTTACCTAATGGAACAAATTCGCCGTCGTAGTAGAGGTGGTTACTCAGATATTCTGCGAACCGTTGTAGTAGAAAAGAAGCAATGTGCGTATTTAAGGCCGGTTAGATTCCGTGCGTGCACCGCACAAGTGCATGCCCATGTTCTCCTCGACTAATGCTAAATGCCTCTAGTGTCGCCGCGACGTCTTTCTGAGATGAGAACAGCGCTGAAGATATAGGCTTATGTCCAATCGTATTAAGTTGTATGTGCGTCCATTTCTTTGTTGCCAGATCAGTGCCAAATAAAGTTTGCTTAATGCACTCGCTGGAGCCGCTGATATAGTTGTTCGTAGAAAACCAATTATTTGTGGTGAAAATTTCGCTCAGCGAAGAAAAAGATTAAAGAGCATCTTATAGATATCTCTTAGGAGGTGAACGGTTTCGCCATTCATCTCTTATGAGGCATCGTCCTCTCCTATCATTTGCTTCACATCGTTTGCCTCTTATCGAGAGGGAGGGGGCTGCTCCTGACCTTACGGGGCTGGGACTGGTAGGTCACTGCCGTTTGCGGCGGACGCTAGCCTGCCACCAATTTTTATCTGATGTAGGCCGTCATTGCACTCGCTACCGTTTCGGTGGTGGACGACGGCTGTCGCCAACGCGCGTCTTTCTCTCCCTCTTCTTTTTCTTTCTTCTCTACTTTCTCTTCAATCCGCACGAGGCTGCGGAGGTGGATTTGGGCTGTGCGATGTCAGCGCACGGTAAAAATCCCCAGGTGGTCGAAATTGCTCCGTAGCCTTCCACTACGGTTTCTCTTTCTCTCTTTCCACTTTCATTCCCACCTTCCTCCATTCCTTTACGGTGCGGTTGAGGTGTCCACAGGAAACAAGTGACACACTTACCGCGCCTTTCCTTTCCTATAAATCAATCAGGCAGCGAAGGTGGCTCAGCTACAGAGCCAGTAGCAGGCCCGTGCATTTACTTTTCCTTCCTTTAGTCGCAACAATTTTTGCCTCTTATCGGCGTTCGTTGGAGTGCTACATATAATTATAATTGGTTTAGAGGAAAGGAAAGGCGCAGAATCTGTCACACACTCTGGCAAGTGTGTTTGGACGGTACACCCTCACTCCTGTCGCGTCATGTTCTTCGGCGCGATTTGGAGTACGGAATTGCAGATGTCAGGAACGCTGGACAAGAACACATCTCGTGGAATCTCCCGGAAGATTTCGCGCACAAATCTCGCGCACGGGATGTTCCATGAGCCTAGAAAGGCCCCGCCGGGGTGGTACAGTGGTAAGACGCCCGACAACTGTCCGGAGTTCCCGGGTTCGAACCCGACCTCGGCGGCTGCGCTTCGATGGAGGCGAAACGAAGTGGCGTCCGTGTGCTGTGCGATGTCAGGGCACGTTAAATGACCCCAGGTGGTCGAAATAACTCCGCAGCCCTCCACTACGGCTCCCCTTTCTCTCTTTCCACTTTCACTCCCCCCTTCATCCCTTCTCTTACGGCGCGGTTCAGGTGTCCACAGACTCAAGTGTGACAGATACTGCGCCTTTCCCTTCCTGTGAACCAATTATTATTATTATTATTATTATTATTATTATTATTATTATTATTAT
>JAJIZL010019474.1:133164-176495 GCA_023969395.1 Amblyomma maculatum
GTGTGTGTGTGTGTGTGTGTGTGTGTGTGTGTGCGTGCGTGCGTGCGCGCGTGCGTGCGTGCGTACTGGTAAAAGCGAGGAAAGTGCAGCCCGCAGAGCGAAATCGTTCATTGAACAATGTTTCGAATGAAAGGCGTTGCCTGCAGTACTGTAAACCTTAAAATACGCTTGGGATCAGTGGGCTTTTTCATTTGTCATAGTTTCTTCGATATATGAACCACTACGCAGTACCCCAAAGTGTACGTTTTGTGCACTGACGCCTTTCTGAGCACCCTACTCTCTTTCATACAGAGACATTTTGTGGCAGGGATTGAAAAATATTCGTTCGACATAGGTGTAATAAATATAAAATTACGTGGCGCAGCTTCAGGGGTTGTTCACTGCGAAATGTTATCGCAAACCCACAATGAAAATGTAATTAGGTTTTTTTTTTAATTCATAATGTTGAGTGGTACGTAACCCCGGTATGAACAGATACTTCAATTTTCACCGTGGATATGATAAAGAAACATTCTTTAGTGCCTTGTTGATGCTAAATTGAAGAGCAGGTCTGGCTTTGCCCGGAATGCACCTGGCGTCTAAATTGAATTCGCATATCTGTAATAAAATAGACAGCAATGTATTTATTTCCTCACTGACAGTTTGTCGTAATAAATGGGAAACTTTCAGACTGTGTGAAAGTTGCATCCTGTGTTTCACACAGCACAGTGTTGTGACCAACGTTGGTCTGGGTATGTAAAGGGATAGATACCCTATACTTTGTTTTTACGACTGTTTGCTGATAGTATGGTCGTGTAACGAAAAATTATAATGAATATGAATGTTTATTTTGAAGAACAGATCAGGAAGTCCTATTCATTACCGATATGCGGTCACTAACAATATATTACGTGAAAACGTTTCTCATATGTACTTATGAGTGAAGCACTCTCCTGATTGTTCTTGGAGAACACTAGTTGAAGCCTTCTCATGCAGGACTGGAAGGGCTCAGAACTTTATTTAAAAATATTAGTTGTTTTCATTTGAATTTAAAGAAATGTCTGAACTTGTCTGATCTTATTTCGATTATTATTTGAGTACGGCTGTACGGCTTAACAACCTTCGAAAAATACGCTTGCTGAGCACATTAGAAATTATTCAAAATATTGCCGCTATATTTTTTTTTCTGGAATTATTCAAAAGAAAAGACAGCACAAGTACAATGAATGTGAGCACAAATTTAATTTACATGCCACTCCCGCAATAAATTATAATCAATACTGTGTGAAAAAACTGCCATTAATGGAAGCATCTATCCTAAATAACACTGCGTTTCTCGGTATACTGAAAATAATTTTAAAATTCGCGAATGTCGTGTACTGACTCCAACTATTTGAAACTGCTCCTTTGTAAAATCAATTGGATATCGGAATCAATTGACAAAAGCGCAAGTGCGCTCAGTGTAAGACAAAATATTTATTTCAATGTAGTAATCCCGTTCTGTAACGCCTTCGGTGATCTGGGGTATAGCCTGAAAAAAGAATAACGGTTTAATCCATGTAGTGTGTAGGCTGATGTCCAATATAAAGCGCGCTGTGTGTTGGATATGATACTAACATCGCTAAGCACATAATGATAGTGATTTCGACAGTGACTAAATCAAGTGGTGTTTAAGGAAACGAAATCACGCGACGTCGATCTACGCTTTTGTGAATTACACGAAATATTAAATCAATATGAATGGTATTCCGCTACGGACAATGCATTCTTTAAATTTGAGTGAAAATGCAATCATCCTAAAGAAAAGCTTTGTTCTCATACAAAGAATATATGTTACACTTCATACATAAAAACGCTTTACAAAAAAAAAAACAGCAATTCTCTGTTTCCTGCAGCAGGACTTTTTGACAGGTTAGTTGGTACATGATCTTGATTTTTATAGCGCTGAAGAAACACCACAGGAAGAAAGACACAAAAGGACAGAAGCGCAACTTCCAACTTTAATGAGCAGAAAAGGAACCCAGGCACACTTTTATAATCTCTGGTCTGCATGAATGTGCGATAACCACCACACTAAATCAGAAAAAAAAACAGTAACACTAGGCAGGATTGAACCAGTTCAATCATGACAAAACACATTGGTGAAAGGCAGGTCGCATGGATAAAGCCGCCTAAGCAACCAATTTACAAATCAGAGCCGAAACCTTGGTTTGAAGACATACTGATAGACATATATATGTTCTAGGTTAGCCTTTTAGTCGCAAACTGCCTCTTACTTAAATATCAGATATATACTAATTGAAAAGTAAAATAGTGCGACACCTGCAAAACGCGGCCCAATGAACGGCTGCGTCACAATTTTGGCACAAAATAAATTAAAATTTGTCACTGCATCAATAACCGATATGAGCATACAGCAGGGAAAATGCGGTGATGGGTGGATTCCTGAAATACCAGTATCCTTTGTGCATTCCACCGTCCCACTTTCCACTTCGATGGTTAAACAATGGCTGTTGCGACGTATGTTAAGGTTACCATCCACATATGATTGCACCGACAGAGATTTTCGAGTGATGGGGTATGTAAGGCTCCTCCGTAAAGCAGCGGTAAAAAGCTTGGCAGCGTTTTCTTCTTGTTACAGGCAAAACAAAACTAAAATAACAGGAGAATGAAAACAGAGAAATGAATATCAGATATATTCTATGTGATCTGCAAATGCCAAAACCTGTAAACTGACCTAAAAAAATAGACAACATAGCATAACAGAAAATGTATATGTTTTTTTCTGTGAGTTTCCTGTATGCTGTAAACAGAAAAGTTTGTGAAATACTTGTTATCTAATCAAATGCATTAATCTCACTCACCCGCGTGCCTCATGTTACTTATTTAATCTGCCACTGTGTGAGTTGTGCCCGTTGGTTGTGCGAGGAGTTAGCTTTCTTTGACAATCTCGACCGCGATTACAACAATGGTCGACGACGGAGTTTCATCTGATGGGACTAATAATGCATCCGCATTCAGATTGTTTTTTGCTTTTGTTTTTTTGCATTTCAGCAAGACCGTTTATTCTAGCGAAGAGGCAGAGTCTTGAGAGAATTTTCTGGCCACGTAGAAAGTCTGTGTTCTGACATTTATATGACAGCGCTAAGGATCCGGTTGGTGGAATAGTCGGCGCAGTAGTTCTGCGTGCTAAGAAATTTAGAATTGGTTTTACAGTGTCAATTCACATCGCATAAAATTCGAAGCGATTAAAACACCATGTAAATTGCGATTTTATGGTTTTAATATAATTGATATGCAGATATAATGTGCATGAATTTAAATATACTCGCTGATCAGAATATAGCTACAATTACATATGAATGGTTTGTTTTATGTCTTATGGAGTTTAACGCCATAAATGAACAAATGTTATGAGGGACACTGCAGTCATTGTTCCAGGTACTTTCAACCGCCTCAATTCTGTAACAAGCTCTGACATTACAATGTACAAGATAGCGTTGTTCCCGTCGCGTACGTTGAAACGCGCTGCCCACGCTCTCTGGAGTCGGACTTCGTTCTTACTGCTCGGTAGCCGAGCGTCTTAAGGACTTATCGAGCGCGGTAGGCAGCCGAGAATAAAACCCGTGACCTTAGAATCTAGAGTCACACACGCTGTTACTAGGACAATGAAGGAAGTTTTGAATATAGAAATATAGCAACGCTGACAGGCTCCTGGCATTAGTTAACCAGGCCACATCCGCCGAACGCAGTCACACCAGCATCCGGCTATAACTCTTTTCGAGCATCAAAATATTGGTAGACACCCATGTATCAAGTAAAGACTTACGTACCGGAGGTCGATCTAGCAAGCCATATGCCCTTGGCATCAAAGTGCAATGCTCTGTGAATACAGATTTCGTTGAATGTGGCGGCTCACTGCTGCAATTTATCATGCCGTTCTTTGCCAGGAAATGAGCACAAAAACATCGCATAGAGCCGTAAAGCCATCTGCTCTAGACAAACATCTTATAGTGTCAAGCAAGATGTCGCACTCCTTTTTGAATGTCTGATGTGTGATGTCCCCAGAAAAAGTAGCAGCACGATAAAACAAAAAGTAAATGTTACTAGTTTTCTGCTCATCACACAGAGGAGTGTTGATTAATATCTAAACGTTCACTTACCACCCAAGCCCTGTTGTGGCAGGTAATGTCGACACATGGAGTTCGGAATGATAATCATGGTGGCCGATTGAATCATTTCAGTTGCATTCGTTTTGATACACTGCATGTAGTAAAGATGGGCGATGTGAGGCTACCCATGAATCAGTAGCAAATACAATGTCCCAATTAGAAACGTTGCTATTCATATTATCCAGAAGAGATTACGTATTCCAGCGGAAAAAAAGACATAATGATGAAATGAAATGTGACCATAACTTCCTTATGAAATCCCGCAAAGGCCTTTCTTGTGTACAGTAAGGCGCAGTAAAATAGCAATATTAATAATAATAATAATAATAATAATAATAATAATAATAATAATAATAATAATAATAATAATAATAATAATAATTGGTTCACAGGAAGGGAAAGGCGCAGTATCCGTCACACTTGCTCTGTGGACACCTCAGCCGCGCGTAAGGAAAGGGAGGAAGGTGGGAGTGAAAGTGGAAAGAGAGAAAGAGGAGTTGTAGTGGAGGGCTACGGAGTAATTTAGACAACCTGGGGATCTTTAACGTGCGCTTACATCGCACAGCACACGGACGTCACTTCGTTTCGCCTCCATCGAAACGCAGCCACCGTGGCCGGATTCGAACCCGGGAACTCCGGCACAGTAAAATAGCCAAATGAGCCTTTAGTGAAGTTCCAATTAAAAAATGAATACATTGTTGATTATAAAGAAGAAAACTAAAATATTTTTTCAGTCAAATATTTGCTTAAGGCTACCTGCAGCAAACTTTACATCGGCAAATGAACTTAATTGGCACATAGGATCTAGTGAAATTGCGACACGATGATTGCAAGAATTGCATTAATCTCCTACACATTTTTCAATGCAGCAGTATGTAAGTAGTCTTCGCACCCAAACACGTTACAACCATGTGCTCATAAAAGAATTGACTATGATGCCTAACGGGCAAAATTTCAATATTTAATTTAGGATCACATATGCGAAACATGCATAAGAACCCTCAAAGGTTGTAAGCCTTCTCAGTTCCATTGACTGCCGCGTAAACGCATTTTACTTTTAGGACCAAGCCATAGCCATTTTGATATACAGCTGTTCAGAGCCTCAACCAAACGAACATAAATTGACAATACCAAAACCAACCCGAGCTAATGCTTTGAGAAGGCCATCATCACCATCATAACTATCCGGACTACACCCAGTGCAAGTCGAAGGCCTTTCCTATGTTCCTCCAATTAACCCGATTCTGTTCTCGCAGCATCCAATTGACCCCTGCAATATTCGTATTTTCATCCGCCCACCCAACCTTCTGCCACCCCCAGATACGATTTCCTTCCCTTTGGATGGAATTTGTTACAATTATCAATCATTGGTTACCCTTCCTGCGCAATACATGTTCTGTCCATGCCGGTTTATTTTACTTGATTTCCACTGGAACGTGATTTTCTAACATGGACCTTACATTAATTTCCCTTCCTACGTACGTGAAGCAAAACGTCCTGAGCGTTTGATCACACTATCACATAAGGTCTATGATATAAACCAAATAATAAAGGTGACCGCAGGCACCCCTGTAAACCACAGGTGCTTTCAGGGGAATATGTTCGCTATACTTTGCTCAGATCAGTCTTCCAGCGAACGCTTCATAACATAGTAGTCATGTGCACTTGAAGATTGTCCATCAATGGTGAGTAAAGTGAGAATTAAGCTAGTATATGCTTAATCGCCTATCATCTTTTCTCAAAGTTCATTATAACGGTTATGTGGCGCCGGACGTACACATGACTAAAAACTACCTCCCAGTTTTCTCGGTCAGTTCCGTGACAGCGTGAGAGAAAAAAAAAAGTATGGCATCAGTTCAATCGTGGTTGGACGGAGTTCTGCGAGCGGTAGCTCTGTTTTGCATTGTTTTACTTTCCTTAGCTGTTTTTCTAGGTCTTGATCTATTGGGTTTAAGTTCGTCCCAAAGCGAGTCACGTTGTGAGAGACGCAAGTATTGGAGGGCTCCGAGAACATCAACCATCTGGTGTTCTTCAACGTTCATTAAAATCGTACACGGGCAAAAAGCATAGTGCACGGGCACCATGCTTTTAGCCTCCATCGAAAGACTGCCGCTGCGATGGGGGGTCGATGTCGTATCCCTGGGTACACTAGCTCAAAACTCTAAACAGTAAACCACCATGGCGGTGCTTTTTTCCCCAAAATATCAGGATGCTTTAGGATAAATATAAATTTTTATTGAGAATGTACTAAGGAACAGTTTTTAATTACGACATGCAAATTGCATAGTACGGTCGTATCAATATAAGCTATGCAATAAATATGACGCTAAGCTGTAGCAAAAATTTCAAGTTTTAATAAGAAAAATTTCCCGACCGATTGACAGCTCCGTGTTGTTTACTTCGAGGAACACTGGCCTCTCCTGCTGAATCTCGCAAAAAAATGGCGCCTGCATTTGACAGCCCTTCTCGCAGCTTAGTGATAAGGACCGTCGATGGAGCAGTGTTGACCCGCATCTCCATTCGCCGTGCGGGGCGTTCTGATCACCCTGCCAAGTTGCTGCTTCATTTTGATTTAAAAAGGAGCTTTAAGGGGCCTCATGATCATAAAAGCCTTCGGCGATGAAGCTACTCAGACAGTACCGAAACGCAGCTGCTTTCGGCAGCAGAACGAAGCCCGTGGGTGCATGTGGAAAAGAAGAGAACCATGTACACAGGAGGAGTAGCGGCGGGACTTTCAGGGCATTGTTCGAAGCTCACGCCAAGGACCTCCTCTACGCGCTTGCTTCGCAATAGTGGTTAGGGATTTCCCACAGTGCCTGTGTGTACCTTATTGCATTCGATCATGTGCGATTACACACATGGAAATCGGACCGGCTGCATTGACTTCAGAAATGATTACCACTGAATGCTACCGTGCAACTTGCCGTGTTCAATATCTCACTGGAACCTCCTCACTACGCAAATCACTGCAGAATATGCCTGAAAAGCGAAATTGGGGGCCAATTTGCATTTAGGTCCACTTAGAGAAATAGCTAAATTGACAATTTTAGTAACCTAGTATTCGCTCAATTTCAACTTTCTGCACCTTGGCTGTATATTTAAACAAAAATACAACAAATTCTATTTAATTGAGCGATATTCCCGCAGAGCTTTGTACTTTTTGTTACTGCTGGTAAGTGCCTGCCTGAAGATTTGTCACTTTACTTGCACACAGCGCCCCCACCAGATATCACGTGATGCTGGCCAGACCGATGAAAAGAACAGAAGAATCTGGGAGTGCACTAAAACGAACTCTTTAGTGGGCTGACATGCACCCGCAAAAGAACTAAGTTGTTTGAGAACTGCTGAGCACGTCTGATGCCATCGCCGCCACCGAGTGCATCTAAAGTTCCCTAATGCGATGGCGCCAAGGCCACCTTTACAGAAAAAAAGCACCAGCGTTACCGTTGTGTTGAAAAAAAAATTACAAGAGTTCAACGCTGCTGAACCAAATATTGAGCGAAAGCATTAGCTGCAGGTGACCGAGCGTTCTTCTTCTCTTTTTCTTCCTCCTCAGCCCACATATAAAGCCCCGCTTTAACCAACCCACATGAACGTGCCTTAGTGGCCTATAGGGGTAACGTGAATGCCAGGGTCCTAGCAGGCTGATTCAGGCATAGCGTCCCATGTGAAACGAGAGACCCAAGTTGAGAGCTCCTGTAAACTGAGCCGCGGCTCCGACCGCGTCACGCCGGCCGCTTGAGTTGGAAACCCATATCTCGCTTTTTGTGTCACGTGGGGTGTGTCCTCACAGCGTCACGTGAGTAAGATGTGGCTACCGCCACGCTACGCCGACCGCTTTAGTTGGTAGCCCAGCCCTCACCCTAGTGTCACGTGGGGTGTTACGTCACAGCGTCACGTGGGTAAGACGTACGTGGCTACCGGCCGCGCTACGCTGAAGGCTCGAAACCTAGAGTAGTATTGCTTTCGCAATAAAAAATAGTGATTTAGCTCTGGCTTACCCTAGTTGAGTTGCGAAAGCAACGGCGGAAGCTTCTTTTGCCTGCTACATTATTCCCCTACGTGCCTGTGTGTCGTAGGGAGTATTTGTGCAATGTTAAGCGGAAAAAATTGTATGCGGACCTAGTGGACACAATGCTTCCTGTACCGATATACCGTTTGTCGTACTGTGGACACAAAGCTTCCTGTACCAATATACCGTTTGTCGCACTGTCCAGGCCCAGGAGATGATGTACTCAAGAGAGTTAAGAAGATGCCAATATTACCACCAGTCAAATCATTTTTCTTTAAACTCCACACTAGCACATTATCAGTCAAAACATGGATGCACGCTAAAGGCCTGTTCGTCCCTTGGTCAACCAACTGTTTCTTGTGTAAAAGACCAGAGACGATAGAACACCTGTTTTTGGACTGTTGGGATGCCATTTTTTTCTGGGATGTGCTTCAGAGAACTTTAAAAAAAGAGCTACCTCTAGATGCATATGGCATAGTATTTTTACCTTTTCCTAATACAGAGGAGTTTCCCTTTGATACAATAATGCTCCTGGGCCTCCACAGCTTGTGAAAAACCAGAATGCAGTTTAACAATGCAGATATACAAGTCAATCCTGTACGAGAACATTTCATACACAGTGTTGTGCGGTTCAGGGAAGTGCATATGACACTCCCCGAGCAGCCACAATGGATTCATGAGCTTGACAGTTTGGTAAAACTGAAAAAGTTTTAACCCGCCGTGTCACGCGAAAGTGTGCTGGCACGTTTTATTGTTCATCGTCTTGTTTTGAATGTCCAAGTCGGCAATAAAGAAAAAAAGTGTGTCGTAGGGGTAACGAGAATGCAAACGGTTCTGACAGGCTGACTCTGATTATCACCCTCCTATATGAAAGGAGCGACCCGAGTTGGCAGCTTCTGATAGGGGTAACCTGAATTCAACCGTCATGAGGGACCACGGACACGGACACGGACACATAACGATGAGCGGTTAGACATATGCTTTCGCAATAAAAACACTAGAACAGAGCTGGAAGCTGACATCGCCGCGCGCTGACAGGACGTAGGGTTCCCTGTCGTCACGTTTGCAGGAGCTGCCAACTTGGGCCATTATTTCCTATTTAAGAAGGATATCAGAGGAAAACTACCAGAACTTTTGCATTCAAAGTACCCTTAAGGCCACGCAAGCACATTCAGACGGCTTGAGTAAAGACTTTGAATGTTGGGTAGAAGCCTATGCTATCGCGTCATTATAACCTTGAGGAGGAGCTTAAGATTACTTAATAATTTATTTTCATAGAAGTTTGCGTGTCACCATGTTTTTTACCATCTGCAAATTTAGGATGGTGGTAACGGCTCGAAAATTGTTTTCTCCAAAAGACAAGCTGCACGGGATAATGTTCGGAGTTGTAACGCAATAGGCGACATTCCTTTAAAAACATCGAATGTGTGTGTGTGTGTGGGGGGGGATTTAAGATGTGAGATCGTCGAGATACATTCATGCTACACAATTTCAAACGAGCGCTTTGTCTGGTACTGCGACCGCACTTTCGCTTCCCTGTAATGTTAAGGGTAGCGAAAACAAAATCTCCTACCTCTGCTATTTTATGGTCGCCGTTTATCAAACTTTATTTGTTGTGGCGGTGATGTCCGCCCATATATTGGCTGCCTTTACGATTGTCATTGCCCCTTTTATGGATGTCAAACTCATTTGACCTTCCCCATTTGATACTGTATACAGGCGGATTATTGCTGCAAAAATAAAGAAGTGGCTGGAAACGGTGCTGTCATTACAATACCTCATGGAAATATTCGGTAAGCCAAATAAGAAAAACATGAGGTGTTCTTCCCATCGGCCTTTAAGAGAATGAACTTGTCAATAATTGCTACGTCTGCATAATTATACGAGTTACGCTGGACCAGAGCGCAGCGGCAGACGATAAGGGAGCGCGATTCAAAGTTAGGGGAGCAGACGCGATATACGCAGAGATGAAAGAGAACCGCCAACACCAGTGGTGGCTACCTCGTGTTCCGCGGCATTTCTTCCTTCTCTTGCGCTTGTCAGCAATAATGTTCTTATTGAACGACAAGCCAATGAAAACACGCCTCCGGTTGCTATGATACTGTTTCTAATAATGGGAACGGGCCTATAGCACGAGTGCTCCTGTCCACGTCACTGCCCGCTCCTTCATCTTCCTAGTCCATAGGAATACGAGGTCATCCTTGCTGCGGCAGACCTGGCGTTTTTAACGACCCCGCTTTCGCCGGCAGAAGTCCTTATTCACAGCACGAGTAATAAGAACGGAGGAATGAACATTAGTGTCTGTTAACTGATTAGCGGGCAGTTCGAAAATGACCGAAAGAACCGTGCCTTTCTCCAAACATGTTTTCTAATGCACATACAAGCGTGCATTACAACATTACAACAAGGCATTACAACATCTCATTAAGAATAGAAGTAAAGCGCCTTGCGACTCGATGCTTAAGGTCGCGCTATAAAATCTCACTGCAGCTGCTGTTCAAACGCGGTGTGAAACTTCCTCCCGTCAGTAGCTATATACTGCCCTGATATTCCGAGAGTGCTTAAAAGAGGACAGACACCAAAATTCAATTTCCTGTTTCACATATGTCTCACATGTGTCTTAATGTCTCACATATTAATGATATGTGAGACATTAAACGGACTACAGGACAAATGCGTGGCATTCTAATTTAAGGCTGAATAGTTTATTGCTCAATCTTGTGATTAATTTTGTCTAAATCGATGGCAGTGCCTTCAATGTTTCGTTACAATCTCGTGAGGAATGAACATGCTCAAACATAATCGCTCCTTCGTAGTCTTCATTTCGTACAACGCTCTCTTGCAATGTCCCGTGATAGTCGTGACTTTGGGTCCCTCGTCTGTGCACCTATTTCATGTCCCTTTTAACAGGTTCCGAAAGAATGCTTCTTCTCATTAATGCAATCTGGTAGAAGAACCGAATAGACACGAATTAAGGAGCAGAGATATTTTAATGTATATAGCTTCTAGCCAGTCGGGCGATATAAGCCCAACTTTGACGCCGAAGCCATCGCTAAGCATTTGAAACACGGAGACCGAAACCGGTAAAGAAAGAAATTCGATTATGAATCGCTCAGCAGTCTCAAAACAATACCGCGCTTTCTAAATTAGACGGCGCCGCAGTGTTTGGCATTCCTATAATGAAGTTCTAGCTAAGGCCACTAGAACTCTAGTCGGGAAGCGCACGTACCCCACCAGACCTTTGGGGGTTTAAACTGAACTCGACTCTACAGCATACTAGAACTGTCCTATAAATGTACATATGGAGACATCTATTTTAGTTGTCGGTAAAAATCTTTTGCCGGCGAGCTATCGTCCCCATGTGTTCACAATGGTTTGCAGCGAATAATGACCAATTGCTAGTTCCATCGCAATGTTAAAGATACAAAAATACGCATGGAATTACACTATTATTTTAAAAACTGTACACCTTATGAATTAACTTTTAAAGCCATATTAAATGGTTGATGACCTTGATAAAAAAGCGACCTATCAGCCTTTAGAAAAATCCACATCCTGCCAAAACATCCGGCGGATGGATATGCACAGGCGATGACGTACCTCAAGCAACGACAGTGAAAGTTTATCAGCCTGACATCACTTGTGTAGTTTCCACAAAACCACGTTTTTGTTCGGTGTAGACGTAGATCACAGGTATGATATTTCTTAAAGGTGAATGCCGCCACAGAGGTTAGGGCGTAGTGGGTAAGTTAAGCGGGCGCGAACAGTTCTAAAGTGGAAAAAGAATCGCTCTCTTGTAAAGCAATCTTTAGAATAGCACTAAACTCACCGTAGGAGTGCATATTTCTATCCCCATAGAGGTGCCTCCGGTTGGATAAAAAACGTTTTGCTTTTAATTAAGAAGGCGACGTTTTTTGCTGCTTCTTGGCCAGACAATAACGGTCCTTTGCTGCTACGGTATCCAACATTAAGATCTACTACGCTTTCATGGACTAACAAGAAGGGGTGGTTCCTCAGCCCAAAGGGCGAAAAAGGAAATACTTTTAAAGCTCTTATAGATTGCGTTAAACTCTCATTCCTCCTCATTGCCACGGTAACTAGGCGATGTAGCCGAGGGAATAAAACCGCCTATGCCCTAAAAAATAAAGGTTGACCACAAAGTTTTTTCAACATTATATAAGGGCCCTATTAGCGTCCACACTACTACATAAATTTCGGTGCCATAATTGGTACCAAAACATAGCTGGCACCATTTATAAAACAAAAAATCTGGCTTCAAACAACACGCAACCACTAGATAAGAACAGCTCCTGCTTTGTGAATATTTGTATGAGTCACTGCTTAGCACCGCTTCGGTATGCAGGGTGTCCAAGCTAACTTTATACATGGGCTAAAAAAATGAAACATTTGAGGTAGGCCAGAGACACGACTTGCGTACAGCTGCAAGTCATCTGGCGCACCACAAAGAATTTTGTATTTTACAATGATCTATTGGTAACTAAAACAATTGTTTTAATTTACTAATGCCTTTAGAAAATGGATGGATTCGCAAAGTTGAAGAGCACCTTCTAAAACAGAATTCCATTTATTTCCGAAAAACATGGCACGGTTCCGACTTTTCCTTTGCGATACAAGAATTCAGAGCCAACGAAAAAAAAAATCTTCGGCTATTACGTTACTTCCTAAAGCGAAATTTGAGTGCAGTTCATCAGTTATTTCACCTTCGTTAATAGATTGAGGCAAAGATTTTGAGCAAGACATGTACATTTACAGACAACTATTTTATTTTTCCCACATATTCCTTCAAGAAACACTCCACTAACAGTTCTTGACTGTCATGAAGGAAGCTTCGTGGTCGTAGAAAGAAAGAGAGCAATTAAGTTATCGGCAGGTTGCCGGAGGCAGAGCGTGGGCCCATAGAAACGTTGCGCGGCGAAGAGACGATCACATGCTGCAGACGACAAGAAAGAACCTTCGCAAATACCTTAAACTGACTTGAAAACGCTGTAGCCAAAGCTAGCAAGCGTCTCATCGAGTTTGTAGCAGTATGTTTTAGGAAAATGAGAGTGGGCTAGATCCGGGCCAGGTCATCCTCAATCGGCTAGAGATCCGGACTATCAAACTAGCTTTATAAACACAAGCTACGTCAAAATATGATGCTTTTCTCTGTGAGTGTGTGAATGCTCGATTACTGCACATGTTTGGTTTGGTTTGCGGGGTTTGACGTCCCAAAGTGACTCAGGCTGTGAGAGACGCCATAGTGGCGGAATCCGGAAATTTCGACCACCTGGGGTTCTTTAACATGCAGTGACATCGCACAGCACACAGGCGCCTTGCTTTTCGCCACCATCGAAAAGCGGCCAGTCGAGCGCAGTAACCACTGCGCCACCCAAGTGGTGGGTTACTCCACATGTTACCCTGCAGTTTGGTGTGTGCGCTCGCATTGATGAATTATCTTCGCAGTGTGCACCATGCGTGGTCACGTCTTCCACTTCAGCTCTGAAGCGTGCCTTTTATAACGGGTTCACAGGAATGTAAAGGCGCAGTACCTGTCACACTTGCTCCTCTGTTAGTGTCGATTGTTATAGGAAGGGAAAGACGCGGTAACTGTCTCACTTGTTTTCTGTGAAAACCTCAACCGCGCCGTAAGAGAAGGGAGGGAGGTGGGAGTGAAAGGGGAAAGAGAGATAGAGGAGCCGTAGTGGAGGGCTATGGAGTAATTTCGACCACCTGGGGCTCCTCTGGACACCTGGCCAAGGAAGAAAGATGGGAGTGAAAGTGGAACTGGTTACAATGGAAAGACGCACTACCTGTCACCCTTGTTTCTGTGGACACCTGAATCATGCCGTAATGGAAGGAAGGAAGGTGGGAGTGAAAGGGCACTTTATCTTCGCGCCGAGGAAGCCCGACCACCCGCTCGCCTGCACATTAAAGGTCAGCAACGAACCGGCGCACGAAGCTACAACTTACGACAACGGGATACTGAGTATAAGACCAAATCTGAGTTTGGACACCTATTGGCCGCCGAGTACCGAGAGAAAAGTTTCACCCCGATACTTCGGCCCATACAAAGGCGTTCGGCGAGTCCGGCAATAGGACTACGACGTTATTCCTGACGCACCACAGCATCACAGCGGCACCACGTGCATCCAAAAGTTCTGCGTGCTCTACGCCTTCATTTTGGTTTCTTTGTTTCAGAACATAGAGGCGACGTTTTTTGAAGGGGGAGTAAAGCCGCGAAAAGCTGGAAAACGTATCAGCATCCTTACATATGCGTATTATACCACTTTAATTGCAGAAAGTGTAGTGGAACTCAAGAAACTACTGATGCGCGTACAAGAAGAGAGTGAGAAGTTTGGGCTTAAACTGAACATTAATCAACAAAGATCATGGCGTCTTGCCCTATCAAGTCCTGGAGCATCAAGGGACAAGAAGTGGAAGCTGTGACAGATTTTCTCTTCTTGGTCTCCAAGACTACCTCGGAAGGAGACTGCAGCCATGAAATTAGGAGACGCCTGCTTCTTGGAAAGAGAGCAATGGTTAGCCTTGACCGCCTAGTAAAGAGCAGAGACATTAGTCTGCCAACCAAGATCCGTATAACTCGTGCTATGGTCTTTCCAGTTGTAATGTATGGATGCGAGAGTTGGACTCTGAAAAAGGCTGACCACCGAAGAATTGACGCGTTTGAATTGTGGTGCTGGCGAAGACTCTTGAGAGTTCCTTGGACTGCCAGAAGATCAAATCAGTCGATATTGTCGACCATAAACCCTGACTGCTCATTGGAGGGTCAAATTCTGAAGTTAAAGCTCAGCTACTTTGGTCATCTGATGAGAAGAGAGGAGTCGCTGGAGAAAGATTTGATGTTGGGAAAGGTTAAGGGTCGCCGGAGAAGGGGTAGGCAGCGAACGCGATGGTTAGATGGCGTCCTCGAGGCGCTGCAGATGAAGTTATGTGATGTTAGGAAGGTAGTGAGAGACCGTAAAGCGTGACGTGATATGGTCCATAGGCTCACGAAGAGTCGGACACGACTGAACGACTGAACGACTGAACTGGACTGAACTGAAAGCCGCGAAACATTTGATTCAATCTATTTTGTGTTGTTTTTTGCAGCCACTGGAAAGCTGCTTTATCACTATGAATATAATGCCCGGAACGATCTTGTTCATGCTCGCTTTCTGAAGAAGCAGCTTTATCACTTTCTTTGTAGCGCAAGATGAGCCGAGATATTTCCCGAGTGACCGCAGCGAAGCACAGCTGTTTCCGTATAGGCCTAAACTTTTCCAGGTTCCTTTGGCCGGTTATCTAGATGGTTTTTTGCCGACGTTAATTTGAGCGCTGCCAAATTATGTGGCCATTTTTAAATCGACGACCGCCGAGCACACTTGCTGCTACCAAAACCGGCGATTGCTTAGTTCTTTTGCGGGCACAAGTCCATTCATTTCACTTGTTAACCATTAATTTCCTGTTATTTACCCCGGCTCCTTTTTGTGTCGCCTTGTCACTACCACGTGACAATTTTTGAAGAAAAAGTGTAGGCCGTGACATAGTGGCGCAGTAATGCTGTCGCATTTCCACTCCTCAGTATTCATACATTTGTGTGCAGAATTTTTGCTTTATCAATACAACACGTTATTGGCTTAACCTATGAGTTACCAGTTAAGATTTTGACACGCATAGTTGTTTTGATGATTTATGAGTATTAGGAGTGTGCCTTGTGCAGCTGTGACGTTCACTCAGAAATACAACAGTACCACCTGTGTGACCGCAGAAGCTTAAATGCTCTGCGCGACTTCTTGTTCTTTTCAAATTTTTGTCTATGTTGCAAATATTAGCACTCTTGATTTCCAGTGAATTCGATTTGATGATTATTCGACTCGTATTTGATTTCGTCTCTAGCTACACTGCTCCTACTTAAATTATTTGGAAACATCATTATTCGCTTATAGATCATTTTATTTCCTGATTTCATGTATATGAGGTCGTTTGCAGTTGTGAGGTCGTTTCGAACAAAACATTATATCGCATTTTTTTTTTTTGTAACGTTCAACACGGACTGCGGCAATAATGTTCAAATTTTAAGTTGTTCAATAAAATTTTTCTCACTCGAGCTGGTTTCACCGGATAAAAATTTGCCCTATTCAACTGTGAAACGACATTTTTGAAACTACCACTACATCATGGCAATAATTCGTTATGCATAAAGACATTAAAAAAAACATGTATACAATTTACTCGCCTAGGTCACATAACAGATTAGACTAGCATAGCTGAACGCGGGAGTATTTGATTGTTTGCATTTGAATTTTGCATATTTTACGCTGATTGTTACCTCAAAACTATACAAGCGCTCAAGGAAAGACTTTTTAGAGGCCTCGATGGGTACTTTCATGTGTAGGTGAGCACGTGGACATGCTCTGTTAGATGCAGAATAGATACAAGGAAGAGTTTTAGAATTTTTCACCAGGAATAGTTTTGGCTGACCTACCTAGCTTTGATGCTCTGCTCACCGGTAAATATTTTAGCAGACTAGTAGAAGAATAAACAAAACATACCAGACAAAGACATAGATATTTCGGAACCCGAACATAAATATTTTGGAGAAGATATGCGTAGGAATGTTGTTTTATTTTTAAAATTTGTCAAATATTCGTGCTGCCGCAGGCTTCAAACATGGTCCATATCACCGCAGTGTACCTTCTATTATTGCTGCCTTTAAACACTCAATACGATCTTTTTTGTTGGTCGTCCCGAGGCGCCGATAATAATCGTTGATATTCTTGATGAGCTTAAGGCGGCTGAAGGCGCCGCCAGGCAGGTTGAAGAGGAGACACGCAGCGGACTCAGCGTCGTATTCGACATCGTAGACGGCCATTCCGTACATTACGCCCGTATGAAAGAGCTTGGTATCGCAGAGCTGCACCAGCATAAAAGAGGCAAAAACATGGACTATGACTCCGGCGATACTAAAGTATACCGATCAATCAGCCAATCAATCAATCAATCGATCAATCGAAATTTGTTTAAAAGAACAATCAGCATTGTCAGTCTGGGCAAAACCTGCGTAAACAAAGGCCGATGGGACCAGTAGATAGGAGTTAAAGCAATGTTAAAGGTATTACATTCCTTGCTCAGAGGTAAAAAATGTTTTCCTTTTAGCAAATGAAGGAAAACAAAGTAGGCAATATGTTTCCGGTGAACAAAAAAAAATGCAAATATAAAAAAGATACAGACTGTTTCTACGTGTACTGAGCAAATACGTTAAAAGACATCAACACTGATGGAACTTCAATGAAGGCATGAAGCGAAATGCGTCAATGTGGTACATACAAATGTTTACAATATATTTATACAATAAACGCAGGTTGCATTACCAAGAAATGATCCTCAGCTTTTTTGGCATCAAGTCAGTGAGTGCTATATTTATTAAGTATAAATTAAGGTTATGATCAAATAGTTGGTCTTCACGCCTCTGAAGTGCGATATTTCTCATACAACCGTGCTCCTTGTTTTGACCGTTGTTTTTTTACGATCCAAAGATGCAACGTTTCCTAGAAAACCTTTAGCACCAGATGTACAAAAATGCGCCATGTGTATAAGAAGAAATTCACAGATATGATCAACAGGCATGATGTTATAAGCTATAACAGTATATAAAGTTGTGTGCACTAGCTGTGTGTTTTCTGTGCGCTGGATTTCGTTTTTCGGCACAAATAGAAGTTTGTTTATTTCAAGTTTGGTTGTCGTGGCTCAGACTAGCAATATTATTTAAGGTGTGGAAGGAACAGGCCATAGTATATCTAAAGTTTACAGCTATGAGTGAAGTCAAATGCGGCAAATTTTCATCATTCTACTGAAAGCTTCTCACAGTGTACTAGCTATGACTGTATTCACTGTTTCTAAATACGCATTTGCAAATCTCAGACTGACTTGATGCAACTCTTTTATTTTCGCACGTAAGATAATAGCTTTAGGTTTTGATGGATTAATCATATTCCAGTCTCAGTCTATAGGCTGGAAAACGGTTCACGAAAGAGGAATAAAAAGAAACCGCAAGTCTAACGAGAGAGGCAGTACAGTATAAAAAATACTGGTACATTCTACCTTCATCACAAGCACACACTTATAAAATCACTTCAGGAGCATCGAGATGTGCCATGCAACCACAACCAAGTTAGCCTTATAAATTTGGCAGTATACCCTTCACGTTTTCAAAGTACTGTATCTTCCCTAACACTTCTCACGTTCTTTCTTTATTATTTATTTAGCAATGCATAGGTATTGCCTGCAAGGCAGGACTGAAAGAGAGAAAAGATCTGACTTGGTCCTGATCCCGCGGGGCACAGCAGCAGTGATGTAATACAGTACAAATGATGTATTACATACATAGAGTAGAGAGAATAGCGCTAAGAAGCCTTCAGAAACGCTCATAACACGGCATAAATGGAAGACGAAATTAGTGTGGGTTTTGGCTTAAAATGGGAATATGATTGTGTTAAGAATGCAAGACTGAATTAAAGTCATACAATACAAAAAGGGTACACCAAAGGACTAACTGGTGTCCATTATACACAAGTATACATAACAGCCTATTGTGTGGAGAGGAATGCAAGATAGAATACGGCAAGAATATGAAGCACATTTGACGTCTTCAACTAAACTCGTCTTTAAGTAACTTGTTCGCACAAATCAAGGAAGATATAATTATACTCAAACAATGAGAGATGCCATAATAATCAGATGTTGTGTAACCATGCCACGAGCGAAAGGAAGCCCGCTTATTAAATGTTATGTTTGGGCATGAAATCCCTTTTTCTTGTTTAAGTTGCGCCTAAATATTCCTTGCACACAAGCATGATCTGATGGGCTGCATTTTGCTTACTGTAATTAGTCCGTCAAATGTAGGCAATGATCGAAGCTGTACATATAGTAATGACCTGTATAATCTGCGTTAATACTGAGCCATGTGTGTTGTATTCGGTTTTAACTTCCTAGAATGTGTGTATTGCCCTTTTAAGCACATACACTTTGCTGTATATTGGAATATTTTGTTTATATATACTTTCTGTTCCAGTCATGTATTCCCGTGGAAACTGCAGTGTGCGAACTGGACTACTTTGCAATTCAGAAACTCTGTCTGCGCCAGTGAAGTAGGTCATTTTTAGGCACGATCGTCGGAAATAGGCATTTATAGGCTCTGAAGCCTGAAATTGGCATCATATAGGCACTGTATTTTTCGTATTAAACATCTTCTCAACA
This sequence comes from Amblyomma maculatum, assembly GCA_023969395.1. NCBI lineage: Eukaryota > Metazoa > Arthropoda > Arachnida > Ixodida > Ixodidae > Amblyomma > Amblyomma maculatum. The sequence goes on from JAJIZL010019474.1 coordinate 152,584, forward strand.
CTTACTTCACGCTCATTTGTAGAAATGGTGTGCTGAATTCTTTCAGCACACCATTTCTACAAATGAACGTGAATTAGGTGCCTGAAAATCCACTCTCTAATCTTGGAGAATACACCATAAATATTTCCGACCATATATTATGTCAGAGGGGCTGTTTCTCATGTCCGATAATCATAAGTGATGTGTAACTACAGCGCGCATAAAATTACCCTAATAATTAGAGTCACGTTCTAAATGTTGCGGTAAGCATTGCATTCACAGAAGAAACTCGATATCAAATCCACACGCTGTGGCTGGCTGCAATGTACACGAAAATTAAGCCAAATGGAAAAAAAAAAAACTCACCTTTTCTGTTATTGTGAGAACAGATTCGAATGTCACTGTGAGGTTCACTTCACGGTTGTACGTGTAGGCGGAGGCAAATTCTTCCTTGTAGATGGTCGGGACAAATCCACTCTCGCAGAGCTGTGAAAAAAGCAGAGGGAAAATCGCTTGTTGCTAAAAATACCTTCAGCATCTAATTTAAGCCCTCTGAAGAAAAGGCACTAAGCACCGTGATTTTGTCTCTATAGAAAGATTCCTAGTGTCGAAATTCCGCACAGTTGTATTCTAGTTGACACAATGTCTCCTTGAGAACGACGAATGTGCTTCAATAAATGGGACAAATGAGGCGTAGTAGCACTTGCTACGAAATGCTTGCCTAAACTTTACACCCACTTTTTATGCACGCCACGTAAACATCTCACTGAGCTGTTCGTGCTTAGCACAGTAACAGCCCTCTCTGCAGGCAACGATCCAAACGCGGGAAAATTCTGAAACTCAATATACACATCCGTTTCAAAAACATTCTTCCCTAAATTCGAAGAAATCCCTATTCAGAAATCGAACTACGATAGATCTTCCAGTGCTTAGAGTGGTGAGTCTGATTTTAAAGCTAGCAGTATCGAGAGGACATTTTGAAAGAACTTCTAATAAATAACGAAAGACAAAGCCTCTGCAACTCGCATTTTCTTTCGGTGCAACAAGACGCTGCATTTGGAACCATTCAAAGAGGTCTACTATTTTTATGTCCCTATTCTGTGTTAGATATTTGTGCGGATTTCATGGCATAGAGGCCTTGCATCTAATACAGGGTTGCCCCACCCCACGGTTCAATCCATGTTTATCTCAAACATCAAGCTAATAGTATTGCCTTCTTCTTCCATCTCAAGTACTAAGCAATGAGCATAAGTAGGAAAAGCATGGATGTGAAACTGAATAGACATGCCGCGTGGGTACTACCACACCGCTGTAAATGCAGTGCCAAAGGTTTTTAAAGTTGGGGAAGTGAAGGTTAGAATCACAACACGCAGGGAGTCAAATTTTGGAATGCATACTCTTACCTTGCATGTCGTGTTCTCTACACTCTGGGAAGAAGAAACAATAGAACATGACACGCTGACCAAATTGTAACGGGAACCAAGGCTCCGGGGCCAGCTCACCCTCTTCCATACAGGCCTGCTGTGACCTGCTCGTTTTAGACTTACTTTTAAAGGAAATATGGTCAGCATCATATTTTGCATACGAATTGAGGCGCCAACCACGCATATGTACCTGACGAATTATGCGGACCACTGAGAGCACTCATGCACGCTTAATATAACCTGCTTTTGGATAGTTAAAAGTTTTAGAGTACTTTTTGTATCTGCAAAAACGTATAATTGTCGTTTGAGCACCCAAGAAGTTCTGTGTAAATTACACTGGCGTTCTCGACATTAATGCAGTGGGATCTAAGAGGCCGGAATGTTCCGCGATTGCACTGAACGTTCGGTCGTAGTTGTGGACATTATACCTATAATATGAATACCATTGTCCAAAATACTTAACTTCAATTATATACCTGGTGGCACATGCAGTCAACGCAACCGATTACATTTACAATGCGGGATGCTGATTTCTGTGGTCTTTTTGGAAAGGCCCGTAGAGCTCGAGTGCTGACGATGGCTCGCCAAATAATTGTATTCCTTCATTCACAAAGAAGCGTGCCATGAATTCACTTATGCCTTTGACTTGCGGGAGGCTAACAGCTATGGATGTGATGGACCAAGCAGCCCCTGTCAGTGAGGCTTTCGGGTAAACCTTCCGACAAGTTGTGGGGTCCAGTTCGTTTTGTAGCTGCTGTGGTGTCATAGTCATAAAGCTCTCCTTTTCGATCTAATGCCAGATGAGCATGTTGAAAGCAAATCGTTTGCTTCCGGTTGGTCAACCATGAAGAATCAGGTTACTGTGCCACAAAAGTCGGTTTCCTTGAGCACTACATTATAGCTTCACGTTCTTTCCCTAATTCGCCTTCTCACCCGATAAATTCCTGCTTGAATTACCTCACAGCAAAGAAAGCAACCGGATTATTTGGCAAGCATTATCAATATTGTGGCCACGTAATGCAAAAGACACTCAATAATTGTCGTTAAGAGTGACAGATTGAATTACGTTGAAGGCAAGCTTAGCGGAGGGTGCTTGGTTTCTAGCATGGGAGGATCTGAAGAAAATGTGCGCGACTACCCTATAAGTAGCCACAGTCGGCAGAGCATGTGGCTAATAACATAAATGCGGCACCGCCAATTTTGTTGTAGTGGATTTATTCAGGTTTCTGATGAAATTTATCGCAATCAAATTTACATTCAATGGAACAGACGGAAGAAAAATTCGGTTTCGAAAGGGAAATACGTCAAGTCACGTTAATGCGCAGATTGCACAGTACGATAAGGAGTTATTGAGACTTATTTATTTAAAGAAATCAAACGGGCATGAACAAACATGTAATGGCAACATATGCTCGACAGAAGAGCCGACCTCGGTCGCACATCGTTATCGGAAGGGCTAACGTGAAAAATGTGCTCGTCTTCAGCGGCTGCCCAGATATGTCTATAGTAGGACCAACAAAGGACTGAGTAGTCTAGGCACATCAAAGCATGCAGGATGAATGGGGGCAGCTTCCTGTAGGCTACCTGCATCAGTCCTTAATGAGAAAAATTTGAGTATATGTGAACAGCTCAATGGGGGCGGACAGAGGCCTGCTCTGCAAACCCCATATTGATCCCTCCGGGGAACTGGGTTGACTTCAGATGTCAAGGATCGCAGGCTGAATGTGGAACCTGAGCTGTTCTGATTAGGATAAATGCGAGCATCCCACTGGGGGCCGAGGGGGACCCGCGTTGCAAACCCCACACTGGTCCCTCCGGGGCTCTCATGGGAATCCCGCATGCGACCAACCGGGGATCTCACTTCTGAACCCACATTGCGCTACTTCGGATATACGCGTGTAATTAGAAATGCTGAACGAAACGGATAATGCTAGCTGCTGGGCGCAGATAGTCAAAAATGTCATATGCACAGCCTTCGCAAATATACGCAAAAGATAAAGAAAAGATAATATTTTTACAGATTATATATATATATATATATATATATATATATATATATATATATAAAGAGAGAGAGAGAGAAAGGAGAGATTTTTACATAAACCTTTTATAGATTTTACATAAACCGTATTTACTCACCAATGCCGGTGGGACGTCAAAAGCGCCACTATATAGTTGGCATTGGTTGTAAAATGAAAAGTCTTCGTCGGCTGTCGTCCCATACTTAGGTTTGTAAGCACGGGCCTTCATAGTGAGGGATGCAGCAGTGCTGATGTTGAACTCACGTAGTAGAGACATAATCCTCTCTCCGGATGTAGCCTGACAAAACGAAAAGGGGTAACTCATGAAATCTTATTTACTACATGGTCGCTGCCAAATTAGCGGTACAGTTTTGTGTTACTACAGTTTGATTTTTTGAAATAGACTATTTTTTCTTCCAGTATATGCGCTGACTCTTTTCGCACCATACTAACAGAGAGACTCAAATGATCAAATAGAGGATATAGCTGTTTTAAAGTGCAATCTTAGCGTAGAGATGAATTCCCAGGTATTTATTTGATGATACACACTCTATAGGGGGACAAGTGTAATTATCACGAACAGGAAAATGCACAAAAACAGGTGTAACAACAGGAATTTGCTTATAAGGATATTATGAAAAAACACAAGCTTAGTTTTCCCGCTTTTAACATTAATTGAGAACCATCTGCCGACGTGCTGTATATTATCACGGGGTGGCGACAAGGCTGTAGGTGCCAAAAGAGATGACAGGTGTAGATTCGTGATGACCTGGTCATGGTTATGATGGTGAGTATTTAGGAGGGCATTATCTGCATAAATAGAAAACTATACTGTGGTATGTGGTACTATTAATATTTTTTTCATTATGAATAAATAACAGCGCTGTTATAATAGAACCCTGCGCAACTCCTCCTGTAATAACTATCGGCTCGCCCCAATTTCTCTTAATCATTAAATCAGTGTATGACATGAGATATTTCGATAAAATAGGCAGGAATGAGTCACGAATATTGCAGTTGTAAACCATCTGGCGTAATATACAATGATTACCATTGTCACATGTTTCGGAGACATCTAAAAATAAAGAGCTTGCAATTCACTATTTTTGAGTTTCATGTGAAGCTTCATTTGAAGCAACCTGATATCTTCTTCCTCTAATAAGCTGAAGTGACCGTTAGAAAAAATGTCGTTGATCTTATGGAAGCTATACTTTAAAGTGTAACTATGTTTTTCTAAGAGCAGCAGTCGATATCTCGATGTAGTCAACGCTGTTTTTAGCATCCTTTTTATATACCCGAATAGAAAGTGCTGCGCTGAATCGCTCAGGGTCGACTTTGGTAACAATTATCGTATTTATAACAAATGACAGAACACCATTTAATGAATTCCAATGAATGGGGTTGTATCACTGCCGGCAAATACAAAATTTGTCTGCACCTCTGCGAGTGTGTTCAGGGCAAGCTGGATGTCTGCTTCCCTCTATCATCATCATCATCATCATCATCATCATCATCATCATTTATTATCCCTTAAATGCCACAAGTGGCGTATTACATAAGTTTAGTGTTTAGCGGGATTTAATGGCACATAGGCTACTAAGGCCATTAAACCTCATTAAGGTGAACTAAGGCGCCAGCACAGAACAAGCTCTCCCCGCCTTGAAGCGCTGACCAGCTGGCCAGTACTGAAAGCTCCTTTATATATGACCGCACTTTCATTGTTCAATGCGCCGAGAGTGAGAGAGGTATGGGTATGGTTTTGAACCAGAACGATGAAGCTGGAGAGGAGCACCCCGTGTTATTCGTAGATAGGAAGCTCAATACGCGTGAAGAGGTGTACAGCGACTCGGGGGAATGCGCTTGTTTAGTGCGGGCGATCCAAACACTTCAATGCTATTTGGCCGACTCACAATTCTTAATTGACTATGACCACGGTCCACTGACATGTCTCCGAAAAATGGTCGTCTCCTGCACTGGAGTCTCGCCCTACAGGAACATAATTTTGAAGTGTGCTACCGCAAGGGAAAGAAAAATGGGAATGTTGACGGCCTTAGCGGCGGCTTTGTCTGCTAGGCAAAGTGATCTATTCCAGGCGCTCCTCCGAGTCTACCATTCATGCCTCAAAGGGATATACTTTCTTTGTTCTATAATTTCCTTTTCATTTTCGTATTTGATTCACACATTCGTTTGAGGTTATGCTATGCCTAATTTAAGCCTGGCATAACCCCGGAGGTGTGGTGCTCTTGTCGTGCCGGAGTGGGTGTGTTGTGCAGACCTCATCACTAATGCCCAGCTGATACGGCCTCTTCAGGGGATACCAACGAGATGTGACCCCTTTCGAGACCTCTTGAGGCGGCAGACGAGCTGTTATGATAGGGCTTCTAGCCGCTGTTCGCGCGGCTCCTGCAGCGGTCGACGACTAGAAAAGTGGATGCTGGCGAGCACCTGATGCCCCTTTAGAAGTCAAGATGCTGCGTCCCATGGCTTTAGTGCACTGAGAAGAAGCCTCGCCGGCAAGCGTGATGCAACATGCGTCAGAGTACTTGACGTCTCAATAACCTCTCAGACATCGTAGATGCCGGCTTTCCTCTTCTCCACGCAACGCAGAATATGCGTGGCGGGAACCCAGCGCACTCATTATTAGGGCCTCTTGGCCCGCCGCCAACTACTGCGTCCGGATGGGATAATTCAAATGCCAGTGGCTTTCTGGCCCATAAAGGAAGGCGCTCGGCCGTCGTGATGGTCGTCGCGTGCAGCGCTACTGACCTGGACCGCACGTGGTGCAGTCTCCCTGGCCGTCGCGGTCAGCTAAAGGAGCCTTGACATTCCGGACCTAAGCGTAACAGTATGTAAGCCTAGTAGCGAAGACGGAAGCTTCGCACAACCGTATATGATCGATATTCGTGTATACGTTCATACCATACAAAAATTAAGCTTACGAGATTCGGCGCTGCGTCCAGAGTAGAAATCGTATTGTTATGGGGACGGTCGAACGTTGTTAAGGGCCAGATGCGGCTGTCCATGTCCTTTGCGCCCTCGAGAGTCAGGTGAGACATGGCTATGTATAGAGACGGCAGGAAGATGCCCCTGCAAGTTCAATATATAAAATACAATAAAAGGTGGAAAGGCACGTTATGGGCCAAAATGTGTGGCTATATGGTGAATGGCATGCTAAAACCGAGAACAACATGAAATGAGCCACAAAATATGTCTTCAATGAGGAACAATTATGTGGATTGCTGAGTGACGGTAAAACCCAGCGATCTATGAGCAAAACTAATATTAAGTTTTCGAAACGTTAATGATGCACTCAGAAGAATGGATGAGGTTACTTTTAACCTGCTAAACCTATATAAGCAAAGTTAACGCGTCATTTTGGTAGGTTTATTTCTGGTTGGGCTTATGACAGGAACAGATAGATTTAAAGCGATTAAATCACCGATCATATGGAGTCGAGGACATCATCAACTACAAGAGGGAACGCGTGGTGCTATATCTCCCCCCTTTAGATGTCAAAGCTCAATGGTCGATCGGCGGTACAACATGCGGGGTACCATAGTTAAGCTCTGTAGCTACATTGTGAGTGACCATCGCCTCGATGAAGCTCAAGAGACTTGCAAGTTGACTTCTGCTGATAAATGGCGCGTGCAGCCTTCACTACAAGATCGGACATGAAAAAGGCGAGCTTCATGTAATTTGTGGTTGTGAAAGATGAGAAAGAATTCATTTTTATTGCGGCAGGTGTATTCTATAAAAAAAAAACAAAACGGGTTAATTGCGCTGACATTGGGTGCAAGTAGGTTGAATAATGAACAATGATTTCAAATTGTTAAAATTAAGTGTCCAAATTATGATGGTGCAGCTTGGAGAGCGAGTTTTAGGAATGGCTACAAATAAATCTCTAAAGTAATTTGGTGCTAAGTCTCGTGTTAGGGGGTTCTGCGCTTCAATTTAGTTAATTCTATAAACAGCCCTTTTCTGAATGGTCGGGCTAAGTCGTGCTTAGTTTTCTGCGTTGCCTTAGAGATGCAGTCGTCATCCAGAACAGGCATATGCTTTGATCCTAGATGCTGGCCGGCTGCTGGTCAACCTGGTACTTTGTCGACAGTAATAATGAACAATGATTTCAAATTGTTAAAATTAAGTGTCCAAATTATGATGGTGCAGCTTGGAGAGCGAGTTTTAGGAATGGCTACAAATAATTCTCTAAAGTAATTTGGTGCTAAGTCTCGTGTTAGGGGGTTCTGCGCTTCAATTTAGTTAATTCTATAAACAGCCCTTTTCTGAATGGTCGGGCTAAGTCGTGCTTAAAGTCTTCTGCGTTGCCTTAGAGATGCAGTCGTCATCCAGAACAGGCATATGCTTTGATCCTAGATGCTGGCCGGCTGCTGGTCAACCTGGTACTTTGTCGACAGTTGGCCGCCAAATGTCCGAGCAACCATTGTCAATCATTCGACATTCAGTCGGGGTTACGAGCTCGGGCCGTGGGCGCTGACCGACTTCTGTCCAACCTAGTAAGTGGCCGACCATGGGCCGCCAAATGGCCTAGAAACCATGGCCGAACTGGTTTGCATTCAGCCAGGCTCCCGAGTTTGGGCCTTGGGCGATGGCCGAAATAAGGCCAACCTGGTACATGGCCAACCATAAGCCATCATTCGGCTGAGCACCCATGGCTGGCCAAGTCGGCTGCAGCCTTTCTTGTATGCTCTCTAATTTTGTTAGCTGTTTTTGTGACACATCAACATTCCTATATACAGCAGGCACAATTATATGCACTACCATACTCTAGAATCGTGATGTGCTTCTTACCCGGACGCTGTTTTCCGCATACGCAAATACGCTTTACTTCTGTAGCGTTGGTGCATGCATGTCCTGCTGCACAAAACATTGTGAATAAATAGTATTACAACAGAACTAAATCATCTCTGTATTGCGACTTTCTTAAATTTTGGTTTGATCTGGCGGGAATGCACTATGTTTATGGGTTTTTTCTGTCATTGGCATGTTTATGGTAGGCTTAATTTCAGTGTTATTTTATTTAAGTACGACATCTCGCTTATCGGCGTGCTCGACCTCAAGCACTGGGTGTTAAGCCAAGTGGAGTTCTAGTTGGTAGATCATGATTTATTGGGGAGACTTAGCGCGACGCATACAAAGACACGAGAAGGAAAAGGTAAAGTTATTGGCCGTTCAATAGGACAACTAGCAAAGAAGCTACTTAAGGCTTCATTTATTCATAGGTTTGAAACCGATAAGTGCATGAGTGAAACGTCGTTTGTTCTGTTGCAAAAGGAAGCTTTGTTTCTGAATGCTATGTAATTTCTTTCTTTGCTTCCGGTATCTTTAAATTGCTATGTAATTTCTTTCTTTTGCTTCCGGTATCTTTCCATGTTTTATGTCTTCGTGTAGCGCGAGGTTATCTTGGTTCAGTTTGGTTTACCTATGTCCGTCATGAAAACTAAGTCGATAGCTGAGCATGTGTGCATACATTTTCTTGAGCTCGACATTTTTTCGCTTCGAATATCAGTTGAAAGTTAGCGCTCATCCCGTGTCCCTCTCTTGTCCTCGTCTTTCTCGCGCTAAATATCTCCAGTAAATCATGGCTGAGTGTTAAGGCGGGCAGGAAATATGAGAAACAGAGCTTTGAAACATTGTCATTGATATTCATCTTTGATTGTCCCCAACCAGAGAAAAACGTTGCTTGCCTGGCGTCTTTTAAAAGGTTCGGACAGGGGGGCGTGTACCGGTTACAATAGGAAGCGATGACCGTGTAGCAGGGACGCCGAGCAGTCACTCTCTGGAATACATGGTGGTACAGCGTCTGGGCAAAGACAACGCAGAAATCACTGCATGTACGGCGTGACGAGAATATCTTGCAAAAAAACTTCTGCGAACGTATTTCTGGCTTAGGAAGGTAGAGCTTTATTACAATAAAACGAGAACTGAAAATTTATTATTTGGAAGAAAAACTAAAAACAAAATCGAGAAAACAATAGCATTGAATATTTTGGTTCTCTGACAATAACCTCCACTCTCTACAGGTCACGGATTGAAGCGATGGTTTTTCTTGTGCCGAAAAACAAGAGAATTGTCATGGCTATGCAAAGCTATGAAGTGTACTTTTCTCCAGGAACGAGATATACTACTCCGAACCGAAGCGCAAAAACAAACTGCGTCCAAGCTGCTACTCGGGCAACCAAAACTTTATTGCTCATCTAGAAACGTTTTATATCGAATACCTCTTATTGTTTGCTTTACAGACTTTTTTGATGGTGGATATAGGACATATTGCAGTGCTTCAATATGGTATATTTATTGCTCATTGTGTTATGGTACACAGAGTAAAGCCTCTCCGAGTGAAATCGCCAATGAGGGATGGCGCAGTAGAGGGCTGCGGAAATTTTAATCAACTAAGGTTCTTTAACTTGCACTCACATCGCACAGTACACGGGCGCTGTGCCGCAGCGGTCAGAACGGAAACCCTCCCCTCCAACCAGCCCTAACGATTAAGTCATGAGGTCTGGGCTGTTCACTATATTCTTGCAACTTTTTTTTATATACAGCTGGAGGCCTAGAGTTTTCAAGTGGCTAGTATTACAAACATCTCTACCGGGTTTGGGCTCGCTGAAATGTAAACATATATTTGTTTATAGGCAACAAAAGCAGCATCAACTCTCGCACTATCTCCGTGGACGCCTGAACCGCAACGAGAGTCAAGTGTGAGTGCAAGTGAAAAGAGAGAAATAAGAGCCGTAGTGGAGAGTTAGGGAGTAATTGTGACCACCTGCGGATCTTTAACATGCACTGACATCTCGAAGCATACAAACGCCTCTCCATTGCGCCTCCTTCGAAACGTCGCCACTGACGGTCGGGTTCGAACCCGAGTACTACGATTCTGTTTTCTAGCGGCTTATTCACTTAGCCAAAGCAGCGGTGCAAGACTCTCATTGCTGCAATTAATTTACAGCAAGCGCATGCAGCTCGTTCGATTGAAACGGCGGCGCCATGAACTAAAATTTGTTCTAGCTTTTTTATTGTTTTTGGACATTAGCGTGCCAAAGCGACACGGGCTATGAGGGACGCCATAGTGTGGAGGACTCTGGAACTTTTGACCACGTGGGGTCCTTTAGCCTGCATTGACCTCGCACAGCACACGGACCCCTTGCTTTTTGCCTCATTCAAAAGGCAGCCGCCATGGCTGGGACTCGATATCGTAAGCGGGTGTCTTATCGAAATTGTGACGCTAATGCTCTTGTTGCTGCCATGAGAAGGGTGTAACATCATTTGACTTCACATTTTGCATGCATCTGCTTGGAGATTTGAAGGCTCCTTCGGGACAGCGATTTTAACCGAAGAGGTATGTACAGCCGCCTAAAGACTTAACACGAAGGAAGGAAAGCGTAGCTTGGACTACCGCCAGCGCCGTGAAGCGATAGTCACCGGGTGCGAGATAAAGCTCTCAGTACGTTTACGCGGGTTCACAATAGATAGTGCACATATGGCTATCATCTCTCTTCAATTTGGTATGTATGCGGCGGTACCTTTGAAGCCTTTTTTCATATTTAGAGACCGGAAACTGTTTGCTGAATATTGAAGAATATACTTCGTTTCTTTAAGGTTTCAAAATTGCTTTGAAGATCAGTATACTTTAGCGTTTCAAATAAATTCGAGTTTATATTGCGACTCTGTTAGCGATAAAACGAGCGAGATGTTGTTTGTATTGGAAAATGCAAAACTTGAAAATACTTTCCTGATTAAACAACCCGTGTAAGGCGGAAACATTAACCAGGTCATTATTCTAAATTTGTTATAAACACAACATTTACACTGCCCTAATTGTTTCTGAAATGAAATGCAATATCAAATAAAAGTATTTGACTTTATCTTTTATGAGATACATTTTCCACCAAGCTTGCTTTATTAGGCTTTATTTTATTTGAAATTATTCCAAAGCCAACGCCTGTTTATTTCGCACTAGGCGCCTAGCTTAGCTCTAAACAGCCGCTGTACGTGGCAGATGATTCCTTTCATAGCCTAATTACAAAAATATATCTTCTTTATGAAGCAGATATATAGCGAAACAGTAAATTTTTATTCGAAAGCGGAGTAACAGCTATCAGTACATTGAAGTCATGCAGCATCACAGAGTTATTCAAACCTCATCTAGTGCTAAAGATGCGGAATCTAGTGTTTGTTGGCAAAGAAGATAAGTCAACGAGTGCATATTATTTGGCGTTAGTAGGAAGCTGGTTCAGCACAAGATATAGTTGACAGTCTTGGACCCACTATACTCGGAGACAACTTTCTGTGGCAATGTGGTGGAAGCTACGGAGCCGAAACGCACCAGCTCACTCCGCACAAGCATATGGTGCCTCCAGAAATTTCGCAGTGGATGCTCTGGAATGTTAAACCATTACGGAACTACCAAGCTTATTATTGTATCAGGCCTAAACTACAGTACTAACCAGTACAGGGGAAGTTTAATAGACAGCGTTCATGTCGATGGCTGCGCGGCCTGTCGACAATCTCGTAAAGCGCAAGAGCGTAGGCGGGGCCGGGTGGGATGCGTCGGCCACTTTTCTCCTCCCATTTCTGCGCTCGTTAGTATCGCTCGTCTGCTTTTGACAGCGTACGTCGTGCGCGTTGCCGAAACCGCAGCCGAAGCCAGGTACTTGGAACTACATGGCGTAGTAATACAGCTAGGAAAGCCCCGCCCTCGTAGCTTTGGCTCCATTACCACAGAAAGTTGTCCCCGAGTATAGTTAGATACCACATATACCTTGGCTCCTGCATGGCGTATGGAGACACTACAAAGAAAAACACTGTTTAAGAAGGTGGAGGGAATAAACAAGCCAAAATATTGTATGGGCGATGACACTGTTTAAGAAGGTGCAAGGAATAAACATGCCAAAAGTTTGTATAGGCGATGACAGCTCAAACAGTGCCAACGGTGGCATCTAGGCAGCTATTAAGAATGCACACCGCCACTGAAACCTTTCACGAGTACTTTTTCGATCTCTAACTCTGTTCCTTCAAACGTTGATTTTTGTTATAATTATCAGTAAGAAGTTGTCATAATTTTTCTGCATTCATATTTTCACCATCCTATCCTTTCTTTCCGAGCTTATCTTTTCATTGCTAACTTAATTATTGTTGAATATATCGCAGGGCTTATCAAATCAGACACCTATCTTTAATCTGTTTCGATGACTTCCTGCCTTTGAAGCTCTTTTTTTTTCCACGACCGCTATTTATGGTTGTTTCGCACGAAATCTGTCACAACACAACGCCAGTGAATGAATTTGGTTAATTGACGTAGCACTTATTGCCTACCTTAAGAAGCTTCAACACGTCTTCTTGAATTCGGGGAGAAGCATGGGCTCCTTGGAGGTCGAGTACTCCGAAATGTGATATTTTACTATTCCACAGGTGGTCGATGGCACCTAAAAATTCAGATGTCCCGGACTCAGCGAAGACTCTATCGTTTCTGTGAAATCAGAGGGATTCAGAAAAATGAGGTGTTTAGAACTTTAATGCAATGAAACGCCACAAATACGTGGCACATTCCTTCGAGCACGTTGTTCTTTTATTAAAAAAAAAACAACAACGCATGTTAGCATATAAAGCCGACTCGTTACATTCCGAAGACGTTGTCTTGCTATCTGTGATATTTTTCATGCCTACACTAACAAAATATATATTCTCATCGTAATACATTCTAGATTTTGTACGTTACACGCCTCCTTGTTTGCTGCATGTGTACGAAAGGATTTTGCACTAGATCCCTTCCCTGCAGCAATCACAGCTAGGTTGTTTCGTTGAGGGTATTTTCTGCACGCCATGGGTCTGGCATACAAACTGATTTGTAAAGCATGGTCGATCAGTTGAATAGGGGCCCTTTTGTGCCTTTACATGGGAGATGAAACATTGCTGCTTTCAGTTAGAAGTAGCATTAGCTTCTTGTTTTATAATAATTGCAGTCGTCTTTCTGTCTATCTGTGCATATCACCGAAAATTTGTAGTTCGTTGTCATACTTGACAGCTTCGTCTTACATTACAGACAGCCTTCTAACACGTTGGGGTTGCACTTCTCTTGGGTGTAATCTGGACGCGAACGGACACAGCGAACGCTAAAATGAGAAAATAGGTTTTTTGATCCCCGGCGGTGTAAACAGGTGTTGCAGCATTGACATTATCACCGTCACTTTCATTGCTCCCCTGAGGGCAGTCAAAACCCTTATATAATGCACTTTGGCACTCCATAAGACGAATGCTTTTATAAAGCTTTCTGTGGTTCTTTTTGGGACACCAAAGTTGCACCTGTCCCTTGTAAAAGATTAAGTTTGCTGAATTTCATCTCGTCCGCACTGTTAGTGGAGTGAGCATAAAACACAACTTTCTAAAGTAAACAAACGCCTACGGAGGACATTTTCTCTATCTAACAATGCTTATACTGACGACGAGATAAAGACCAGCATTTTGTTCACAGTGCAAAATGACGTGTTTTATTTCATAATCTAGAAGCATTAAGGAAAATGTGTATTGACAGTTTGTGTGCACAATTTTACAAGATAAAAAAAAAAATCACAATTATGTAATTATTGTCGTAGTTTATTCAAGGCACGCGTTGTCTTTTCTTTATTATTCTATGCGCCGGTATACGCCCAGGCGATTCCGCTGAGACCTCGATTCGCAATCCCAAGCATTACACACAGAACAAAACAATACCAGAAAAAAAAAAGTACACTACACATGCCTGCTTTGGTTCATACTTTCCCTCCTTACTTTTTTTTTTTTCTTTTAGACTAATTTCGCGTTTCTGCTCTTCGCTACCACCTGCATTATTTCTCCCGAAGTTCCGAATCCGAAATTTTCCTGCCCCTCTTTTTTTTAACCATCTTTTTATCTCAGATTACTAAACGTGCAGCAGGCCATTATATAACCCTCCTTCCCTGCTCTTAGTTGTTATTATCTGGGTTCTCAGTTACAGTTATTCACATTTCCTTTAAGTATTTGGCTGTACAGGTCTACTGATTCCCTTTCTCGCAAACGTTTCAGCTGAAACTACCTTGCAATGTAGCATGCCCCCTATTGCCCTCCCCGTGCCTGGACACAACCCGCATAAGGTTCATATAAATCATCCTTCTTCTGATCGTATGTCCCAGAACTGCTGTCTTGTGGGCAAAGTGAACATTGGGCAAAGTGAAAGTGGGCAAAGACAGTGAACTGAGGCCAGGCCGAATGTGCAAAGACCTGCATTCTCACAACCCGATGTCTGCTAAAATCATGTCTAGATGATATGCGCTTTTTAAATTTTGCTTTTCCGACTTTCGACACTACGAACTGTGAAATTCATTTAATAAAATAAAAATAAAGAACAGCGGAAGATCGAAATTATCTCTCATTAAAAGCTGCTTCCCAGCCACCTACTAAAATTTCTGGCTCAAGGGCAACAATCCTCAGTGTAAAGGAATTGAAGAGGTTGTATCGCAGACCTTAATATGAAGTCCCTGAACATGTCAAACTTTTATTCAAATTGTTCCTTCTAAAAACAATTGTATGGAATAAGATGAAAGGGCTGATATGGCATGGGACTGGATTTGTTAATTAGTCTGTCGGTTATTAGGTGTTTGGATGAATGGGCAGGAGATGAAGTGCTATCATTGCCGGGTGCAGCGGCCCTCTCTAGCTTATCTGATTGATAGCCTGCCTGAAAACCACACAAAATACACAGCGTTCCGGTATTGCCATACCTCGTAGCTGTACTTCACGCTTATTGTTTTGAACATGTTATCATCAAAAATTATCAACATCTCTTTTCAGTCTCTATCCGGCCGCTTAAACAATATTTCTTAAGACGGGGTTTAAAACCAAACCAGGAGAAGTATGCTGAGTATTCAGTTTAGAAATAACGTTCTTTATGCAGCCTAAAATTTCGCACAATTTTTTGCCCACTTTTTGTCTAGGCTGTGAACGTGTGAACAAAAATGGGCCTCCTGACACTCCGTCTCTTGCAGCAATTTATGGAATAATAGTCGTGTATCGTATCTCAAACGGCATTTCATCTCTATGCAAAGTTCAGTATAAAAAGCCCTGAATTTTCCATATTTGTGCACTTAAACTCGACTTTACTGCGGGTTTATTCGGACGATATTTCACTTACAGAGGCGAGAACGAAACACCCAGTGTTGTCGTCCGTAACTTTGCGCCCTTGGTCAGGAAGTGCTCGAACCCCTTTGTGTATGGTTCCATCACGCCGATCTGCTCTTCGTCGTAGAGAGACTCGAAGAATAGGAAGTCGCACAGGCCGTCCTCCGGAATCACACTGTGAGCATTGAACTTGCTGCTAACTGTGCACAACAATGGAAGAGTGCGCATTTCATCTGAGCCTGCGAGTCAGTGAAGATGAGAGGGCAGCACTCAGTTCCTTGCAGTGCAAACTTACCGTAGTCCACGGAAAAACAATGATAATTTATCTTTTCCTGCGTTGAAGCTTTCGTCACGGCTATGCGACATGTACCACAGGTGACACAAATAGTTATATTGTTCGTCAAAACACAAAAAAAAATATTTGTACAAGACATATGTGATATATTATTTCCTTGCACGTAACGAAAACCGCAAAAAAGGCTATTTATTCGAGAATCCCATGACTTCGCAGATGTAAAACCAGCCTGCGGCGCTGAGAAGCATTAGACTTTTAGTTTAGCGCATACCCATGGCGGAAGGAAACAACTTAGGAGAGGCCCTTGCCATTCCCATTGCATTGGAGGAAGTGTGGCGGAAGTGACGTCAAAATTTAGGGTTAGCCAAGTCGGGTCATTAGCAACGGCGACGCTGTTGCTATGAAAACTCGGGCCACTATCAACAGCGTTGCTAAGGGCCCTAGGTACGTGAGCGTCGAGGAGAAAGAAAATGCGGAGGGTAAAGTAGGAGGAGGGACGTTGCTGCGCCCGGTCGCGGAATGATTCCACGGTTCATTGTTGCTCTGTTTTCTAGTTGCGCGGAGCATAAAGATTTCTTGTTCTCCCTGATGTAACCGAGCTCTCATCACAGCGTTCTCAAAGATGTGAATGGACAACAGCCTGGCCTTTCCTGCCTAAATATAGGCGTGTTTTATTCAATGTCATGAATATTTAACCTCTTGGGACCATTCTAGAGTGGTCAATTAATATTCTCTTAGAAGGACTCAAGAGGGACGCCTTACTTTGAACAGATCTGCCAGCCAACTTCACATACCTCATTGGAGGCCATGGTTTACTACACTTGCTCTATTGCGCTCGAATTTGTGGGTTACAGTTTTTCATTCCATCTCCAGATAAGTGATTACCCGCCATTCTCTTCATTCGCTATGGTGCTGTCCTATCTGGGTGTTGTGAAGTCCTTGAGCGTGAGTCAATGTATGTCAGAGCTGTATAGAGATAATTTTAACGGGCTTGAGGCCCTGCTTTGGGTGCGTATTTAGGTCTCTCTTATCAATCATCTCGCTCTTTGGGCTTGTCCGCGCCTTCGCTACCACTTCGGGTGGTTGTTCAAAATTAAACGTGAAGGTGATGTTAATAACCAATGTTCTTGAACGTCTTGTGCATCCATGACGTCTTGCGCAACAGCTACTCTGCTTACGTTTTGGAAGCTCTGTAGTAGTCGTTGTACTCGGGGTTGTAGAAAGTTCCTCGATAGTCGTTATCGCATCCATTGTTGTACTCTGGATTCTTGAAGGTTCCTCGGTAATCGTTATCACCTCCATCGTTGTACTCGGGGTTGTATAAGATTCCTCGGTAATCGTTATCACCTCCATCGTTGTACTCGGGGTTGTATAAGGTTCCTCAGTAGTACAGCTTGTTGTGGACATGGTATTTGGTCTCTGGTACGTAGTCAGAGGGGTCGTTGTCACCGCTATAGCGCTGCTTGCTGTGAACGCTTCGCTTGTTTTCGGGCTTCTGATCACAGGACTCATTGTCATAGTTTCCGGAAGAAATGTCACGTGAGGAGCTGTGAGCACGGTCAGTTGAACTGGATCAGCTGGAAGTTCGCTATCGGGCTCATTAATTCTCGTACTCAAGAGTGTGCTCTCCTTGCCACCTTCTGGTCCACCTGCCACAAAACAGAATGAAGCAGTTCATGCTTTTCAGCAAATCACCATATGTACCAAGGAGTAATCTCCCATATGTGAAGCCGTATGACTAGAGTTTCAGCCAATACTAGCTGGTTTTGAAGTTCGTCACCTAGTCAGCATATCCTGGATCTCCTGGTGGAAAGATGAAGTGTCCTGGTTTTTCAGCGGCTAAAGCTCGCCCTTGTAACACAGTTCTTAACTAGAAGATGCTTGTGAATATTTTCTACCCTTTTTATCATTATCGCCAAGATTCATGTAGACTTATGTGTTTCAGCTTGGTAAAATTTTAAAGGCTGTGCCATGTCTGCACGTTTGCTACCAGTGTTCATAGTGTGAGCACTGCATGGCGCTTCATGTTTCACACTGGTGAACATGGTGCTTTTTTATTGTCAGTGCGTTAGAACTACCGCCCCATCAGAAAGAATGGTAAAGCATGTTTTCTCCAGTATAAAGGTGTTTGTTGTCAAACTAGCAAATAAATGGCGGTAGGTTACTATCGATACAGAATGCTCCAGGCGAACTCATTTGCTAGCGCTATATATTAGTCTCGACTGCCCACAAGAAAACTAGAGATCGAACTAATATTTTTCATCTTAGCCGCGCAATATTACACGACAAATTCTGCACCTATACTAACTCCGCCCAGGTTAACACTTTCCAGAATGTCGAAACAATGAGCACAGACAATATGTTAACTCGCAGTATATCCAGCCATATATACTTAGAAAATTAGGTCGCAATATTGCCACGAAACCTTCAAAACTGTATTTGTTGTTTTTTTGGCAGCCGCCGGCATACGGGCTTATCACGGTGATCCTAGCACGCGTATCAATTCTGTATCCCGTGTTTGTACATGCTCGTTGTCGCGATACGACGTGTTATCATTTTCTTTGTCGCGAACGATGCGCCGAGATCTGTCTCGAAGATTCCGATCACTCGCATATGTTTCTACAATGCTCCAGCTTGTGCTAGTAGCAGTTTGCGACGTTATCTAGATTGTTCTGAGCAGCCTTTAAATTGAGTGTTGACGAGTGTGACGAGCATTCTTTGTTCGACGATCGACGAGCACGTTTGTTGCTATCGCCGCCGCCGAGTTTTAGTTCTTTTGCGGGCGCAAGTCAGCCCAATAAAGAGTTAATTTAAGTATCATCAAGCCTGTGTCTTCTTTTGATGTCAACGGCCCTGTCACCCCTACGTGACAATATCTAACATAATAAGAAGAGGAATATTGTCTCCAATAAGTGTACTGTTTTGCGGTGTACCTTGGAATAATGGCTAACTGCCCTTGAAATTTATAGATCTGAAAATTATCGAAAGTGTCTGCAAATTGCCCCTAAGTTGTATGGCAAAGTAAACGATTAATCGCAGGCACACAGAACACAAGAATGCGCACAGTTAGGGCTTCTGCTGTGAGGCTGTTATGTTAAACCTGGAATGCGCATAAAAAACAAACACATGGGCAACAGCAAGAGACAGACACACGAGCGCTTTAAGCGCTCGTGTGTCTGTCTCTTGCTGTTGTCCATGTGATTTTTATGCGCTTTCCAGGTTTAACATGTCTAACCAACTCGCCAAAACGCAGCCATTATTGAGGCTGTTATCCCGTCTTCGTTTGCTTTACGTCACACTGCTCTGCCATAAACTGCCGACTTGACCAAGCTTCCATAATTTCACACTGCATGATCCGCACTGAGAGTCAAATACATAAAACTGCCCAGTCGGAAAAAATTACAGAACATTTTCCGTTGTTACGACAGAATTTCTGTGAAATTTTTGACGGGAAACTTGTTGTGACAACAGAACGTTCGGTAGTAACGTCAGAAATTTTTGTAGTTACAACAAAAAAGTGCTACAGAACTACAGACAACAGAAATATACTACAGAAAAACTAAGGAACTACAGAAAAATACTACAGAACTACAGAAAAATGTGACGTTTGCGACAAACTACAGAATATTTTGTCGTATTTTTGACACGGTTGTGTAGTGTTTTTCGACTGGGTTTATCTTTTAAAATGAGATCGTATCCGTCCTACCTTTTGCGAACAAGGAGAATGCGACGATCGTAGAGAGGAGGAATCCAAAAGCAAGCGCAAAACAACAGACGATGGCGCAGAACTCCTGCTGTCGATCGTCACTGCACAAGGAATATTAGTATTTGGTAATTCATCAAAAATGAAAACTGTATCCTCTTGGCATGTTAGACTTTCGTCAAAGTCTTGAATGTTAATAAGCAGAGATGTGTTGACGAGAGTAATCCGGTATCAAATTATTTTTATTGAACGGCGTGGAACTAGGTCGGCCCTTTTCGTGTCGCACACTTCTAGTACAACTCGTTAGCAGTGAGTGACGACAGGGGACGTGCAACTGAAAATTACGAGGCCCATTAGCGACTAAAGTAGTGAAATGCGAAAGCCTGACTGCCGCATTCTGCTACGCAAATGGCAATTATTCGTAATTAATTTATATAGATTCGTAATTAGTAGGTAATTTATCAATGACCTAAGTGATTAGTCATAATTAGTGAATTATGGAATTCCTTAATTATTCATTATTAAGTAATTAATCATTTATTGGTATATTGACATATAAGGCACGCATTTGCGCATACTGCGGTAATGCTCTGTGATTGGTCGAGACCTCTACGACGTCATTCCACCTCGACCAATCAGAGCCGCCGCAAAAGCGGGACACATTTTGTCCACGGCAGCATGAGCCATTAAATGATTTCGCCTTAAAATGAGATGAGAGCTGAGGATCACGTTAGGGGTGCTACTGCGCCTTGCCCAGCAGTGTAGCCGCCTCCCGCTGCAGAATAAATGTATTCAGGGTGCTGCGCGGATATCTTCCTTAATATTAAGGCAAAGGCCTTTATAGGCTTATGAGCGTGGACTGGAATTGTGCGTCGCGGAGGATGTCACACCGTCATTATCGAGAAATAAATTGATGTTTAAAAGAATGGTTGTATATGAGGTAAAGGGTAAAAAACTTGCGTTTGTGCAAAATTTCGGAATTGAATAGCGACGAAAACAGAGTGGCCTAGTTGCTCGTGCCGCGGCTTCTAAAGAACGCAGTCAGGATTCATTTGGTGGTATGTTATGGTGCGCCAATTTTGCCAAGAAGCATCATCTGGGTATTCCAGACTGCGCGATGGTCGCTGAGATGAACAGGAGCCATATCGCACAACACACCTATACTCAAAGCCCGGCAACGTCACCTGTAGCAACCATCTGCCAGAGCCTGCCTGTAAATTCTTGCTTCGAACTAGACGCTGGTTTACCAACAAATGGCGATTTTAAAACCGTCGGTTAACAGTCGTGTAGCCATATCCACCGCATTATTTCCCCTTCTAACACTTCAAGACTCTAAACCACTGAGTCTACTATTAAATGCTTATCGCTGCACTCCTAGACAAATGACTCTTCACCATGTCGAATCCTAGGTCTTAGGCATCACTATCCTACTGCCTCTTTTTGTCGACTGCAATGTTTGGTGGGATATGCAGATTTTTTTTTATGCGTCAGGAGGTACAATAAGTAAGCTAGAGCTCTGGTCCGAACTCCTGGCAACGTTTAGTATGGCGTTTGACACGAAAACTGATGCCAATAATCTTATAATATAGTAAACATAGCTTAAATATATATTCCCTTTATTTAGATGCGAAGTGAAGACTGCTGCTGCGAGTGTCTTAGGCTAGCAATTTGAAGCTTTGCTGCCAACTACGATATTACGAATACCTCATGTCTTAGCTGTTTATATCATTTTATTATAGCAAAGTTCTCTCCTGAAACTGGTGAATAAAGCTGGCTCTCGTTGGTTATGCAAAAAAAAAACTGTAAAGTTTCAACCTCGTGGTCACTGTTTCTTGAACCCTTAGAAGTATTTCCGACATCTAGCGGAAGAAGTGAAAAAGATATTTGCATTAAAACTGTGATAGCCGTACAAGCTTCCTGAAGCTTTCAGAAAATCGGGAGATATCCTTGTACCACGATCTTACTCTCGAATGAGTCTCGTGACGTGTAAACAGAAGGTCTCAGCTGTCCCCGCATCGAGAACTCACCGAATTTGCTCAAATGCGAGATTTGAACTGCAGTGTCAGTGCTGGAGCAGCTTGGCATCGAATCGGTATCTTGTAAAAGCTCAGTGCTGATGTAGGTTAGATTAGGCAAAAACTTGAAATATGTTTTGGCTAAAAACGTGCCTAAGAGCTGATGTGTATATATATAAAAGATATACACAGATACAATTACACCAATGTGGTATATCAATATGTAGTTTTTCTTCCTAACCTTGTAAATTTCGTTTAACGCTACATTTCACGACAATAAATTTTTCCTTGTTTGAGCTTGCTCCGCAATAACGCTTTGACAGGCTTCAGTTGTGGAAAGTCACTTTAGAGTAAGGATATAGCGAGAATAAATCGCGCAAGTCCACAATTTTTGTTTCATCCCAAAGCTTGTGAGCTATTATGGAATATTTTTGTGAGTGTTTCAGGAGTTTCAGCGACTCACTACACCATTTGTGCAACAAATGGCTTTTTGCTATAAAGGCACTCATCCTTTGCAGCGTATGCATCTGTGTCAACAATAAAGCGGGCTGGCCTCAGGTGTTGCTATAATTTTTCCAGTAGTAACAATTCATCACAGGCGATAATTCTTACCTTCTAGGTGGGTCAACTGCGAAAAAAAAAAGATACCGCATATAGTGCTTGTATCTGGGACCAAAAATTCGCAATGCATTTACGAAGCAGAAAGAGAAGTACATTTATGTCTTACCGCCAGCACTCGAGACGTATACTGTCTCCTCTGTAAAGCAAACATAATCATTAGTAGCTGCTTATGGACCACTTAGCAATTATAATCTCTTTCCTTTGGAGTGTAGTAGATATCGGTTAATAGAATCGCGCATTGTCGTGAGCAAATGCGAATAGTTAAAACCGCAAACTAAAACGAAACGAACTGTTAAACCCCACAAACTACCACATTTGCTGTACGTGCTCACTCTAAAATGGTCTACAGGCACCTGATTGACTGATCCACGCTTATAAAGTTATGAGAAGCTGCTCACAATCTATGCAGTGCTCTACATGTACAGGGCGTTTCAAGGAAGACTAGGTAACTATAAAAATAGCTGGTTCAAAGTAGAAATTGGGAAAAAATTAAAGGAACAAACATTGATGCGGTGGACACAATACATTCTGCAGAATTCATAGTAATATACCGTTAATTAACAAACACTACTAAAATATATTCTAATTACCGCAGTAGGGTGGTTAGTCTCGGTAGGGAGTTACAAGCCATGAAGGAGACGCTGCCGTATAACGGCACAACGAATACAAAAATCCGTTTTCTAAAGATTCCCCGCGCAAGCAAAATGGACGCCTTTTTCTCGGACAAAAAAAATTAGTTTAGCTCGAGAAATGCGCAGGAAGCTCGGTGCGCAACATCTCACAAAATATGTATGTTCGTACCTTATAACTAACTATAAACATTTACGGCCAACAGAAACTTTCTGGGTGGTAATGATCTTCGTCCGCTTCTCAGCGTCGACACTGTCTGCGGTGTGCACAGTTTTGTTCAAATGTTTTTTTCCGAAATTCAAATGAATTTGAATTTTGGAAAAGACGTTTGAATAAAGCTGTTGATATGTGAGTGTCATATTCTTTATTTGAAGGTAGAAATGACTCTTATGAATGAACAATTTCTTATTGAACAGAGGTGAGGATATGTTTTCATATATTATTAACAAAATTTCGAAACATAGGGATTGATACCAAAGTCTAGACTTGGTACCGTCCGGGACATGCTCTCTTAAACCCGTTGAGTATTGACCTTTAAAGACATCCGACATCTGAGTGTCAAAAAATCCTATTTGCCCAAATGCCCTTGTTCTCTGTTCAGAATGTCATTCCTAGCATTCACCTACTGCACAAAATACTTCTGTGTACAATATATGTAAACCAGAAAAGTGTAGAAAGTCACAATACCTCTTTCTTGCGGGAAACTAAAAAAAAAATAGCTGACACTCGGCCCAATATTTTTGCTTACCAGTGCTCATATCGGTTGCCGCCACCTGTAAGACATATATTAAAGATATTGTAAATCATTGACTGTATTTGTCTTTTGCCGATTCTCAAAACTAGCTCATTCCACAAATAATTGCGATGATTTAATTTGAGTAAAAACATTGCATGCATCCTTAACAATAATGAAAATTTTAAAATATTTTTGAAGGAAGTCAAACACTTAGAATAGTGTAAAGACAAATGTTTTTCAACACTGTCTAGAAGATTAAAATCTTGCAGTCAAACTCACTGCTTAGAGAAAAAGGAAGGAAGGAAGGAAGGAAGGAAGGAAGGAAGGAAGGAAGGAAG
>JAJIZL010019474.1:176505-188583 GCA_023969395.1 Amblyomma maculatum
AAGGAAGGAAGGAAGGAAGGAAGGAAGGAAGGAAGGAAGGAAGGAAGGAAGGAAGGAAGGAAGGAAGGAAGGAAGGAAGGAAGGAAGGAAGGAAGGCAGGCGGTAGTGGACAAAATGTAAACAGACCCCTCCTCAGCCAAAGTCACATGTGGCCTGCTGGCTGCACTTGTGATGGGTGTTGTTCGGCCCGGCAGGTAAAGCTTCGGGTGCTGGAGGTGAAGTGTAGAGAGTAGGCCTCGTTTGGGGGCACTTTTCCGTTATTAATGCAGTCCAGTTCCGTGCTGGAATGTAATAACGAATGTAAGAAGACGAGCTGAATGCGCTTCTTCAGCTTTGAAAGCGGCACAAAATGTGTCTTTAAAGGTCTACAAAAATCGAACCTCTAGATGTAATCACTTGGCATGCAGTCTCTGATTGTAACTGTAGGCAGTGTTGTGTACGCATACTAATGCATTTGAGTGTTTTTCGGTAAACGAACAAGCACTTCGTTTGCTTCATTGCCCTTCCGAATGAATAGCGCTGGAATATTGGCCGAACTTGCGCTCAAGGACCCGACTGCATGCGATTGCTGGCAGTCCTGTAAGAGTTTTGTTTGCAAGTTAGTGCAGCATACGTTCAATAAGCCAGCTTCTGTAACACGACGGGTCCATAAGACGTGACGTCGCATGATAGCCCAAGTACAGCAGTATGCCAGGAAATATCCATGTAATATGTCGCTTTCCTGAACTGTCGTATTTTAATCGAAAATCGGTTTTTCTGGCATCATTCATGTGCACTCCTAGCTGCAAATACAAATTAAAAGCCAATTTTTTTAAAACACTTTCTATGGCCACCCTAGGATAAAATTCTAAATTGATCTAGGTGGCACAATATTGGAGAACGGTGTTTTGCTTTAGGCGCCAACATAATGTATATCACTGCGGATAACAGAAGTCTGCAAATGCGTTCGACAGTAGAGGGGATGACCATTCATCGGCTGTTACCTAAAACTAGAAGGAATAAGGTTTTTTTAACACGAAAGCGTTACTTCGCTATGTTCACAGATTTCTGTCCGCAGAACTTGTCTTGCTATCGTGTCCGCAGACCGCGTCCGCAAAATCGTGTCCGCAGCAGTCACGGGTAATTGACAAATGGTAGAGGTTAGTGAGTGGGGTCAATCGATAGAGGCTGACGTAACGTTGCTGCAGAAAAAATATTTAGGCTATTAAGTTAGGTAATTAACAGGAAAGGAAAGGCGCAGTATCTGCCACATTGTTCTGTGGACACCTGAACCGCGCCGTAAGGCAAGGGAGGAAGGTGAGAGTGAAAGCGGAAAGAGTGAAACGGGTGCGGTAGTGGATATGACGTCAAGGATGTGACGTCACGCAACCGGAAGTAGAGCCGAAAAAAAGAGCATAGGAAGGGATTAGCGCACAATTTGAAAGTACCAAAGACTAAAAGGGGTAAATATGAAGTGAATTGATGTGACGTACATGATGTGACATCACGCAACCGGAAGTAGAGCCGAAAATGGCATATGAAGGTAACAAGCGTTGAAGTGCACAAACACAGCGCTGTGTTTGTGTCCTTCTGATCTTCGTCCTCGTCCTTCGCGCTGTTATTCCAAAAAGCATATGAAGGTATTGGCGCGCAATTTGAAAGTACCAAAGATAAAATGGGCAAACAAGAAGTGAATTAAGCTACTAGAAGCAACCAGAAGCAACCAACAGCAGCATCCGTGCTTTTGAATTACTCCAATGTAGATTCTGCAGTGTTCTTTAATTGTTTAGTGGACCCCCGACCAGTGGCGACGCTGCAAACGCGCTGACCAGATTTTGGGCTCAGCCTTCACCACCTCTTTGTAGGCACACTAGTTTCGGCTTCTTTTTTCTTTTTTTGAGGGGATGGGTCAAACCAGGGGAACGTTTCGGTGAATATGAGCTACGGAAACTTTCGTTCTGTTCCGGTATATTGTCCAAAATGTTATAGATATGGCGCTTTGTACGAATTTCCACGATCCCACGAGGAATTGAGCACAAAATTACAATCAGGAAAACTTAATAAAATTGCAAAACAGTGTCCATCATGAGCAAATTCCTCATGGACTGATGTGAAAGGAATATGACGGCCTCTGTTCTGCAGAGGTGGTGAAGGGTGGCTGTTCCTGGCCCTACGGGGCTGGGACGGTAGGTCAACGCCGCTTGCGGTGGGGGCTAGCCAGCCACCGAATTTTATCTGTTGTAGCCGTTGTATGACGACGGCTGTTGTTGCTCCCTCTTCTTTTTCCTTTCTTCTCTATTTTCTCTTCTGTCTGCACGAGGCAGCGGAGATGGCTCAACTACAGAGCCAGAAGCAGGCCCGTGTATTTTCTTTTCCTTCTTCCTTCTGCCACAAGAGCAACAACAGAAGCAAAACGACACTCCATGCGCAATTGCGAACATCAAATATACGGTGAGGAGAGGGTAATAAACCCACTTATTGAAACATACCCTCAGTTAAACTACCTTCTCAGAAATGTAGAACTCCATACGAGCCTTCATATCACGTGCAATATAGCATACACGTCCTGTTGCAGGAATACACAGAGTCAAGAGCATTAATTATCTTATACGCAACACCCTGCTTCCACGCAAAACTGGTTTTCTTTTTTTACATGGCAGTAAATCATAGCCCTCACCTTCAGTCAAAGACATGAGCCTGTTGTCTTCCTCTTTTTTGTTTTTCATGTACTGACACGATTGAGTTTGTGCGATTTCCGATCGTGCTAAAAGATTCCAGGGCGAGCATTGAGAGAGATCTTTTGCAATTCGCGCTGTCCGGGCCCAGTGAGGGAAAGTCGGTACCGACACGCCAACCAGAAAACAAAGAACTTGAAATGATGTTAACGTCAACAAGAAGCGCACAACAGAGCCCAATTCCGTACTCACAGAATTTCCGTCAGCAAGCGTGAAATGAGGCCGAGGACAACCTGCAGGTGTATTTCAGCCTTTCAGGGGAACTGTGGTCAGCGGACTTCTTCTTCTTCTTCTCCCTCGTTATAATGACTCATACCCACAGGGGGGATGGGCCAAAATTCGTTGTATGTGACATAATACAATTGATAATGTCGATTTGACTGAATGATAGATAACCTAATAATTAGAAGTTATAATGACTCATACCCACAGGGGGGATGGGCCAAAATTCATTGTATGTGACATAATACAATTGATAATGTCGATTTGACTGAATGATAGATAACCTAATAATTAGAAGTTAGTGTTGCTGAAATATTTTGAAATTTTGAGGCGATAGTAATAGAAAACATTAAAAAAAGGATTCAAATCGTAAATTAATAAAAATAACAATAAAAAGATAACAAAAAGAGTACAATTCGGACAGATCAGCCCTAACACACAGATCTTCCAGTAGCAATATTATAATTGTGAAGAAACTCACACACCGGTTTTAGGGCATACCCTTTGACGGTTGCACCAAAGGAGAGGAGGACAGGAACTGTAAACGGCAATCCTAGGTGAACAAGAGGTATTTCTAAATGATTTCTTTTCTTAGTAGCATACCTGCGGCAGGTGAGGATGTAATGTTCAATTGTTTCCACGTCATCACATGACGCACAAAATTCGAGGGCGAGGATACAGAGCGACATAAATAAAGATTGAGGGAAGGAATTCTACAACGCATGAGCGTCATGGACACCTCACATTGCCTCGAAGTACAACATCGGACATAATTTAAATGGTTGAAATTCGTAGTCTCAAGGAGATTGGCTAGGGTTTGGTGCAAAAATGAGTAATAATTTATTCAGCCTAACATATCCTACGCCGTATCTATATTGTGAGTTAGGAGTTACTATCAGCGAAGCATGGTAGTGAAAAAAAAAATATTTTGGTATGGTATAGGATAGTAACAAAGAAAATAAGGCAGGTAAATTAAATTTGCTAATTGAATCAAGGCAGTAATTCAAACTAAGTACTCTCTGCTAGCTAGCGCTACTCTTCTTCGCCGTTGTAATATTGGGTACACACGGTGTGCTGGTCGACCGCAGCATCAAATTGGTCTAACAAAAATACGGCTCGAGATACTAAAATGACGTGTCTATTCTGTTCTGAGAGGTGTCTACAAGGAGACATCTCTCAAGACGCCCCCCAAAACCGGCAAAATAATAAAGGGCTAAATAAAATTTTTCCTTCCTTTCTTCCTTACTTTCAACGCCAATCTTTCGTAGTAAAAGAAATATTTATTTTTGGATACGCTCTAAACAGCGGAGCTAGCGAACAAGAACCTGGGCATGATATGCGGCTGTAAGTAAAACCTCCCACCGAATGTGTCAGTATTTCTCAAGAAGCACCCATCCCGGAAATTACTTTTTCCTGGACCTATTATTACTATGAGGAACAAAAGGTTTAGCATGTTTTTTCTGACACTGGCGCAAGGGATACGCCGTATCGCTGACAAGGACGCCTTGGGAGGCACGGCCGGTGTGGCCGTCTCTGCGGTGTTTACGGCGGCGGGGTGTGTACAGTGTTGCTATCGGACTGTGGCGGCGGTCACTCAGAAGGTCGTACTGTGGGCAAGACCTAAATCACGCTTCACTACAGCCTGTGTTCTGCTTTGAGAAACATGCTTAATGCGGTCATTAGAAATCATGCTTGTCTTTGAGCAAGCGCGAGCACAGTACAGTATATCCGCAGCCTAAAAGAGTCGGCACAGCAGCAAACGACGCGATGGCCAGTGTCGGTTTGTGACGTCATCAAAAATTGCAACATTGCGATCGTGGTCGGTCTGAGGATCTTCGCAGTCTCAACCTGAGCCACTAATTTAAAAAAGAGAATGCTCCAAGGGAGCTCAAATATCGGAAGTCAAACAATAAATCTGCGAGACCACAAAAATACAACATATTGGATGACCATGGCATCGCCCCTTTGTGCAAATTAAATTAAATCAGTTTTGTTAAGCGGGGCTTTAGGCACTGGGAGGGGGCAGGACCGGAGCTGTAGTGGCTTAGCTTGTAGACGCTAGGCCGCCAAAAACATTTCTTTCTCTCTCCCAGCCATCTCTCCGCATAATCGTAAATTCTTTACAGTTTTCATGGAACCGAATGCACAGTATCTGTGCTACTTTTTCTGTGGACGCCTGACCCTCACTGGATGAGAAAGGAGGGAAGCGTGAGTGATGAAAGCGGTGCCATAGTGGATGCCTTAGGATAAGTTCGACTAACTGGGGGTCTTTAACGTACACTGACATCGCACTCCACGCGGTCTGTTTCGCTCCACCATACTAGTACAGTAGTCCGGTGCCTTTACCACTGCGCCACCTCTGCGGGCAATATCCAAATAGGCTGCCATTTTTTTTTTTTTCGCAGGGTTTAAACCTGATTTAAAATCGACGCCAAGTGCTGAGGAAGGGGCGGAAGTCGTGGCCTTTCGCTTTCCAGATATGATGTCACTTGCGTAGCGCACAGACCCAAGTCTTCTGTCTCCCCGTATCTCGGTGTTGGCTCTTATGTCTAGTCGATTCAAAATTTATTTCGAAGTCGATCTTCATTCTATTCAAGGAGAGAGGAATTCAAAGATGGCTACATCTCAATGGTGCGCCGTATCAGTATACCAGCTGTACTTTAAGAAGTACGAAGCGTCACCTGTGGCCGTCTCGGGAAACGAGAGGACATGTGCCCGATCCAAGCGACACCAAGTGCCGCGGCTGCGGATTGGAAAAACCATTGAAGGACCACCATGGTGATGGAACAGCCCAAAGGACGGGGCGCAAGGACACGAGGAAGAGCACACACAGAGGCGCTGACTATCAACTGAAGTTTATTTCGAAAAAGAGAGATTATAAAAGAAGGGGGTGGTACATCAATAACGGTATTGCTCGGCCTCCGGTAGTCAGACAATGGTAACGCCAGTGAGTAAAACGTGTATGTGAATGAAGCGGCTGTGAAAAGGGGTGAAAGGGCCGCCGAGCGAACCACAAATGAATAATAATAGAAGCTGAAGTGTAAACCCAAAGAGGGTAAAATTTGTAAGCCTGAATAAGCAAGGTGTAGAGCGTTTTGATGAGCCATTCTCACCAGGCGTAATGCTTCACTGCAATCCAGCGGCCACTCCGGATCCCGAGCAAGAAGCCATTTATGGGAGCGCTCGAGCTCCGTGGAAGCGAAATGACAGTGAGGAGCGCAGGAACGTAGGTTTTCTACACGAGGTATACGGGGCAGACAAAACGAAGAGAGGAACACAGGAAGAGCGTAGTCTCTTTCCTGTGTCCTGTAAAAATACAGATCCTTGTCAAAAATACGACAAAATATTATGTAGTTCTGTCGTAAACATCAGATTTTTCTGTAGTTCTGTAGCTTTTGTATCGTATATTTCTGTTGTCTGTAGTTCTGTAGCACTTTTCTGATGTAACTATAGAAATTTCTGATGTTACGACAGAATGTTCTATTTTCACAACAGGTTTCTTGTCAAGAATCACACAGAAGTTCTGTCGTAACAACAGAAATTTTTCTTTACTTTTTTCCGACTGGGCGTCAGCTTTTATTTTGGAAAGTTTTATGCCAGTAAGCTCTGTTTGATAGGAAAATTTATTTTTCTTTATTTTTCATAAACAGGGACAGTGGTAGGCTGTGCCGAACTCTGACTTCATTGCAGAGCACGCACGTTTCACCGCCAAATGTCATGTTTTCGCGTATGCAGTCATGCTTGTTACCAAGCTAGCTGTGTCGCTTTATAATGAATCCAAATGTATTGCAAGCAATATATTTTTGGTAAATTTGCTACATCCAAATTTTAGGGTTCGCGGTGCTCAGTGAAATCATGCATAGCATCGGTGTTAGTATTGCAGTGTCGCTCATTTGCCACATTTCCTTTTTATTTTGTCTAACACTAAAGCTGGGCAGCTTACCTCTCGTTCCACAGCAGAAATAGTATTGCGCATCAAAAGCTTTACTGTGCCGCATAACAGGTGATTGTCGCCTACAAACAAGGTTTAGTTTGTAGGCGACAAAGGTTTTGTTTGTAGTCCCTTTTTGCCTCCTTAGCTTTCCGTGTTTTCATCCACTTATGTTAAACTTTTCAACGCTTACAAAATGCCTTACTAAGTGAGGCCCCCTATGTACTCATGTACAGTTGTGAGCAAAGGTGGTATACTACACTAAGCCGGTGACGGAGCTCGGGAAAACGACATAAAAACGTCATATAGCGGTAGCGACAGGGGCAGCGATCGTGACATGTGCATGTGGATAAAATGGGGCACCACCACTATTGTCTCGATCCCAGATAGCTGTTGTTAGATGAAGTCGCAATGAAGTTTTTCCGAGCTCCGTCATCGGCTGAGTGTTGTATACCCCTTTTGCTCACGACTGTACATTTCTTGACTTCGTATATTGCCCAAGTAATATACGATTTCAGGAAGAAATGTTGAAATCGTAGCAGGTCTGAAGTCAGTGAACTGCATGTGATGAAAAATGACTGGTTACCACATGCACAGTTTCGAAGGTCGTTTTCTTTTGTACTTCTATAGCGAAACATGGCAGCCAAATTATTTTAATTGCCTTTGTCTTATTTCTGGCTCCGATAAATACACATTCTTGTGATTTACTCCCTAAATATGCTACCTCTACAACCTTGATCTTGCTGCCGCGCCTTTCAGTGCGAACATGGCGTTTAATGGACTTCGCGTTTTAAGTACTGAATAATTATTATTTTGTCAATAAATTATGGTTCCCTTCATGATAACATATACTCAAGAAGTAATATTTTTTCTTTATTTTCATGATATGCCCGGTGGAAAAAAATATTGTTATTTTACGTCAGCAAGTCTTCATTCCTTTCTAAGAGTGTATTGCTCTCTTAAACATACTAAACGCACAAATTGGTTTAAAGCTGTGCAAAAGTAGCCTTCTCAGCAGCCTATATCTTCCAACTCATCACTTATAGGGACTGGCTCCACAGGGAATAAGAACATTATTTATAGGTGGTGACATCTCATTGGACTGCAATAAAGTCGTACATCATCAGCGCGGCTCTGAGGCTGATAATGGATATAAAAATATTCTATCGTCAAACAAAATTTACACTCACAATATCGCGAATAAAAGATAAGACATTGATGTCAATCTTGAGGCACCTGGGTGTTTTTCTACCTGCGGGATATTTGATTTTAATACATGCAAAAAAAACCAGAAAAAGCCACTTTTCGCTCAAATTAGTACATTTTGTTCCATAATCCGATTCGTTGAAAAAGATTGAAATATTCTTAACGTTCAGTATAGCAATCTAAAAAGGCATAAACACTGCTTCCTATGAAACGCTACTAAAATATTCCTTGAAATTCTACATTTTTCGCATAATTAGTGACTCAAGAAAATTTAGAAATTTCTATATTGTTCTAATCATGAAGTCACATGTGGTTTAACTCAGCTAGGCCCAACTTGGTCTAGCACAAACATTTTTTACTTCCGACCTACTCACTGTCCTGACTGAGAAAAGCCTCTACGACGACCATGTACAGTATACAGGAAGGTAAAATTATAGCATGTGGCAGGATCTCATGTTACTAGCTGCCCTAGTTTACAAGTTTACTTTATGCTGTCCCAGTTTCAATGAGCCAGGAAAATTGAGAACTTTAGTACAAAATGCAAAATTATAGCAGAGGAAACCACACTGATCGTAAAAGAATTAGACTTGGTGTAAAAATGCGAAAAGATTTCCAAATAACACAAATCTCAGGCATTGATCAGCTGCTGAACGACCTCAAAAAGGGCCGCCTTTATTCCGCTTCCTCAAAATCGCTTTAGTACAAGCCGGCCTAAGTTTTTCACTGGCACGAAGAATCATAGATCTGATACTTGGGAGAAGTTCCGCAGTTTTCGGCATAAATGAATTCGCAGCAATCAGCGGGTTCGTTAAGTCTGTCCTCGCGAAGCCAGAAGGTGCATCCGTTACCTGTGCATCAGCAAGGGCAAGAAAAAAAGCGCATTAGAACACATGTATCTCATCACTTATCCTCAGCAAGCACATTAAAATCTATGAGAGAACAGCATCCGTCTTAAACACCTGCATAGGTACGTTCATAATTTCTTCTTCGCTTTTATCCCCGATCCTAATTTCATTTCAACAATAGAAAAGCGGCTTCTTCATACAAAAACGATAAATTTCTTTTTATTTAATACTTAG
Source organism: Amblyomma maculatum (assembly GCA_023969395.1). Classification (NCBI taxonomy): domain Eukaryota; kingdom Metazoa; phylum Arthropoda; class Arachnida; order Ixodida; family Ixodidae; genus Amblyomma; species Amblyomma maculatum. The sequence continues at coordinate 185,658 of JAJIZL010019474.1, forward strand.
CATTTATAATATGGCTCGCCTAGCTTGATAAAGGGGACAAAGTATGATGGTTAAAGGCTGTGCAGTGCAGGGAAAGGCGGAGGTCGGGGAAAAGTTTGGTTTGGTTTGGTTTGTGGAGTTTAACGTCCCAAAGCGACTAAGGCTATGAGAGACGCTGTAGTGGAGGACTCCGGAAATTTCGACCACCTGGGGTTCTTTGACGTGCCCTGACATCGCACAGCGCACGGACGCCACTCCGTTTCGCCTCCATCGAAACGCAGCCGCCGAGGTCGGGTTCGAATCCGGGTACCCCGGCACAGCAGTCGGGCGTCTTACCACTGCACCACCCCTTGTTTTTTTTTCTTTATTGCATGAATTGGTACAGATACATCAGTAAAAGATCGTGGTTGCCATGCCCCTTGGCTGACAACCGTGTCTAATGGACTTTCATTACCACAAGTTCGCCCATCAGACTCAAGACCTCCTCCGCAGCGTCTTGCTGCTTCAAAATTTCTTTTAGTTTATACACTTGTTCAACAAAATAATCACATACTGATGCACCACCCTTTGTCTTGAATAGCATTTCGCCCTGTTTAAAGTGTGAAAGTAGGGATAGTTGGACGATTTAGGTGAACATCAGATAGAGAACTCTGGCGGAGTGAGCGGGGTCCCCTTATTGCCCTCATTATATAAACATCATCAGCCCCGATTTGTTCCTTACATTACTGTTGATCTACTGAATGCACAGCACCCCCGACCTCACGCTAGCCACCGCATGAAAACTGATTTGTGTTGTCACCTCTGCTGTTATAATTCCTGCTATTGTCAGAAAAAAACTTTAAAAAGGCACGTTTCGTAACAATAGGCTATTCCAGCCTTACTGAGCTGGAAAATCATTACACCAAATAAGATCAGGTTTTTAATGTTTGACTACTACAAGCAAGCAAACAACAGGCATAAAACTTGATGACCTCTGAATTTCAACCAGCGTTTAGCGTATTGTTTGAACAGGAAATGCTTTAACCAAATGCTACTTGTGACGAACGCATTCTGTGTGACGGTCACCGAAGGCTTGAGTTGTAGCTGACTTAAGGTGCCTTGTGAGTTGGTTTTTTTTTTTTAGATGCGAAAATTAGTTAGTACATCAAAGAGGAGAATAATGTTATTTGGGTGAGTCGGTTTACATTTGATAGAACTAGCTGCAGATGGCACGAAAACGTTGATGAAAGGCAAACAATGACTTGCCGTGATTACCAACTGATATTATTTGACGCAGTTCCTCCCCTGCTCCAGTCGCTTGGTGGGACGAAATAAACATTCAAATGCTGCATGTATTTGGTCTCTATAGTATCGTCCAAAACTCGCAAACTCGCAACCAGCCATAGCATAACATTTGAACGTTTGGGGGGTATGCGTGCACAGATACAAAGCGTAGGCGGCATTCACTCACCGTTGTCAGCATAATCATGTCGGGCAATGTAGCATTCACAATCAGTGTAAATTATGTGGATACTTTCTTCCGGGTAACTAGCTAAGAAACAGAAACAAAAAGTAAACGCTCGACAGTGTTCTTTCAGTACGAATAACGAAACGCTAATAAATATATAAAAGATTTCACTTAAAAACAAGGAATCATCTTTATCACTCGAAAAGAACCGGTGATTCAAAAATTTCCCTTTCCAAGAAAAACGTGAAGCGGCAAAATACAGCTGTGAACGCTGAACCCACAATATGGTCAAATCGCGCAGAAATCATCGCGAACTTTGCTCTCCTCACTCTGCTAAATGGGCCAGTGCTCGTGAGCGTAATTATCCAGTTGCAAATCACAATTTAGGAACATCTATCAATCGCTTTCCGAAGTAACATTTTCACCTGCACGTACTCTGCAGTTTGTGTACACTGAAATGGTTGAAGGGTTGTTCAAATTTTGTTTTTCCCCATCTCGAGTAGCCTTCAGGGTCCTTTTTAAGGACAAATGCACTGCGACTATCAAATCAGCTAGAGTTTATGAAAACATCACAGGGAAAAATTTACATTATTCCTTATATCAAGTTTGTCTGTATTTGTAGAGCCATTGTAGCTGCCCATATACAAACTACCAAGACTTCTAGACTACTACCGCTAAAGAGCGTTACAACGAAGGCCGATTGTCCTCACGAAACAAGAACCGGGGTACGGCTACAAAGAATGTGTTGTAAGGTCGCGATCATACAAGCTGCGTATGTACACCCTTAATGCTGGTAAGATTGCACAATCAGAGAGCGGCTGTTTTATTGCGAGTGCTGAACGGCGTTATGATTACATTTTGGTGAGGCGAGTGATTGCTGGAATATTCCATGAACGCCGGCAAAGGGCACCAGGGAACGAAGTGATGCCGGAAGGCCAGCCCTGTGATACCATTCAAGTTCAATCCGCCGTTTGGCTCGAACAACGTCGCTCTGAGCACGCAAAGTCAGCTTTAAGGTTTAATTATTTAAGCCTAAATATCAGTTTGAACGTGTACTTCACGTTGATTACTGCAAAAGATATCAAAACTCCTTCAAGCGATCTTTTGTTTCAACAACGAAAATGCTGCAACAAATTAGACATCAGCGGTGCCAAGGCCATCACCGCGGCGCGGTTTTGTCAGGCCGAAATGGCATCTTTTACTAACGTATTCATCTGCATGGTAGGCCACACACGACGGCCAAGAAAGGGCTTACATATTCAATTTCTTCTGTGCGATCACCGCTTCTGTGCGATCACCGCTACCACCGCTAATTCGGCAGCGACTATCCCAATCGTGCCCAAGCATGTTGTGACTGCCCGTATGTTCAGACTACCCTCAAATGGGCACTTCATGAAGTCCCCAAATCAGGATGCCTCGGGAATCGAGGATCTTAGGTGGTGTGTGTGTGTGTGTGTGTGTGTGTGTGTGTGTGTGTGTGTGTGTGTGTGTGTGTGTGTA
>JAJIZL010019474.1:188983-211437 GCA_023969395.1 Amblyomma maculatum
TGTGTGTGTGTGTGTGTGTGTGTGTGTGTGTGTGTGTGTGTGTGATTTCTTATCTAATATTCCCCTGTGCAGGGTAGCAGATTTCTTTGATCGGGTAACCTCCTCCTCCCCTTCCTTCTTCTCATCCTCACTCAATCAAAAATAGCTGCAAGCAAATCAATATGATCTTCCCCTAGTGACAGTTTGATACCGAGTAAAGCACAAAATGAGCACGAGATTCGCCCGGTATGCTTATTCTGACCTTTAGTTACCATTCGTATCGCACCATATCTCACGTTAGGCCTACCCAACTAAATTAAAATACAAACTTTTTACCAGTTGGCAAGGCCTATGGGGCTGAAACGTGGAGGCTAACCAAGCGAGTTCTACTTAAGTTGAGGACAACCCAGAGGGCTATGGAATGAAAAATGGTAGGGGTAACATTAAGAGATAGAAAGCGTGCAGAGTGGGTCAGAGAAATAACTCAAGTTACCGACATTCTAGTGGAAATTAAGAAATGAACATGGGCAGGACATGTAGTGCGAAGAGAGGATAAACGATGGTCGCTGAGGGTAACAAACTGGATTCCAAGGGAACGAAAGCGTAGCAGGGGGCGGCAGAAAGTTATGTGGGCGGATGAGATTAAGAAGTTCGCAGGGGTCAAGTGGATGCAGCTAGCACAGAACCGGGTTAAGTGGAGAAATATGGGAGAGGCCTTCGCCCTGCAGTGGGTATAATCAGGCTGATGATGATGATGATGATGATGATGATGATGATGATGATGATGATGATGGTGGTGGTGGTGGTACCTTTCACGAAAAGAAGTGTTCGTAGGACATATTTGCACTGACAAGCTTCACCCCATCCAGTTTAGTCACTTGAAGTGTGAAACCGCGTGTCGCATTGTCCTATGCAAAGAATCTTACTGAACAGGGGTTGTCATCAGCGTGAGCCTAACCCCATTGACTGCAGAGCAGATTCCTTCTTGTGAACCTCCGTTTAACAACCTCGTCCAGTTCCAGCAAAGATCGCACTGGCCCCTCAACTTCCTAGTGCCATCTGTCTACCTTTTTCACTACCGTGGTTAAGAATTAGGCATCAGTAACTTTTCTTAAGTGTTGAAGTGACGTCACGTCGTGGAAATAATTCAACCAGAAAATGCGCCAATCAGGACGTGAACATGGAGACATGAAGAGGCACTCAAGTTCACATTCAGTGTCCGAGATTTAACAATCACGACTGGGAGCTAATACATTATCAGCTAGGCTCAAAAGGATCAGTAAAATTTTGTGCCTGAATAAGAAGTCCAATTTACGTATTCTGATTGCAGTTGCAAATAAGTGAGATGAAAATGCATTCCATAATTATACAATTAGATGTTTTGCCTTTGTTGTGCAACAATCGGCATTCTGTATGAGGAAACTTAGCAGTATAAAAATTATTGCAGAGAAGTGGTGCACATTTTGGCAGGTCAACTGGTGCTAACCAAGTTGCGAGATTGAGGTAAGTGTCCTTGATGTATTACTGGGGCGAGAAAACTAACATATTTCTAATAAAAGATCTGAAATGCACATTCCACTGATAGTACATTTGTAAATTTGCCCTTGTCGAGCATCCCGTGTTGGGCGTGTTCTTTCCACGTAACTTTAACATATTTCAACACTATATAAATGCCCATTCAGGCATTTGGTTGCAAGTTTTACGGCAACCATGCCCCCCCCCCCCCCCCCCCCCTCAAAAAAAAATATCTCAGAGATGCTTTTGTTATCCCGGCTTCCAAAAGCAATTTATGTCTATAAAGTCATTCGTTATTCCTGCAAGTCGTTCAGAATTGGCTTTATTTAATTGCTTTTATTGGACCGCACGCAGACTTTAGCATACTTACAGTTGTATGGTTCGAAGGCAGCCACGTTTCTGCCCATGTAGCATGGTGAAGATGACATAGTAAACTGGCCACTCCTTAAAGAGGTCAGAAACACAAAGTTAGAAGGTCAATTCTAGTCTCAGTTCACTGCCTTATGAATTGTTTGGATATAGGTTGTACTGGAACTAAATATAACTCGACTGATGCCTGAAGGAAAGTAATATATGTTTGTCCTTTTCATGAAAATGTTTTCAATAACAGCCAATCATTTTTTGTATAATGCCAAGTTCCACTGAAATCTCACACCCCAGAAAGATAATAAACACTAGTTTTATCTATTTTTTTACCCGAAAAAGCACACTGAAGGAGACTACATCAATCGGCGTACAAACGTGCGATCCCACAGGAATTAGTGAATGTCTTGTGCTTATTTCAATGTGCATTCTTAACACCAAATATTTTGTTAAAATTTATTCACATATAAATCCCGACGAAAAAAAAATATTTGAAAAGAGATGTACCAACGCAGGAACACTCAAACAACACTGTTTGAGGGTTCCATAGAATTACAATATGAAAAGTTTACTCAGGTTAAAGACCACCGGCTCCGGAGATTTAGTTAAAAAAGGAAAAAGGTACGCGCCACAAGGCTCACAAAAGTTGCTGAGCAATTTCAAAGGCCGTTCTGATGGTGACATAATGATTTTGCGGAGTAAAATCCTAAGTAGGCAACAGTATCACTAACGCAGAGGTATTGAACATAGTTACCGTAACAAATATTGGTGTAGGTGAGAAGAAAGAAAACAAATTAATTAATAAACAGTTTCTTTGCTTAATCATTAATTTCGAGGTCGTTTGTATATATTAGCGATAAAAACTAAGTATTTCTTGCACACTACAAAGGTAATAATGGGTGATCGATTTGCCTGACTCTTAGAAAGCTCAGTAGCATTCTTCTTTCCTATGTGCGCCTTTGTTTCATCGTTTTGTGACCTAGAGCCCGCGCCGGATGATAATGACCACTACCAGTACTTGTAACTTCACTAAGCCAGTGTCATCAATATTGTCGAATCATCATCACTTGTCAATGGCATACCATAATCAATTTGTTCTAAGCAATGTGTCATTATAGCCGGTGTTTTATTGTAACTACTGTTTATTAATGCAGCTGATGTTCCGGGCAGTACTCCATTCTAGCCAGTCTCTAATCCTTGCTGGTGTTTTGTTATAGGCCCAAACAAAGGCGCAACCAACGCCGGGCAATTTTCGCCTTCTTGGATATTTGTAGCTGCTGCATTAATCAAGACCTACTATTTTACACTCATTCTGTTTGCCCGAACACTTCAAATCGGGCAAATCAGAATTTTGAGCACTGTCAGAAACTTAAGCTCTTAAGCGATTTTGAGCTTCAACATAACGCCCAAATTTGCACCCTAGTTCCGGAAAAGAATAAACTAGTGAACAACGGGTAGAAATAAACAGTTATGCTAAAGATTATTTAAAATTTGATTTTTCGAGACTAGGTCAACTTTTACAGCAGTATTAACTGTATCAGAAGCTATTAATTCCGCCCTGCATCAGGACAAAATAGCCGTTGCTGTTTTTTACATATTCAAAAGGCATTTGACACCGTATGTCATCCTATATTGTTGCAGAAATTGAAAAGTTACGGTTTTGTCGATAACTCGCTAAAATTTTTCACCGCTATTTATCTAACTGGAAGCAAAGGGTACTTATTAATGATTTTATATCAGATGTCAACGATGTAACTTGTGGTGTGCCACAGGGTTCTGTTTTGGGTCCCGTGTTATTCTCACTTTATGTAAATGATCTCCCGCAAGTGCTTCCCTTTTGTAAAGTAGTATTGTACGCAGACGACACCGCTCGTGTAGTTCAAATAACCATAATGAATGAACTGACATTGCTGTCTTCTTGTATCCTCAACAATCGCTTAACGCTGAACATTGCCAAAACTAAGTACGTCATTTTTCACTCCAAACACAACACTATTAACAATACATTTACACTTACTTAAAGGTAACTCGTTAAATAGAACCAGTTTCTTATTTTATATATTTAGAGGTTATATTTGATTTCCATTTACACCGGAAAGAACAAATTCAGAATATATGCAAAAAATTAGCCTTCGCGTGCCACACGCTCAATATGGCGAGATACTATTTTCCTTACAATATACCACGTTCCCTCTACTTCTCGTTTTTCCATTCATATATCAGTTACTGCTGTGAATCTTGGGGTCAAACATATAAAGCATATTTGTCGCCGTTGCATCGTCTTCAAGAGCGGGCATTGAATGCAATAATTACTAGTAAATTTGATAAATCCAGAAGCAACATTTTTGATGCCAACAATGCACTGTCGTACCTAACCTTGCGCAACTACAAAGTTTCGCTTGTTATGAACAATATAGTCAGCACTAACTCCTCCCTTCCATTAAGCCTATTTGTCCAGCCTTTCATCTAACTGTATATTTTAACCTCCCCAAACGTAGAAATGTATATGGGGAGAGACTTACGGAGTTCAATGGTGTTAAAATATGAAAGGATCGAATTGCTGATCGATATAAAAGCCGGCAGAAATTTTAAATTGACCTGCAAACTGTTTACCGGTCTAATCAAATTCTGCCTGAATTTCTTGCCTAGTGAAATTCACATTTGTTACGTAGTTTTTGGAAACATAATTTACACTGTTATTTATTATTGCGCTTATGCCATTACATGTGCGCAATAATTTTTGTGAGTGTCCTATACTTCACAAGCACTTTATTGTATTTTGTAACCATATTCTTTCTTACTCTCTTGTTTTTCTCGTTGTAGTACTTCATGTTTATCGATTTTATTTGACCCCTAATTATGTGGGTATTTTATACCCGTATCACACGAGCAAGCAACAACTATTTCACCTAAGCGGTCTTTTAGCGAGTTGAAAGAGTTTTATTCAAAAGGAGTTGCGTAGCAGACACACGACGCTGGCGATCTCTTTTTAGCGTTTCCTGCCGAGGACGCTGTCGAAAGCGTTGCACTAGATCTTGACACAAAACCACTCAGAACAAACCGACGTATCGAAATATATAAATCAAACACGTGTGTTATTACACGTTGTTTAGAATAAATTTAGCTACAGTATGTTCGCAAACGTTAAACTAAGGAAGGTGGTGAGCATAGGTATCGGCGGTTAGCGTCACCACGTGATATCTTCGAACTGGTTACGAGAGTGCTGCAGAAAAACTACGTTATTGTGCCTAGTTAACTTTCTGTGAAGCGTAAAACTCTTTTTTGTAATGTATAAACGTGACACGAAAATTCACGTTTGCTTCCTTTATTTATTAAAAGATAATCACTGGTGTCCACTGGACTGAAGGCTACTCCTTTCCAGCCGTAAAAGAGATCGCTATCCAGCTTACGGAAAAGACCGCTTCTGGAAAGGCGATTGAACACTGTCGTGTGTCTGCGGATGAAACTCTTTTGGGGAAAATGTCTTTTTATTCCAATGCCTCTACAGTGCCCCTGTGACACGGGTATAATTTTACTTGCATTTTGTTTTGTAGTTTTGCAGATGTATGCAATTATAAGAGTATGATGTTGTCTTTATATCATTATTGATCCTTTAAACCCTTGATTCTCTGTGGCTTAACCTGAGAGTAATATTTGTATTTGGGCCGGCCACTAACCTTCTGAGCTATCGGTCCAAACAATGTTTGTACATATTTGGCTATTCATGAGTTCCGCACTTAGCAAGGTTAACACACATTGCGCTAATTGACGAATACTCAGTGAGGTCCTAAAAATTGTTATTTATTGTTATAAGAGGCCAATTTCCAGAACGAAATATGCAAACATTTAATTAAAACCTGCCATAGCAGTATAAGGCCAATGAATTTTACCGCCGAAAATCGCCTTTTTGATTCATGTTTAACATTAAACACTTCTGTTTTTGAAATGTTCAAGCTGCTTTAAAATCTATATTTAGGAGAGTCAAACACATTGGGCTTACATTCCATACGAAGCTTTCAAAATTTTATGTACTATGTATAAAAAAAACTCCAAAGCTTTCTCACGAGCTTCCAATCTTTTGTAATATGATGGCGAAATTTTTTACTCTTTAGTAACATTTTAAACACTGCGTAATCCTTACAAATTCCAGATCAAAAATTGCCGTCCACATATATTACGTTCATGACAGCATCAGATCCTTAAAACATTCTCTTGCAACATCGGGCAAGTTTCGGAACTGATATACGAACCTAATCTTCAAACACAGGTCGTTCTATCGAGCTAAATTGATTTAACATCAAACTTTGTTCAATACTACTTAGTAGATTTGTAATGAGGGAGTAATTACTCACTGACAATCCCCTAAGTGCAGCCATACGCCTAAAAATGAAAGCTGTACAGTTTTCTCAGAAACGTCGTAGTTAAAGAAAAATTGGTCCTAATCCGTACTTCGTCCTGTAATTACTCCCTCATTACCATACTGAAACTTAAAAGCAACTCACGTTGATCCTTGCTTCTCCCATGAAAATGTGACAGGTGTGCTGAAGTTATTGTAAGCACCGTATCGCTCGAAAGTCACACATTTTGCCGCCCCACCAAAAATCTGGTCCGAGTAGTAGTTTCTGTACATCAAATACCACTTTCCAACATCAGGAAAGCACTGCGGACAAAAAGGTAAAAATACAATGATTAACCAAACATCATCTATGTGGTAGGTATAAAATATAAGAATGCTTGTGATATCTCAGTTTGCAACCCTTCCGTTCCGAAGCAAGTTCAAGACCAGCGACCTGGTGCATGATTCAACGCCATGAAAATACCTCGCGACATCGCAGGGCTGTTGCTCAGTCCTTCGCATTGAGCCCGCATTCTGGCCAGGAATCTTGAGCTGTTCCTGTCCTGTCTCCGCTTTGTGTCTACACGGCATTCTTATTCTAGATGCGAGCTCAGCAGAAAGGATCCAAGGAACGCATTTGCCATGCTGCGTTTTGCCTTTACCATAACCTTTCTTCATTTTGGTCCCGTAAGATATTTCGTGAGGGCCCCCTTTCCAATGGCATTTGTACAGCATTTGTACCTAAGCCGACAGCGTATGTAAGCTTTCCTGATGCCCATTTCGAGGAATTACCAAGCGAAAAGTGAGTAGTGTGACATGAGAGGGTAGGGAGTGATATTTTTCGTTGCTATCGGCAAAGATGTACAATTTGCAGTCGCGCATTATTCTTCCCAGACTAGGCCATACCATGCGCTGCCTGGTTATCACCACTCCTTTATTTAAGGCGGCGGTGTCCTTGTGTAGCGTCCGGCAACTGGACATCTTAGGTCGCCAGCTATTGCGTGTTTCGTTTTGTTATTGTTGACCTAATAACAGGTAGTCCATTTCCACATAGAGATTTCGGCCAAGAATTTCAGTGCAGAGAGAGTTTTAGATGTATATTTACATGTAAAAAAAGAACATCGTTGAAAGGAAACAAAAAAACGAAATCAAGGAGTGAAGCACTGAAACAAAAAGTGAAAATCATAACTAACACTGCTGCTTACACGGTGGAATTTCTGACCAGATAACATTAAAAAATTAAACAATGCAGGTGATTAGTTTCCAATAAGAAATGGCTGGCGGTGAGAATAGGTCTGTGGCTTTGCCGATTTTTATGGTAGTACAAAATGAAAATAAAATCGGGTTACTTAAGCTTAGATCAAGCTGTTCCTATGACTTTTTCAGCAACCATCTTCTCAACGTGGTGAAGCGGTGACAAAACAATAAGAAAGGATCTAATAATTTCTGTTCACAGCAAAATGCTGAGGCGAGAGAAGGCGCTAAACTTGACCTGTACAGAAAAAAAATTTAGGGGTCGGATACGGTAACGCAGTCTTGTTAGAGAGAGAGACCTAAAACTGCCGTGACTGTGATACTGTCCTGCTCCAAGAATGAACGTAATAACCAGATTTTAAAAGATATCCAGTTTGGATGTTTGATAAGGTGCGTCTCCGAAACCTCATTCCAGTGATGTACGCTGTAGGTGACAGAAAAGGTAACAATAAGCCACTGAGGGACGCTTTTGCCAAGCAATCAGCAGCTTAATTTACCATCACGCTGCTCTGTCCTGTTACCGACATCATGTCCACGAGGCTATGTGGAGGGGGCAGTGAGAGGAAGGTACTTAAGATTGGAAAATTTGCAGTCGAAGTAAGAGATGAGCTCAATATAGTCGAAATGACAGCCACTGCAGAAAAAGAGGGGCCCCCTTTTTTATGCAGCAAGTAAGCGCAATCACCAGAAACTCCGGTTGAAAGTTGGAGGCGAAATCCAGAAGACGCACGGAAAAAGACAAATCTAGAAGCGTACAATATATTCTGACCCTTGTCATTTTGTCACATTAAGAGGCATCGGTTACTATCGTTATGCTAATAGGAAGGCATCTTATATGATCGTCTCATTAACCATTTAGATTACAGGGATATAAATGTTTAGCGTTTCTGAGTAAAATGCCGTCAAAGATAGTTTCTACGGAGCACCCACTGTTTTGACCTTAAGGGCTGCTATGAATGAGTATATTCAAATTTTCAAGCATATAAATTACTTGGGAGGATATAATAGCTACGCCTATAAACACCATGAATGGCTCGCAACGAAAACAGAGCGGTATAAATGTGAGTCATATACTCTTACGTAGGTCTGAACTGTTACATATCCAAATTGAGATAATAAAAGGTAACATTTGGGCTTCAAGGTGAAGCACGTGGTTGGTCACATATTCCGTAAGCCCAAGGCACAACCGAAGTGCCTCCCACTCCAAAAGAACCATTAAGAGAATTTTGTTAGCACGCGAACCAAAAACCATCAGAGATCTGAATTCTAAATTTGGACCAACATAGATAACATGAACCATTAAAACTCCATCTCTTCACATTCCAAACAGGCGATTGCTTAACCTCTATAAAGGGCCCTCGGTACGACCCCCTTTCTTGGTGACAGGGTCAGTATGAGACTGCCTTGTGCGATTATTGTCGTAAAAGAGACCAAAATATTTTAAAAACCTAACTTGATGAATCATTTGTGGCTAATAGGATAGAAACAAACTTACACATCCTTTATTCGAACAATAAGGAGAGTGCACCTGTTTACGTTTAACGTGAGTCGAAATGCACACAACCAATTCTCAACATCGCTCAGGTAGGATTGCAGGCGCACGTAGAGGAATAAAGTTATATGTCACTGGTGGAAGCTTATAACTATCTTGAAGGGAAATCGATCCAGTAGTAAATCCAAGCATTTTAACGGATATATTTTTGCAAGTTAAAAAAACAGCCCACACTATTTTCTACTTCCTTACAAATCGGAGTTTAACGGTATGCTGGACATCCCACCTTGCTCGCGTCTTGGTACTGTTGAAGGTCATTTCGCTGCTCGGGATAAGCCGAATACGACAACAATGCTGGCACAATGTTTGCAGAAAATACAAGTACCCATGACCAAACCATTCTGCTCGGCTGAATCATCACACAATGGAAAGCGGCACCTCAGTGAGAGAACCAGCGTCGCTGATTTATTCTAAACCTCCATTCTTGTCAAAAATACTACAGGTGCTCTTTGTTGAGCGAGTCGCGACGGCAGGAATCGCATCCTGCGATTTAAGGGGAATTAAAGATCACTGTGAACATGATGTTTAGCCCTAACCTTGTTTCCTGGAGGGTAAACAGAACGTTACTGAGACATTATAGTGGCCGGATATCCCCTCAAATTAGGCACACATCTTCCCTTGCACAAGCAGTCGGATAGGAAGTGAATGGCAGTTTTAAACGTGTTTTGACTTATGCCCACGTGAATACCGCCTTTTTTATCCCAGAATAATGCGTCTTTTGCCGACAGCGCTGAACTAGAACCAGAACCACATTGAACACTTATTTCTTTACCTCTATGAGGCAACCCAATGCGAGCGAAACTAATGTGACCTTCCTAACAGGTTCAATAGAGCTTTAAAACTAATTTGTAGTGCAACCCTTTATTTTTCTAAGGTGTGATTTGGATTAGTCTAAATTTCGTTGTTTCGGGATAGCGGCGCTGCCCGCTATCGATAAACTGTGTAAAAGGGGCAAACACAGAGACTGTTTATAAATGGCTAACAGCAAAATCATTTCAAGAGAGAGAGCACCGAAAATTCTTGTGCGTAACAACAGTAGGGCTAATTGAGAGTTTCATATGGCAATGACAACAAACAAAAATAACTTTTATTGGCCGCTTCTAACGTAACCACTCTTCACAAGCACTCAAAAGGTGAGTACTAAAACTAGTTACTTCTTGATCAGGAGTTTCTCAACTGGTATGATAAAAGAGCTTGACTCGCACTTTCCAAGCAAATATTAGTGAAAAGAGAGTACTTTACGGAGCGGTTATTCTAAACTTACGTTTTTATGCACTTTGTCCTTGAACAGAGCTTGGTGCTAATTAAGCAACAGCGAATTTCAATATAAAAACAACACGTCATGTTATGCTATGAGCCCCCTGGCACTTACCGGGATTAAGCACTGGTTATCACAAACTAACTGTAATTCTCGACCAATGACCTCTCACATTTGACCTTTGGCCACGATTGTTCTCTGACCTTTGACATTTGCTTGTAATCTCTGATTGCATTCGACTTTCACCGTTTGCATCTGATGAACAAAAGTAGTCTTCTATAGACCAATGCTGTGCTTTCAATCAAAGGAAGTTGCGTTTCACCTGCACCGAAACGCGGTGGCTGCGGCCGGGATTGGATCACGCGTCTTTGGGTTTAACAGTCGCGTGCCCTAAACACTGAGTCACAGTGGTGGGGCGTAACAGCGCGACTTAAAACAAAGGCCCAAGGAAAGAAAAGCCATAACCGCTTACTTCAACTTCTTCTTTATTCCAGGAAGGAAGGCAAATATCACAAAAAGCAAAAAATAATATGTAATTCTACAACAAAAGATAATAAACACACAAAATCGCATAAATAAAAAATAAAATAAAGATTTAAAACTATAATTAATATCCGCCAGCCGTGAAAAAACCATAAGTTATCCTGGAAAGAAGGAACTAACCGAAAACCATTTGATTATGCACCTACAGACATCATCTTGCTCCGAAGGTCTTATCTCACGCTTGCTAAACGCCACGGAAGTGCTGCTCCCGCACGACTCGTCTTATGGGAAGACATAGGTGGTCATTTACACCCCACTCGCATTGAAAAATACACAACTTTCCGCAGTAAATTTGTATGATACGCAGGACTGATTCCACATTTTCGACGGACTTGTCTCCGGGCTTCCTTTTGTAATTATTCTTGTGACAGGCACTTTGTCATTATGCGCAGTTTTGAAGCTTGACAGGATCGGAAAAAACTACTTTACAGGTGAAAGTTATTTATTCATTCAAAAATTTTAATTCCCAAGGATGACCTTAGAATAAAGGGGACGGGGGTGAGTTAGGTGAGGGTGAGGGCGCCGGACTCCGAAATTAAGTCCACCAAGGAACAAAGCTTGGGCATGGCCTCGGTACAGGGGGCAGTCCACTCTTCGTATTTATGGAAGTGGAAGGCAAGGATGTAACGAACGCGGAGGCTAACCCTACTAGGGCAGGACAAGATGAGTTGGTGCAAATCAACAGATGAGTAGGGCAGTTGGGGTAGCCGATTCTAATTCGGCGCCGTTGACTCAGGATGTGCGGTGCGTACACTGCACCGGCTCGCGCCTTGCGAGATAGAGCTGGGTCGGGCGAGAGGCCACAAGGAATAGGAGAAGTGCTGTCGGGGAAAAGGTATCCCAACAAACACTTCCGCTCATGGCTGGGGCGTTTGATGACAGAGTCAGACGATATGAGGGCATGGGAGAACGGTAAGGATGTTCGAGTTGGACGGGCTAACATCAATGCAATCACGGCAGCCTTCCTCTAGCTGCGCGCCAACTGCCTTGTGTTAGTCCTGGTCCCAATCCCTTGTACAGGATGTCCAGGTGTCCAGTGTGAATTCGTACGGTTCTTTGGAAGTCTGCTGCAGGTATCACTCAGATTTTTTATGTGCTTTTGCACTGAGGTGTAAGAATGGGCGTTCAGAGTTTTTATAGCATCTTGACTCTCGGTGCAGATTGGGTTTGTAAAGTTGATTTTTTTTTGCTGCAAATTTTAGGAGCCGCATCAATGGCTGTTACGTTGTGTTGTGGACCAGAAACTGCGACCACTGTGACTAATGAATTGTAGGTGCGAAACCTCCGGGTAGCAGGCAGAGGTCGAAAATGTGATACCAATGTGGTCGTCACGGTATAGGGCGGCGGCGGTATAAATGCAGAAACCAGTGTGCTGGTCTTGTATATCGAGTAGCAGGCAATGACGGTGCATGATCTCTACCAGGCTCTTTCAACCCAGTGCCACGGCAGGTCTCGAGGGGGAGCATACTTCTTCTTACGGCCTTCGAAAGGGGGTCTGGTTTCTCCTCCCGCCGCACCTCGGTGTGGGCTCAGCGCCTGCTATCGCCGTTCCGGCGCATGGAAAGCACGCGCTCGCATCTCACTCCACCCGCATAAATTTCAACCTCCATGTCATCACTTTTCAGTCCTTATGGTCGAAACAAAGACGCGTCATCAGCGTGCAATATATTTGATTTATGTGGTATAAAATGCAGCTAAACTCCGCGCGCGGGTGCTCCCCTCAGTGCGACTGCATGATGGTCGCACGAGCTACCATGGTATACTGGCAGGGCATTGGACAGCCGCAATTTTAGCTACATTCCTTAAGTTGCATATGCATTACGTTCAGAACATATCACTCGGCTGAAAGAGTATGTAGTTTTGCGACTAACGCAACAACTTTTGGTCAAAATCTCGGGCAGAAATATTTGCTGTATAGAAGTGAGGACTTACCAGTTGTCTGGTCGAACGTTCTATACCTCTCAGTCAGAAACTGGTAACTACGATGCGCAAGCATCGCTACCGGTCGGACAGTGCGTATGTATAGCCCAAGTTGGCCGCGAGCGCCTGTGGGCGCCGGTCAGCGCTGCCAGAGCAAAAGCACAATGAGGAGGCTGGGTCCATGGCGAGGAGGTCGGAAGTGGTGAACCCGGCTCTGCGGCCCTTATGCGCTCTGGTGTACGATGGCGGAGGCAAATAAATGAGGACTTGGAAACTGACCCCTTTTTAAGAGAAATATAAGGAAGAGGATAATCACATTCCCCCATAAAAAAAAAAAAAAAACTGAACAATCATTTAAAGCTGTGTTCATTGTTTCACCTGAGTACAATGCGTGGCAGAAGTGTATGGTGTTGGGGGTGCTTCAGGCGTCTTCGCAACTGTCACTATAGTTGTCACTGCTGTCACTACGAAAGCAGCCAGCCTGGTGCGACGGTTTTGGCGCGGAGCACATGACCGCGCTCGGGAGCTACCCCCCTTGCGCAGGTCGTAAGAAAAGAGCTCGTCACTGCTTTCCTTTTTTCCGCAAACTTACCATCAGGCTTACTATAGAAAATCATGCTGCTTTCAGTGCGGCCATTCATTCACTCATGCATACACCTTTATTCCTGAGGATGACCTGAGGCCTAGAGAGGAAGTGCGGCCGTGCCAGTGCTCACGTGCTTTGACTTCTTGCCACTAGGTGGCGCAACCCACTGAACTAATTCCGATCTCTGAAGTGTAGTGCCCCGCAACTTCTTTCTCCACACTGCTATAGTCAGCAAGTGAAATGGCAATAGCGGCGCATACGTGTCTCTTAATGCAACCTAAAGATAACACACATTCACTGAAGGAGGGAAATAATGACGGAAATAAATACGAAATGAAATAGTGTAAGCAATCCCACTTTCTTTTGTAAGTGTGAAGCGCGTTCGACTGATTCATCCTAGATATAAAAAGTCATGCCTGTAATGCTAAAACGACTTAACAGGCATGCCGTTCAAGTCTGACACACTCCTTGTGCAACCTCCTCAAATGTAGTTAAAAATTGTGTGTTATCTATATGCACTATGTGGACTCCGCTCCTCTTTCTGTACCGCCATCTCTCCGTAGCCACCTCTGCAGCAAGCCTTCGCAGCTAGTCTCACCATCAAAACATCAACCAATGACTGGCTTGAATAAACCTCAGCATATCTTCTCTTCAGCTTATCCCTGTCGTTAGTCTCTCCGACAACAAACATAACACCTTCCTCTGCGGCATCGTTTCCTTTCCTTATTCTTTCACTTATTTTTGAAATATTCCCTTTACTTGGTTGAGAAGGTGGCAGAGACACGAGTAAGTTGCTGCTCCTACGCCCCTCAGAGCTAAACTTAATTTTTCATGATAGGTATAATAAAGATTTCACACTAATCATTCTGGTAATAATCATGGTTCTACGCTTGCTCTACGGTGCTATGCCGAGAACCTGCTTTTGCACCCACGTTTCAGCCGTTTCGCTCTCCGTGGCAAGTGTCACGACATGTGCTTTCAAAATTGACAGAAAGACAGTGAAACTGTTTAATGAAGAACTGAGAATTTAGTCAGCGTTTAAAATGCGCTGGCCTGCTACACTGCGTAGGCAAAAGAATTGGGGTGCGAAATACGAAGAGAGAGATGTATGGAAAATTGAATAAATAAAGCACGGGAGAAAAGGCGGCTGTTAAGTGCATGCTGCCGTGGATCGTCGGGTAAATTTAGGACGTAGATATCTGGGCAAGTTGGTATGCATACACATTCTCTTTGCATCCCTGTTTATGCGCTCATGTTAACTCCTTGAAGTTATGACATGCGATGATGAAATGCGTAGTCCCTACTGACAACGTTCACAGCGTGAAAAACGCCTGAGGTTATCATTCAAGGTGAAATCGAATTTTGTGGAGACCTCCAATGTCATTTAAATACACAATTAAAAAGTTCCTTGCACACCCATGTTGCCTACGGCGGGCTAAGGGGCCTAAAACACAGTCCATTGGTAGCGGCACTAAGGAGAGTTTCTCCATACTGTGCATAGTATCCACGCTCGTCAGCATGCACAGGGCACTTAACAAGGATATGTTCCACAGTTTCGATCCACCCGCAGTTGTAGTCATGCACACTCTTCATTTGAATGAAACACTATCGCAAGCGTTTTGTAAATCGACAGTTCTGGCGAAGTCAGCGATAAAGTGTTTTCTGTTGGCTGAGAGGGGGTCGTGATCTCAGGTGCAGGTCGACGGATACAAAGAAATCGGTACTTGATGTGTCGCCAAGCTCCAGAGCCGATAGTTTTCATCTGAAGGCAATGTTTTAGCAATATTGGACGTATCAGATTTTGTGAATGAAGTCTGAATGTATGTGTGAAGTCGGTGACCTTTGCTGGCTGCTGTATCTCCTTCCTCATAGGCCACAACTGACACTACTGAGCTGGCGTGCCCTGAAATTTTATGCAGTGGCTTGTGGCAATAGGCAAAACTTGATGTCAAGATTATCATGTAATAATTGTGCATGAAATAAGTGATCAGTTTTTGGTAAAAAGGAGAAAAAAAGGAGCCCCACGATGTGCCACCCAACTGGACACATCAGCCAAGCGCGCAGTGGGGAGGGATTGGCTGTGAGCACCGACCAATCACCGAACCCCGTTACTGACAACTAAACGACGGACGACGTAACGACGACGATGAGCGATTTCGAAAAACGGTCTCTTACTGCTCACACAGTTGGGCTTCGAAGGCGCGGGCTCCTTTTCCAAGCCACGAGCCCTGGTAAGCCGAGCACCAGGCCGGGCCGTGGCTTGTACCCATTTGAGAAAACCGGTGGGTGTCCGGCCGGCAATGGGAGTCGAACCCACTACCTCCCGTAGCCGAGGCGGGTACTCGACCCCGGGGCCACGGCTGCGGTGAGAAACGGTGGATTATGATTCATATTTTGTAGCTACCATTAAGGACAGCGTAGTAAAAAGAAATCACAGAAAAAAGGAAACACAGTCACGATTTTTAAGTGTCTTAGTGTGGCTTCCATTTAAAAGCATATGAAATAATTCGTGGTTTTTCTATTTTGACATGGTGCCCATATTTTTACTCTGCTGCGACTGATGGCGCTCTCTGGTTTCGTATAATCTTCTTCTTCGAGAAACAATATTCCAATGGTGGCAAATAAGTAGACACCTCCATCTCTCATTTTCCATACGCAAATTAAGGAGGAGCGAACGGACACCGTTATAGAGTGCAAACATTAAACTCTTTTCCATAATAAGGAAAGGAAAACCGCAGGGATATTTTGGAGCTGATGTCACACGTAGCATTCAGTGTATTGTCAGCATTTTCTTTTTCTTTGACACATTGCAATGATTAATTGGTGATTGCATTTTAGCACGCTGAAAGTCACAGGATTGAATTTTGGCCGCTAGCACGTATTTCCGTGAAGTTATGAGCGGCACTTAAGCTCCGCTTTTAATGTTGTGGCGTGATAGAGTATACGCTACCACCATATATATAAAGGCCTGCTTTAACCCAGCAGTATATGAATGAGCCTCAGCATAGGATTGGCAGCCTTGGCTCAGCATCCAAGAGCACTGGAAGGTTGATTCTTATTATTCCACCTTCCACTTCAAATGAGAAACCCGTGTTGAGAGCAATTCTAAACTTTCCGATATCATGTGGCCTCGTCATGTCGCACGAACTATAGAAGAATCAGTGCTCGGCCTTGTCAGCTGCGATCTACCCAAGTTACTAAGCTACCACCATGCCAGCTCCATGCGTGTGATTTTTCGCCCACAGTGCCGACGCCGACAAGTACGCCGAAGTCAGAGTTTCTGCGTAACGTGCTTTCTTACGCTATCGCGTTAAAAGCGGTACCCAATAGACGTCAGCTTACCATTGCAACATCAACTGATTTCTAACAACACCAGGGGGCTTAAGTTATTCCGGAGCATCAGCTTGAACGCGTGGCTCGAAAGCAGTGTTCTGACTCTCGTGCATCTAAAATTTTCCTCGTCTAAATAAATTATTTACCACCACAACCCTTCATTACGGCGTCTCTCATAGCCAATGTAGAGATGCGAGTAGCTAAACCACACATATTTGATTTTTATTGCGAAATTAATACTACGCCAGGTTTCGGCCCGTCGCGTAGTGCGTGGCCGCAGTCATGAATGACCTTGAACGGCCGCGAAGAAGACGAAGATGAAGACGATGAAGAACAAAAACAAGAACAAGAAGAACGCTCGGTCACCCGATGCTAACGCTTTCTCTCCATATTCGGTTCAGCAGCGTTGAACCCTCCTTATTTTTATTTTTTGTTCATGCAGAAACTGATTCCTAGGGAAGAGCGCATTAACCAAAGATGTGTCCAGCGAAAATGGATTATGATTTTTAATCTTTTGAAGTACGCTTCAGTTTTTTCGAAACAGTGCACTTATAAGCACTTTTTTTTTCTTCAAGGGAGTAAGTTGTGCGCCCCCAAGTGATGAATCCTTGGGCACAATTTGACCATCTCAATACATTTACATCACGCCAATGTCATCGTGAATTTTGTAGACTTCAACTTTTTTTATTATACTGTGGACATCAGCACTTACTATCACCCAAATTTTAAGAAAGCAGGAGAACTTCATCACTAGTGTTAATGTTAGGCAACGTGGTTGCGCACTTTCCTTTCCAGAAGCAGTACACAAAGTCGTCCGCTGATATCACGAACAGGAATGCGCCGTAAATTCGAAACATGAGAACTAGTGTAGAAGGAAGGTTCATGGCTTTCTCTCTGCTATTACGTGGGGAATAGTGTACACATGGAACTTATATGACGCTATGAAGAGCTGTGGTTGAACGCCATGTTATCCTTTTTCGCCATATCTGTAAGCACCTTCTTCAACTCTGCAAGATCCACGGTCGGCGACAAAACTTGCTGGCATATCGTTGTCCTGAGCAAGCCAATTCCGCTCACAGTCAGGAATTGTACTGAACTCTCTCCGGTCGGCCATTTACGTGCCCGTCATCTCAGTGCCCACCCAACGACCCAATTAAAGAAAATCTTGCCTCTGACAGTTTACTGCACAGGCACTAGCATAGTTTAGACCTGCCCAGAACGAAGTTTAAAACACTCTTTAACAATCTCTGCGTAGCTTATTTTCCTATACTACATGTCGCTCTGTGCACACCATTGTAAGGGTCGAAGACGGCCATTTTCGGTTCCGTGTAGCATGGTGAAGACCTAAGGGTTATCTGTTCACTCCTTGAAGGGGTCGTGAAACGAAAATGTAGCTGCCCAGTTGCAATTTCCCTTGCTTCAGTAAACATTAGGCATGCCGATTCCAAAATATCTGGTCGAAATATTGCTTCTGCATTTAATAATACCGTTCTGAAATCACAGCATTTTTGCGTTCCTGAAGCGACCATGCGACCCTGTAGGCCGGAATTAGAAGTACTCGCCTACGTCATGTTTAGCCACTTGGAAACGCAGGTATAATCATTATTTCCCATAAAATAATAGGTTCCTGTTAAAGTTAGCGAATAAAATAATAGTATATCAATTATCCGCTCACGCAAACGCATTTCTTCAACAATCTGTACCATGGCAATCCCTCGTTACTGTCACGTGACGCGCGGTCGGCGGCGGCGGAGGAGGACGGGTGGTGTCTGCTTCTCGCTGCGCTCTGGAGCAGCGAGAGGTGACGCTCAAGTTCAGGTTTTCGGCCGGGTACTCCAAATGACAATGGTTCCAATCTTATTTGCTGTTGTTTTCTTTTTCTTTTTTTTTTGTGAACATTCGTGATGGAGCACAACGTCTTGAGCAGTTTCATACCACCGGTACAACTTGGTTGTGCGGCCGCTGCTGTAAATTTTTTTTATTCTTGGCGTCATTAAAGATACGATGTAAATACGGTTTCAGGTCAAAGAAATCGACAAGTGTGTTCAATCCGAGTGGTGGGTGGAGTGTTTCAGGAGCGGGCGCCGCGACGCGTACTCGTATATTAATTGCTCGCCTCCGCGCTGCATCATTGAGAATAGCGTGTCGAGCTTCGCTTCCTTTATTTCGGCTGGATGACCTGAACTATGGCACTACACGGAAAGCCGGAAAAAAAAAAAAGAAAGGTTGGTACAATGTACTTGGGTGGCCCTTCCACCCAACGCGTTGTCGCAGCTTTGCTCCCCCACCTTCGCGACGCGTCTTTCGTAACCATTATAAAAAAAAATAGAGGAAGCATACTTTCTAGAACGTCTACAGTGCTCAGACTTCGCCTATTTTTCCTGACAACGTTAGGTTCTGGGTTTAGGCGTGTTGTGCGGGTTTGAGTGCTCGCTATGCCAACCGTGTGCGTCGCGAGATTGCAGCACGGCTTCTCTGAGTGGAAGTAACGCTCGCTTTTACAAGAAATTTTGGCACACCGATTGGGTTCATGTGTTCGTACTACTCTCTACTGGAAGTCATATATGAACCTCGGCGTCATTCGAAGCCTCGGCATGGAGCGGAAACGAAGAAAGCTCACCTCAAACGATGCGTCGTACCGACGCAAAACCGCTGGCCCAGTGCATTGGCAAAAAAAGTGTAGGTCGTGTGATAAAGGCAGTAAAAGTAGTTGCGATTTGTAGCCTTACAGATATGCCTATTTGAGAACTACTCGACTCGCAGAAGCCACCAGTTCTATTTGATTGTTTCCTGCCAGACTGCCCTCATAGCAGTAATATGCGCATTTTGGATTTTTTTGTTATCTTGAACGATACCGCGAGGCCAGCACAACAGGTGCCCCTACCAGCATATCGTACCACCCAGAAAAGGCCCCTTGGTTCCACTTTGATCACGTTCTTTCCACAGCACTCATCTAGTCCCATAGAACCTGATGAAGACTCCAAAGAGGAGGATCATGTAGAGCAGAGCTCAGAATCTTTCACATCATTCAAAAAACATTTCTAGGGTAAAAATTGTTCACCTTAAAAGCTCATACGCCCCATGTCCTTGCATTACGATGGTGTGATTACCAGATCAACCATCCAGGAGAAATGCATTCACGCAAGTGTTATTGATTGGAAAGGCGGATAGACTGGCTTAAAAGTTTAATATCTGACCTGCTACTCTGTTCTGTACAGGGAAAGAGAAAGAGAAGAACAAAGAGGGTCGTGACTGGATTAAAATATATACAGGTATAGTAACTTGCACCGCAGTCACGAGTCAAGTCCTGTGTCATGCAAGAAGCAGCAGAAAGCTTGCACTGCCTGTAGAGCTTTCCATTTCTGGCCAACCGGCCAATAGGTCCTCTGAGAGAGGCCTGTTGCCAAAACAGTTCAAAGAAGTAACTCGAGTTATTGTTTTGCACGCATATATTGGGACACACCACTAGTACACGCTCCACAGTCTCCGCAATGTCACATGTGGAACATTCTGGGCAGTCCGCCTGTCCAATTAAGTATAAATATTTGTGTGTGAAACCACATTTAGATGCAGTCTATGGAGAAAGCATGCATAATGGCATATAATTGGCAAGTGGGTATGGATCCACTAAAGCACTGCCTTGTGGCCTTGAGCACAAGTAGATATAAGGAACTCAGTGATGTGTAGTGCCAAAGGCCAAAGGCTGGTAAGGGTGTGGTGTTGAAAACTTCCAAAAATTTGTAATGCAGGCTTTGAAACTGTGAACGCACACCACTTCTGAAGTGGTTTCCCACAGATGTGGAAAGCCTCTTACCAAGGGGCCAAAAG
The DNA here is from genome assembly GCA_023969395.1 of Amblyomma maculatum. Taxonomy (NCBI): domain Eukaryota; kingdom Metazoa; phylum Arthropoda; class Arachnida; order Ixodida; family Ixodidae; genus Amblyomma; species Amblyomma maculatum. The sequence goes on from JAJIZL010019474.1 coordinate 209,451, forward strand.
CTCAGCAGCGGTTTGTGGAGAATTATGCCCTAAAAAAATGAGTCATGTTCTGAGCGGCATCACCACAATTGTAGGTGACGCTTGTGGTGATACAGATCTGTGTATACATGAATAGAGTTGTAATATTCTCACCAGATGTATGTCAGATTAAGTTGCTTGAATCTACTAATTGGTACCATGGATTTCTTCAGTATCCCGAGAACATGCAAACGCACGAAAGATTGAGCCATTACACACAGAGGTTGGGTGGGGTGGTATGGGAAGTTTTAGCGTGATAGCATTTGTAATTAATGCCAGCGGAGTGTACGTGAAAAACTGCTGTTCAGCTGCTCGTCATCAGTGGGCGGCAACGGTGTTGTGCAAGTAGTCGTAAATACACGCAAAGTGGTTCGTGTGACAATTATGTAGATATTGGGCAGGCACGTGACATTCTGAAGTAACAGCGCAAAACGTGGATGGGAGCACAAGACGAGAAGACGACACAATGTCTCATCGTCTTCTCGTCTTGTGCTCCCGTCCACATTTTGCGCTGTTACCTCAGGATGGAAAACCAACAAGCCCAAACTGCTATTCTGGCTAACATGCCATTGTTTGAGGTGCATTGCGGCAGCCAAGGTTTATCCCAAGCACCTGCACTTCTATGTACATGTTAAAGAGTACTGGGAGTGGTGCTCATATGGGTGTGTACCATTTTCCTGGCTCGGGCGATCAGATTGCAAGCGGGCTAGCACACACAGCCCAAAGCACATGTAGCAGAAGTTTGGACTGTCGAACCGCGAAGTCTTAAGTTCAATTCCTTCCCTTATATTTTTCAATTTGTATGAGTATCATACAGTCTGTGCTCGTATGGTTAAATTGCGAAGGTGTACATATCACCTGCTCTCCTGACCAACCTCACTCTGCATAAGTATTCACCAAGCAGTTTTCGTTCCATCAAAGGGCTTTCACAATATTCAGCGACACAAGCAGCTACTCGACAGCATCAGTGTAGCATTCTTGGAGGTTCGCAAATCTGTGGTTACATTGTTTACTAGCAAAACATGCACGGTATGTAGATATGTGCACTAGGACGCATAAGATGCCATGACAATGTGGGCTGCCCTTACGTCTACAGCTGCCCTTTAATCCTGTTACATTCTAGCCTGCAGTGAATTCAGCAGCAAAAGATTTCACAATTAAATCATCCCAACTTTATATTTCCAGACTTGACCCCAGCACCGACGAAGTTCATTGTATTACCAGCATTTTGGTGGCATATTCAACCAGCAGGCCAATTAACTCAACGTCATGCAGGTTCTAGTGCAGATGTTTCCATGCAAACTATAGGTATCATTAACGAAGGAGGCCTTACTATACATACCTTTTCAGCACGCTGTTTTATGACTGGTTAAAGTAAAGTCTGGTACATTTCAAAGTATAAGACACATATGCATGTATGCATGTCTACAGATTGCAGATTATGTTGGCTTGCTTCTGAATTAGACTGCAAAATGCTGCAAACAGTGGCCACCTTTCAAAGCAGCTTTTGCAGAAAACCGTTTGATTTTTCTATTCCCCATGAGCTACTATTTTGCGAGGCCGTGTAAAGGTGAACGCGGCAACTAGAAAATCTAGGTTTGTCAGTGCCACAAGGACCACCACTTTGTAGTACATTTGGGCATTATCTAATGATACCAAATGAGTGTTAAAGAGAGACATGTTGCTTTCAAAATAATTTATTGGTTGGCCGCAGGTTCATCAGTGCACACAAAATTTTTAGGCTAGAAGGAAGTTGACCTAGAGCAAGACATCTTTTATTCATGCTTCTTCGCTGTCTTCCTCTCTCCTAAATATACAAATGTGTATATACAGCTTCACAATCATGGTGTGTTGAGGTCAGTGCTAAATAAAAAAAATGCATCCGACAAAGGTATAGTTAGAGATTGAGTACACAAAATTCATTCTAAGTGAGCCTATATATGTCTTGTAGATTCCAAGGGAAGGCAAG
>JAJIZL010019474.1:218391-261206 GCA_023969395.1 Amblyomma maculatum
ATATATATATATATATATATATATATATATATATATATATCTGCTGAAGAGAATCGGATATTTGTCGTCTTCAAGCGAATGTTCACGTAACACATGCTGAAAAGGGTACGGGGCCATTGGATCTGTGGTGAACGCCCAAGGCAGACTATTTCAGTCAGTGTGCGATATGCCACTATATTTAATTGTCAGGAAGTGAAACACTAAATCCACATCAGCGATATTTGAAACAAGTTCCCTTCAGAAAGATAATCGCAAGTACTGGAAAGTCGAAAGTTTTAACAGAAAGTGTGCACTGCTTAATTAAAAACGAGCGCAGTATTGCCGCATTTTCGAAGTGCGAATAACAACGTCAGATGAACGAAGCAAGTGTTGAATAACTGACAAGCAAGTGATTTTTTTACTGTATAACGAAAAAACGCACTATATAGATCCCTGTTTTGTAGTAAAAGCATTGTAAAGCTCCTGAGCCTTCCCTCTGTTAAGATAGTTGTTTAGAGTTCTAAAATATTTAGTGTCTTTAAAAATATGTACATCTCTACTTTGGACGCCACTTCCGAAGCTTAGTGACTAAAATAAAGAATATTTGTTGCATACCTTAATATTTATCACAAATTAAATGAGTGAAGAAAGCAGAAAGAGTAGCCGGTCGCGCGGCTGACGCTATAATATCAGCCGAAGGTTTTACGAGCTATTGCACTACAAGTCAAGCAATATATCTCCAAGAACGGGGAGGCGAGGTCTCAGTCTACAGTCAGCGGCAAACGTCTACTGCCTTTCTCAAACATCACACTAACAAGAACATATCAGATAAAACTATATTCTCAAACGACACATTACGGTTCTCTTTCGGTGTGTCGTAGATACTGTAATGTCTTATAACAAAAGCGGGAGCGGGAGAGAACCGAGGCCACGTGACGTTTCGCAAGTAGTCTCACTAGTGTGAGATTAGAGTTGGCGGACAATTGGCTGACGACCATCTTGCGAGCAAAGCGGCGCCAACGGTGCACCGGGGATTCACGTCGGCGCAGTGTGATATAGGCGCATATATCATGAAGATATGGCTTTGTCAGACCGAATCGGCGTCGCGTCGTGCTGCTAGTGATAGCCCTTGCAGTGACATACGCCGCCCTGTCAAAACGCGAGCATTCTGTCGTCATCAATGCTTATAAGCGATCAGGAATACAAAATAATTTGGAAGCAGATTTTTCTTTAGTGTGACATGAGTATCCGCCTATGGTGCTGTGGGTCAGCGTGAGTAAGCAGAACATATAAGCTATGTATGGTTGTATTGTTTGTGATATGTGCCCTAACAATGATAACAATTCCAGTCAATAGTATTAAGCGCATAGTGCCGTCTCAATTGTTGTTATTCTAATGCAATTGGTTTGCTTGATGTAATTTAACGTCCAAAAACGAACCAGTCTATGAGGAACCCTGTGCAAGGCTCCGATTACCTTCAGCAAACTGGGGTCTTTAACCTGCACTTGTATTGCGTCGTACAGTTTCGCCTTGCGTACCACCCCTGTCTAAAAGTGGCCACGACGGCCACTATTTAATCCATGTCTTTTGGCTCAGTGGAAGAGCACCCTAACCACTGAGGTACTGCAGCGAGGTTAATTGAATTGAAAGTGGCTGAGCCATAAAGCCCTGACACTAAACTTCAAAGCCCCCAACGTTGAGAAACAAATCAGAGCACTCCCTGCAGGCACAAATTTCTTACCTTTCCAGTGGCACACTCCATCTTGTCAAGCATGTTGTATATTGCACAGTTATATTTGCGGTCTACAATTGGAGATCGTAGCCAGCAGCACTTAAACAGGCACTGAAGGGAGGGTGCATTTTTGTCCTGGTTAAAAATAAAGCACAGTTAAGAAATAAACTTTATAGAACAAGTAACAAGACTTCGAAATATATTTGGCTACTGTAATATAGGTGAGCACTATTATTAAGTACCCCGTGCAGACTACTTCCAAGAAGAGAGAGAGAGAGAGATGGTCCACCGGAGAGTAAAACTGCCAAAAAGCCCTTTGCAGTCAGTATTTTTGAAGCATGATATACTTCTTCCAATACTTGCAATCGCTGAGAATGACCTCCCGCAGCATTCAAACGGGGGCACTATGTCGGATGCCTCGTGTTCTGCGCTCGCCTGACTTAATTTTACCTGAGCTTAGCCGACGACAATCAGTAATTGTGAAAAAGCGCAAACAGTTTAAAGTAATATACTGAGATAAAGCCACATATATCAACATGAGCGCAAACTTCTCGTACCACTACCTCGTTTCAAGGAAGGAAAGAAGGAAAAGGAGGATAAGAAAAGGCAGGGAGGTTAACCGGTAAAAGGAGCCGGTTTGGTACCCTGCACTGTGGGAAGGTGGTGAGTGGATATAAAACTGGTGGATAAGAGAGAGATGGGTGAAGTCAGTATAGTCACAACACAGCCAAATCACGTCACATCACATCACGCCACAGTCATATCAAGTAACATAACAGCAAAATTACAGCCTATCGATCAGGCACAGAGAAGAAGCCACGCACCGAGCCGGTGCCGTTTACTGTATTTAATGAAACATCGAAAATCACCATATCGACATTCATCCTCTGACCAACTACACACTAAGCTGAAGCGGCTTGCCACGCCTGTTCTGAGCACGTGAGGGGCGCGTCTCTTCTTTCGGGTAATTTGGGTCTACCGACACCCGAATGCGAGCAGAGCACACTACGCGCATTTTTGCGCCAACAGATTCCGTTTTCTTGTGGGTAACATGCAATCACACGTACTTTATAATTTCATCAATTTGTTGTCACGAACGGTAGCTCTAGTTCTTCCATGCCCAACTATGAAGGTTTACCAGCCTGCAGATTTGACCTTCAGCCAGGTTAAACCCCAGCATTTTTAGTTTCGAATGCGGCGACACTCAGACTATGAGGCGAATGTAAAATATTCGACACTTTCTCTCACGAGTGGGAAGATGTGAGCCGCAGGATGCTGAGTGCCAAGGAGAGTCAATACAGTCTACAAGAACGGCAATCGAAGCGGCCAAATACACAAGATGCCTCTTCAGGTGCGCGCCAGAAGCGGGGCTGTACCATTCTCAGGGGTAGACACTTTAGCTAGTTGTTGCATGAAATTACGAAATAAGCAGCGCTCTGTTTCTATCTTTTCAATCTCCGCCACTGTCCGCGCTACTCATTCTTTAGTGCCTATGTTTGAGAATACGCCAGGCGACAGCTACAAGTTGGCTGTTCGCTTCCTTTTTTGATACGAAGACTATGTCCCATACAGAAAAAGAGCCCGCGTAATTTGTGCCTGAGAGATAGTCAGAAACAATACAGTGATAGCAAGAAAAATACATGAGGCCTTCAATCGGCCGCGTGACGCATGTAGCAAGCAGAGCACTCATGATCGATGGTTTTATATGCATTTCTTAGATACTGGGCAGGATAAGGCAACGAACATTTCGACAGACGAGAAGATTACTGAAGAGCAAAGTAGGCAAGGTAATTGGCTGTCCGAAAACCAAAATCGATACTTCTTTCTTTACATTTCCATATTTCAAGAATTTTTGTTTTGTTTTTTATTGAAGACGTTTGCCATAAGGCATAAGTTTAGAAAGGGGGAATGGAACGCAGGAAATAGAAAGTTAAAAGGAGGAGTGATGTCCAGTTTCACTAAAGTAGTCGCAGAGGTTGGCGGTGTACAGGTTATCCATTGTCCACTTCTGATAATCACATTCGCGGTTCCATCACACATCACACGCACATCACACATCTCAGGTGCAGCGCTACAGTGAGGGTACCTGTCAGTCACTGGCAGGTCTTTTCACGCGACCAATGACTTGCAGATGGGGTCAGAGCCGCCCCTACCCGAATCCTGCACAAATACCTCCTCCTGCCGAGTAAGACTACGGGGGAGATGGTGCGAACACTGAAGAATGAGCGGGCGTGTTCGCTGGCGCAAAACTTGTAAATAAAAAACGTGGTACAGGAACGGATCTGGGGGAACAGGGGAAGGTGGTGGGTCGTCTGATGTCTTAATGTGCGTCATAGCATCCGTTTGCATGTTATGTGGATAGCGAGCATGGCCGCGAATCCAGTATATGCGCACAGGACATGGGTATTTTGCACAGACCAGATGAATGAACTGAGTTATCTGGAATATGCGTCTAACGGGATTAAGCTGTTTAAGGGCAGTGAGAGAGTCTGTGTAAAGATGAACTGCATTGAATGTAGGAACGGGAGGAAGGGAATAAATGGCATTGTAAATGGCTCAAAGTTCCAGTGCCAGAGGGGTGCACGTATCCGCGGTATATGTCACATGAGTGTTCAGATGCGGATGAGAGGGACTATACAAAGAAGGAACTCCTCGCTCTGCAGTATGTGATGCAATCAGTATACAATATGTACCCGTCAGGCATATGTGTGGATGATACCGACGGGGAAGCAGTGGGACAATTGTCCTTGAGTTGGCAGTACGACCACGGAGGTAGTGTCCTTAAACGATGAAATTGTAAAGACTGTTTGCGAGCTCTGTTTGCCATCCGCTGATCAATGAGTTCACTGAGCATATTTAGTTGGGCGTATTCCTGAAGCACGAGTATGGGTGTTAGACGGGGGAGACGTGCCATGGAACCCATAGCCTCATGATTGATAGCCTGAAGGGAGTCCCACTGTCTGCAGGTGAGACGTTCAAATTGTGCCTGATTATCCGCGGCTGGAGGACAGATCGAACAAGCTGGCGGGCCGTGTGAGCACGCGCGCCGCCAGAGCGCATACCTATACGACGAATCAGACGTAGAGCAGCGTGAGCGGTTTTACGGGTGGCTGTCAGCCACTGGGTGCCAGTCACAGAAGAATTGAGGAGACCAAGAACGCGAACAGTTTGTGCTTGAGGAATCGGGGAATTACCTATCATAAAATATACTGTGGGAGCTTTCCCTAAGGCAGCTTTATTTCAAATGAATTTCAACATGATTTAGTATGCAAGAGATTTAGACACAAAGGAGGGAGGCGAAATGTCAAAACATTTAGCGCATGCTGAAGGGCCGCCTGATAGACAGACGTATCTGGATGACTGCACCATACGGTTATATCGCCGGCGTACACAAGCACGCCGATGGAAGGGATGGTCTCTGGGGCTCGAACAAGATGAATGAGTTGCGCAGCATAACTCGTTTCTCATGGCTTACGTTTTAAGGTGAAACCTTTCTAGGCTGATAGTGAAAATCTCTCGTCGGCGAAATTTGTCGGCAAGATGTTTCAGCAAGATTTCGCGAATTACAGATGCTGCGTCTTTCCTTTCCTGTAAACCAATTTTAAAACGCCGATGAACTCTGATGCGTTCAACGGAACGCAATTAATTAGAAATGACTAAAGATGCTTAGTAATTAGTAGTAATTACTAAAATGGCCTACTAATGACTTATAATGATTACTAATGACTTAAAATGCCCAATATATGTAAAACGACGACTTGTACCGATAACTGAATACAAATGAGTAAAAATACTTAGTAATGAGTAGTAATGACTAAAATGACTACTAATGACTACTACTACTACCAGAGATACCTCAAGATACCCTGTAATTCTATGACACTCTCTTCACAAAAAAGAAAGAAGCACTGAGACGATAGACCATCCCCAGGCTTTTGGGTTCAGTTGTCTTTTTTAATACGGTTTCGAAGAAAGAGAATGAGAACAGTGTAAAAGAGTATGCATTTCTCTTCTCTATAAAGGGAAGCACATTACCGGGTTAGTAAAATGGAGCCTATCGTCACTGCTTGAAATACATTATTGTGAAATCATCCATAAGAACGTTCTAAAATATTTTAATGGCTTCTAAGATGCACACCGCCTTATATTTTACAAAACAAGATGAAAGTGTTAGCGATATAATATAATATTGCCAAAATCAGAACAGACGAGAGATGTGACATCTATTTTGACGGGCAGTTTAGGACACGCTACGGCCGTAAACTGTGTGAGTTGTACATCCCTGCTTGGATCAGACAAATTAGAAGCGAAATGTTCATAAAAGGCAAGCGCAAATTATTTTAGTAGCGCATACTGAAATGCAAAGTGGTTCTGCAATTTATTTTTATCGCTTACGTTGTACGGCATAAGTCCAGGAATGTTTCCATGTCTTAATTTGCACAGCTCTTTGAGAGAAACGCTTTGTCCCGGATACTTGCTGGTTGAATAATTTGCATTGGCTTGGAATTCAATACAATTTTTCGGAAGTGTCCTGCAGACAGAACCCCCGAAAACATGGTGATGCGGTGAACACAGCGTACGTCCACAAAATAAGTATACTGCATAACATACACTCGTAAATAGATTGCTTGTGTCCGAACAAATCATTCCGCAGTTCCATTTCTGCATGCCTATAGTGCGAGGGCAGAACTCTATACGCTCATGAACTGTTGACTTGAAAGAAAATCGGCAATTTCACAACTAATGTTTTGTCTAGATGAGCAGTGCAAATATACGCACTTGTGCAAGAACTCGTCATTTCAGACAAATTAGCGCGGGCTTGGCGAACACTTCACTACAGTGATATACCGAAAGTGTAATTATTTACACTTTCGGTATATCACTGTAGTACAATGGTTTCGCCAAACTGTCGAAACCATTGTACTACAGAGACGAAGCCTTCTTGCAATAATGGTTCTGGAGGAGTATAAACGCAATGATACGTCATCGGCTTTTCGTGCCCAGTGTTGCGTTCAACTGACAACGTTCGACGGCTTCTTTCGGATGGCGCTGAGCTATCAAATTTTACATCCACGAAGCGCGGTTGCACTCCGCCAACCTGTTCTATCAAATTATGGGTTGCCAAGAATGGGATAGTGACCGTTACACAAGGGAATTTCTTTCACGTGGGTTGAATCGGTAACTGTAAATGTACACAGTTCGATCGTCAGGTACACTGTAAGCATTTTTTTTTCAACATTTTTAATACTGAGTTGCCCCTTTGGGAGAAACCCTGTCCTGCTACATCCGCTAGTTCTTCTGGAAGCTTAATTTTGACAATGAAATCAATAATATATTATCAACCAAACCTATAGCATCAACTGCTCGTCTAAAGCGAGCTATGTAGGGCTGCAACCGTTCGTCTAACTGCAGAAACGCCTTAAAGAACCAAGATCATATTCCAGTCACGGCAGATCGGGACCACTATTTGGCCCCTCTGTTCGTCTTCTTGGTACCGAGGGCTCTGCATGCAATCCTTGAAATCTGCAGAAGGCAGAACCATGCTGCCGTTTGTCTTTCCGCTCGTCAAACATGGTCTTCAAGCTTAACAGTAGCAATCATTCTTGAGAAAAGCGAAAAACTACTTAAAGTGTGTTAAATACGGTATCCGCTTACCCAGAAACTTCTTATGCCCTTTAATATTTTAATTTCCAGTTGAAAATTATTTCGCAAATAGTGTTTGTCCGCTCCGAACATAAATTTCAGGACAACTAAGGACAGGTAATAAATCGAACTGTTCATCCTGGCTTATAAACTGTGGTTGTTTTTCACTATTGTACATATATTTTTGTACATAGAAGGGTTATGTTTCTAAGTGTTTTGGAATGTCCTAATGCTTGTTGGTGTTCATCTTTCTATATTCGCATATTTTTTCGCAATATTTTAATTTCTCTATATACCACGAGCTCCTTTAACTAATGGATGACCCTCGTTATTAATTCCTAATGAGACGCCAATTGTAAGTTTGTTCGACCTTCCTTCGATTTTCCTCGCCTCAACACCATATAATGATGTCTAGATTCTTCGAGGAAAATCGCATTACTAATAGAGTGCAGCGTATATGACACACACCCTATTTGACATTAGTGAGATCTCCAGTCTTATTCGTTCCACAAATGCATGAAAATTAACACATGATTGATGAATAATACAAAGACGCCACTAAATATTTTGGATGTACCGCTACGCAGTTGTCAGTCATCTGTCATACGGATTTTCTTGACAGACAAAACCTTACAGTTGTATCTTCGCATAAGTCCAGGACGCGACGGTTCTCAGATGCAATGTTATATCTAGCATAGCTCAGTAAAACTGTATCATTGGCCAAAAATTTGAAACCGCAGTTATACACATCAATCCATTTTTCCGGTCAAAACGAACTGCTATTGCAAATTTCAACTCCTTTATAAGATTTTAGGACTCCAATTTCCCGTCACGTCTCCGACTCGTACAATCGAATTCCCTGAGATTGCAGCAAAAGGATTTAAGGAACTGATTCGAGTCTGCCAAATGAGTAAATCCTATGGTTCATAATAATTAGATTTAGCCTTCTCATTGGCTCCTGCAATTCCAAATGATGACCCAGAATTACCTGTCGATATGCAAACAAAATCATACAAATCACAACTGGATATTTGCTAAGAGTGGCCACCGCCAGAAGAAATCGCAGTGAGCCAAGTTAAAAGTAATACCGCGTCTTTCAGTTATTCCTAATAGGCAAATAAAAATTTCTCAATTAGACCAAATAAAATCCAATGATTACCTTTACTTGGCCTGTATATGCCATCTGTTAGAACAAAACAGAAACCTAATTTTGTTTTATTACAATATATTGGCTGCTTTATGTGCTGATGACGTGCTTTAGTCATTTCTATTATCAACGTTGGCGACAATCAACAAAATAATCACAATCAATAAATAAGTGGCACTGGCTATACTAGGAGTGACCCAAGGATTAAGTGAGCATGTAAATGGCAGCAAGTTTGTGTTCGGAGGAGATACAGGTTACCGCCACGTAGCTTCGGCCAAGGATTTAAAAAGTGGAGAACCTCAGCTAACTTAGCCAAGTTTCACCAATGACATGTTTTCTGTCATGAGGCGCTCTTTAGTACCTTTTCATATTCTTTTTCGTGATTTGTTTAAATATTCTGAAGAATGTAATAATTTTACCACTAGACACTGGGGCTAAGCGTGTTTCAGAGGGAAAAGAAGTAACCGACTCAGTTTTTTTTTTTTTTCAAAAACGCGTCTTCTTCGTGACAGTAACCCTTTAAAATACACCTGATATATATACAAAAGAAAGGAAATATTTACCACGGCTAAACCTAAGAAGAAAAATTGAAACCGCAACTTTTTCATGGATGTCTGCGAACTAAAAGGACACCACAGCCGGTCTAGACGACAAGAAGGTGTTGAGGCCTTTTTTAAAAGGGAGGTTATGCTTATATATAGTTAATAACCTTTCGGCAACATACTTCAGAACTGGCACTCCAGGCGATAACGACGGATACTTATAGCCATTTATAATGTTTTAGAGCGGGAATTACTCTTGAATAAACTGTCCTTATAAATATACACGACGCGAAGGCGTGGAGGGCATTTTGAAGGGCAATGTTCCAGGAGGCGAGCCATATGGACAACGGTGGCGAGAAAAGGTAGGCACGACATTTGGAGGCGGCGTGGCATTGCGCCGAGCAATGTTGTACATTTGTGGAGATATGTACCGCTACGACTGAAGTTTGCCAGGTGAGTGATGTAGAAGAAACAGTCAGCGCCGACGGCTCCGTGTGAAGAAGCGGGCGGCGCGAAAGCCGTAGGCACGTTCAAGGCCATATGAAAGACTCGCCGACCATGCGACGGAAGCGCGTAGTAAAACTTTCGCTTTAAACCCTTTGTCTACTCTCAAGCGCTACCGTTTTATACCACCGCTCCCAACTGCATTTTCAATGAACGGCGAAATGCGCACGATGATCATGATGAAGGTGGTAAGGCCATCCTTCGGTTCTACGAGCTGCATAATGGTACAAATTTCACTGCTTTCCCTTTCCTTCTTTCTTCCTTTCTTTTTACTTACTTTATTTCGTTTTTTCCTGTACGACAGCTCAATGAAATAACCGCTTGAACTGGATGCCTCTGAAGACTTCTGGCGCTGCATAGTCACTCGCAAACACACGCACACGCAAGAAATCACAGCAAAACGTTCCCACCGATGATGCGCACACTACCAACTGGCTATTATTTGTGGTATGAAGAAGAAGAAAACATGACAAAGAAGACATAACGGTACAGTAAGAAGAAGAAATTAAGAAAAAATGCGGAAAAAAATTCTGAAGGGAAAATAAAACGAAAATAATGCCAAATCGCGTCTATCTTCTTGTCCTACTGTTCAAACGAAACGGTAGCAATTCATCCTGCTGAGCGCAAGTCTTCAGATTCATCTAACCAACTAGCCAGCTCGCAAGTACTGCTTACTTGGAGGCCGTTCGCTTCATATTCATTCACTGCAGATCATGGCACGTGTTTTTATTGTTGCGGCAGAATGCGCTAATGAAATTTCGATAGTGCTATCAGAAGGTTCAGGTGCACGTTTAGAGGCACAAGCCGATCTACATCTCTCGTTAAAATTTGGCAGTGATGCAGCACAGTAGCAAATGGGCGCAATCAATTGGAGTTTAGTCTTATTGCGTAGTCACGGTCGGTAGGCACGTTTGACCTTTAATGACACCAGATGGCTCTGACGTCATACCAGCTGCGAGAGATAGGCTACCAAGTCGAGTCGTCGGGCGGCGGTCGGTAAGCAGGGCGCGCCGCGGATGAGATGATGACGTCACTGCGACGTCATACTAGTTGCGAGAGATGGACTACCAAGTCGAGTCGTCGGGTGGCGGTGGTCGGTAGGCACGGCACGCTGCAGCTGGAGCCGCGCTGCCGCCGAGTGGAGGCGCTGCTGTCACCTCTTCTCTCGCAGTTGAGAGGAGGAGGAGGAAAACGATGGGTATATAAATGCTCGCGCTTGCTCAGCTGAGGCACTCGCTATGCAACCTGATAAACAGAAAGAAAAGTCACGCCGTCTCGATGAAGCCAGGAAACGACAGCGGGCTACAGAGACGGATGAAGAACGGGAACAGCATCTTGCTCGACGGCGCGCTTAAGATGCAGCTAGACGAGCGCGTCGCGCTTCTCTTGAATTGTCCTCAACCGGTGACGACTCCGAATGGAATGTAATGGATGCTTTGAACAGTGAAGACTCTTTGTCGACGGATTCACTCAGCAGTCAAGAACGTAGGAATGCAACCAGACGGCAACAACGCGTTCAGGAAACAGAAGAAGAATGGCAACGAAACTATAGCGTAGCGATGCTATTATTGCTTTCGGTACCTACCGGGCTTAACTAAAGCTAAGCCCCACCTAATGTTTTTCATATTTCGCGGACTTTTTTAAATGTCGGAAACAATATAGACCACGCGGGAGGTACGTCGTTGCAAACAAAATTGCATCGGTTGTTATTTAACCCCTCTCATTTTTTTTAAACGCTATTGGCCCTAAAGGGACAGATAAAAGTCTTGCATAATGATACCTAGATGCTTTTTTAATTAGGTGACATCTGAAAAAATTTCTGAATGCACATGACGGGAACAAATATGTCGCTGGCTTAAAAAGCTGCGCTAAATCGTTTACTTAAAACAGTGGCTCAGGTTACTTTGATATACCGTATGTATTCAGTTCCGTCTGCGTAATGCAGCTTGTTTGTTTGGTTTCACATCGCTAAACATAACGTTCTCACAATCTCAATCCCCTCTAAAAAAATTGCAAGGGTTCAACGCTGCTGAACCAAATATTGAGCGAAAGCATTAGCTGCGGGTGACCGAGCGTCCTTCTTCTTCTCTCTTTCTTCTTCCTCAGCCCACATATAAAGCCCCGCTTTAACCAAGCCGTATGAACGTGCATTAGTGGCCTATAGAGGTAACGTCAATGCGAGGGTCCCAGCAGGCTGATTCTGATATAACCGTCCCATGTGAAACGAAAGACGCAAGTTGGCAGCTCCTGCCGACCGCTTGAGTTGGTAGCCCAGCTCTCATCCTAGTGCCACGTGGGATGTGACGTCACGCGGGTAAGACGTGGCTACCGGCCGTGCTACGCCGAAGGCTCGAAACCTAGAGTAGTATTGCTTTCGCAATAAAATCCTTAAAGAAGGCAAAGTGCATATCTGCTGTCCCGGTAGAAAACCCAGATTCTTTAGGACGAAACGATTTAATTTTGGTTGTCACTGAGACAAACTGGAACCAATTCGAAGTGGTCGGATGTGAAGCACGATTTGTTTCCAATCGAGCTACCTCATTCTAACAGTGTCTAAGATCGATTTATGCTAATTCCCAGTGTTATTTTTCTAATTCGTACGTGGCACGCAAAAATCACTTTATAAATAGTTCTTAAAAAACTAGAGTAATATTTATTTGTTCTCTGCCGCAGTACAATAGTAGACCCAGTCATTCATTAAGTCTGTGTAGTAAACCAGCTTAAACAGCGCTGCATCCTACATGACACATCAGGAGCATATTTAATTCTGGAACCAGCACTGTACCGTACTTCAAAAAGAAACATGTGGTTTTAATACCGTCGGCGTGTGCTACCGACTCACTTGAAAATGGTTTCTTTGTGCCCTGGAGGCTAATAGTAAGAGTAGCGCTGCTCTCATGCTAGTCTTGCACCAGTCATGCCTTACGTTTAAATATGAAACACCTTTAGCCTAAATTCCACTCTGCACAATCAAATGTGACGGGAGCATACACAGTCTCGCCGGTGAATGCTAAATTCTAACTTTGGTGTGGTTCGTGAAATAGAGAAAAAACTACGCTACTTTACGAGAGCTTGGATCTGTCTTTTAGAGCACGTGGACAGCTTGTACTTGTTCGTGCCGAGGTAACCACGGCCCATCAGGAATCCCTTATCTGCACGGCACGTCTTTGCTCCGAGATGGCCTGGAATGTTTGCGTTAGGGCCGGCACCATCGTGAACTGCCCCTAGCCTGAAAAGTAACACCACAGCGTAAGGTTGTACAATTCGCTGCAAAAAACTAGTTATCAACAACTGTCAGGCTGCAATACAATTGAACATTAAACTCATTATAGCACACTTCGCAAAGAAGACAAAAACCTAAATCTACAGCTTCGAAAAAATTCTGCCCTTCTATAAGACAGGGCCATTTCCTTTCCATATATGTGATTTCTTCCGAGTACGTTTCGATTTGCGAAGTTCAAAGACACGAATATTTTTGGGGTTCCTTCTTTCATATACTTACTTGGTATACACTCTCGAACCATCGAGAAACTATACATCCGATGATGTATTTTCAGTGACTGTTATGTGCCATCGCTTTTTTAAAGCTGCCCTCTCTGCAGTTTCTAATGCGCCATGTTTAGAGTTGCCAATGGTGGATTTCCACAGCGGCGTCATCAAGGCATTTACAACATTTAAATCCGCGTTTCTTGCTTTTACAAAGACTGCGACTTGGGCAAGTTTATACTGATTCCTGCCTTAACGGCACAGGATATCATGACAAAAACAAACATATAGGCAGCAAGCACCAACTTGCCCTAATGGCTGCAATTAATAACGTGATTTATATCGTTGTGAGCTCCGCTCTGTGTAATGCGACGAAGTAAATAATCCTGCTCTATGGAAGAGTACCTTTGAAACCGCCTCGAATCAATCATTCTGAAAGGACAAGTGATGATTCAGAATCCGCGAAAACTATGAATCTCTGAAAGAAATAGAGATCAAACGTTACTGAACACGCATGCGGGATTTTTTTAATACTATCTCTATAGCGTAGAGAGAGAATGAAGCGAGAAATTCCCGTGACCTTCCACTTTATAAATACAGCCGCACCTCGAGAAAACGACACAAAGTCGGAGTTGCTAATGGAGTGGCCTTCTGACAGGAGAAGATGCTTGAGAAGCTGCATCTTGGGCGTTTTGTCTCTTGCGCGACATGCATTGCAAAGGCTGTTCTGCATCTCCTTCGCTTTCTCGTGTCTTCATAGGCTATTAACCTATCGATATTGCATTCGTCACTACGCATATTTTACGTTTGTTTCTAACAAAAATACCACGAGAAATTATCAATTGTATCTTGTTTATATTACGAACGTATGTTTAATACATTTCCTGCATAAAGTCCATTTCGTTGTATAAACATATGTGGGTCATATGTGATCGACATTTATTTCTGAAAAGCTACATTCTCGAACCAATGGGGAAACTGACCTCCACTACGAAATCCACGTATTTGTTCCCATATAACCCAATAAACATCGCAACCAGTTCTTGTTCTGTGAAGCAGCCTACAGCTTTGAAAATGGCGTTCTACGAATTCTTGAACGTACTTTCAATCATATTGTCCTTATTCCATCCATTCTTATGCTCATTCAGTTTTGACTACAACGCTGACAGGCAGGTATAGCAAGAGTTCCAGACGTGAACTGCATTTCAGCGCGCGTATGCGCACAACAAAGGTAAATTATATCCGTGACGTTGACAGCAGCAAGCACAATTTTGTGCAACTGATTCATGTATTAAACTGAATTAAGGACCTGTACTTATGTGTGTACAGTACTCGAATGCGAACGTATCTTGGATGCCTTAAGAAGGATAATAGAAATACATAGACCTGGTATCGAATATGATTTCATTCTGGTCATGTTGTCAAAAGATATATGACAAGAAACACCTCCAGGTATGCTGGTATGGTGGCATACAGCTATGAGCTCCACACATCGCGAAAAGGGAACTCTAATAATGAAAATAAAATATTTTGGAAACCCCTAACCTCCGCCTTCATTGGTATGACGCGAAAGCTTTAGTCTCCCGTCTGCGGTTCCTATTGTGGAGCCTCGTTCCCTACACGCGCTTTGCTAACTTCTTAAACGCGAGTCCTTTAATATTTTTCCTGTATATCCTCAATCATATTGATTAGTACATCGACTTGAACTACCACTATATGTAAAAGACATCCTAACATAGATACAGAGTTCTGTTTTAACGAAACCATGCGCACACACCTAATCATCCCTGGTGCGTCATACTTGCGTATCAGGGGCTCCTAGTTTCATTTCTCAGTTTGCTCTAGGTATTATTTCCTGCCATATCATGTGATCCCATGACATCCCACAAACCACCCAATGATCAGCACCCGACCAGGTCACGTGCAAGCTAAGCTACCACCTGCAAGACGGATTCTCATTACTTTTTCCCCCGCAGAATCGCCGCCTACGCACACCTGAGTTTCTTCAGAACGTGTGCCGTAATAAGATCGCACTACAGGTGCAGAGTGTTTTTTCCCTTATGAAGCAGATTTCTGCCCCTCACAAGCCCATTTTTCATCGAGGAAGGAGAGAAAATGAGGCGACATTAAAAAGCTCTATTACAAACATTTTGCAAGCAAGCAGGGACTAGCTTAAAGGGAGAAACTTGCTCTTTGTCTACCACTCGCTGGAGCTTCATGTCAACGGGGCTCGGTTGCAAAGCAAATGTGGCCGGCTTATCTGCATTTTGATTTGACGATGTCAGCGATTCTCAGATATGATGACAGTGCATGCTCTCAAGACCAACAGGTAGTAGACAACCGGCAGCCCCCTTTAGTACGGAGTACATCGTAGCCCGAGGGCAATTCTATGGCCCTCCCTTAAAGTACTATATCAAATACTTACGTGTGAGCTAGCTCGTGAGATAAAGTTCGTGCACCAGTGTATGCACGCGGTATATCAGTTACAATGCCTACTTTTTTTTCGGTGCAAACGCCGCCTGTCACAGCAGCTCCTAGAGAAAAAAAAAGTGGAAATTCAATCACCAAAAAGCTCCTCTAGGAAATCAAATTCAAGTTAACGCTCTCCGCTATATGAATGTGTTTGGCTAGATATTAATTATAAATAATTTCTTTGCAAACAGAGCTAAGGCACCACTTCATTTCATAAGTCGCAATTTTATTTCTGAAGATAATCAGTTCAAGTAAAAGTAAAAGAATTGGATGCCGATAGGTAGCCGCATATTTTTCTTAACTATATAATTAAGCTGATAATAAAAAGAAAGGCAATACGAACCCTGAATATTGCTACGCTTGACCTGGCACGCCAAGGGGAAAGCAAATTAAGGTTTCATAAACAAGGAAGATTAGCATAGTAAAAGCCTTGTCCACAAGTGCCGATCGTTGCCATGCTCCAAATATCAAGTTTTTAAAATTTCTAAGAAGCGTAAAAATTTCTAACGGGGGATGAAATGACGAATTATGCAAATGAGAATAAAAATTGGTGGACCATTGGAGATAGACATATGTGCACGCGCTGTGAAGAATTTCTAGGAAGAAACGCACAAGTACGGCAAAATATACGTATCGTTTCCGAAAACTGATAACAGTAAATACGGCATAAAAGTGTAACTGTCCAAGAAAACAAAGCCATATTAATGCTATTAGAACTACTAAATAATGAAACCTTTGATATGCAAAGATATAACAAAACAACTAAGGCGTTAACAAGACATTTTGATCATGACGTTAGTGTGCATATATAAAATGCCAAGTTCATTAAAGGAAAACGTTCATGCAAAGAAAACCTGACACACAAAAATGAATGTTAAGTGGGCTGCAGACAGCATGGGCTATGTAATTTCCAATAAAGAACATTAACGGAAGCGGTACTGGGTCTCTCGTTGAACAAGTGAAGTTTTTATTTATTATTTCCCACAAATTTTACTTCTTCGAAGACTAATTGGCAGCCGCCACCGTCATTAAAATACTTCGAATCCTTTCCCTTCTTATTATTTATTTATTTTTCTTCAAATTGTCATCATCCCTCATGAGCATGAGTTTGCCGGATGTATTCCCTAACTCAAGGGAAAAGTGCGCGAGCAGTTATGTTTCATCTTGTACAGTTTACGTCAGACCGCTTAAGACGCTGAGGTTTGTGCATCCACTTAAGAACTTGAAGCTGCCGAATTTTACGTCTATGTAGTACATTAGGGACAACAAAGTCAAGATGTGCATTAGTGCTTATGTCAGATATGATTGCTGCACTTGACTATATCTCATATATATTGCTCTCTACACTCAGGTATATGTCTACAAAGATGCGACACTAACCTTGTGCACCGGAGTAACTGCTTCCTTCCTTAACTTTGATTGATTTGCTGAAACATCATGATTAATGACTGTAATTAGTATTCGGATGTTGCTCATTTTCCGTCCATCCTTAAATGCTTTTTTTGTTTCATTTTAAGACTTCTGGATGTCTGCATGCTTCTCGCTAATAACGTTGTATTCAAAGCTACCCGCTGTAGCATAATTATTTGAATCATACACATACACAGTCAGTGCCATATTTGCTAGCCGTAATTTTCTTTGTAATATTGATATGTAATTTTATGATCTTACTTGAGAGGAAGAGTTAGTTGTATTGTAACTTTATGAATTCCACATGAGCGCAGATTATATTGGCACAAATATGTCTGCGCCGGTCATTACGGCACTCTGGCCTCAAGATGCCGTGCTTATCGTGGAACTTGTGAAAAATCAAGCATACACTACGCGGTCGTGGAAAGCGAAGTTCGAGGTTTTAGGGGTAGTCATTAGGCATATGGCATTTTCAATTCGCACTGCAGTAGCAAAGCAATAATGCAATTTTAAAACAAATTATCAACGCATGCGTACATCTTTTTACATGAAACAACGGCGCGATTTTGCGCCGTTTTGAGCACGTAATAACAATGGAACTGTGTTCAGGCTGCAGGTGAGAATAGCCTGCTACGTCCTTTCTAATAAACTATTTCAACTACCTAAATATGTCGAGTCGTAATTTCATTGGCCTCCTTAGGGGACCAATTCAAGCTAATTGAACCGAAGGAAGAAACAGCTCAAACGAACGGGACGTGTAGAAAGGCGAGACAGACACATGTCTATCTGCTATATATTGCTCCTTGTGTCGCAGTAAACCATTTGGTTGTTAGTCAGCTCATGTGGCTGTCTCGCCTTTCTACACGTCTAGTCCGTTTGAGCTGTTTCTTCCTTAAGTTCAGCATGAACCAAACAGCCCGACAAAGCCCTCTTCTTGAATTCCAAGCTAATGCCTTCAAGCAAGTGATGGAACTCAAAACTGAAAAGAGGCAATGTTAAGGCGTTTTTATTTACCGCTTGAATTTTGTTAACCGTACAAAGCTTGCACTTTAAAAGCTACTGGTGATTCGCCCGTGCTGTCTACTCAGGTAGGTTTTACAACAGGATCCATATCGCCTATGCGACAGAGCTTAATTATTGGAATAAATAAACTGTGAAGAGGAAGAAGTACACGAGGAACATTCTAGGCAGTGGCATCGTGATCGCTGCGCGTGTTGGACCTGACGGCGTTCGCTGTTCCTGTGCTCGCCGCTGATCTGCCTAATCCTGCTGATCGAGTCCTGCTGATCTGATCAATAAACCCCCATCTTACAAAACAAATTTTTAATGACCATGCTTACTTTCTATTTTAAGGAACAACGTGTATATAGTGCGAAATTGAAGGCTGTCGACATCAACACTGAGCCCAGCTTCAGATTCTTATCGTCCGTTTCGTTCGAAATATCAGTAATGAAAAACCACGTGTCTAACCTTGTTGAGTTGGCTTTTCGCCATTTCAAATTCAGAAAATAATGTCAGTGAAATTTCTTAAGCCCCCGTGCATAGACGTCATTTTCGCATTTTATAATGTAGAAGTTATTGCCGTTTTGGTGACATTACCGCACGGGACGAAGTCCTTTAAAGTCTTGCAGTTGCGAGAAAACCAGAGCAACGACTCTTCATATATTTAAAATTCAGTATATCGAACCACAATGTGAATTCAAGAAAAATTTTAAAACTGGGCCCATCTTTGATGATCATGGCAACCAGTCTCGCAGTATAATATTGCAGCTTACAAAATAAAAGCAATATGGCTAATTTAATTTATTTTATCATTTATTATTAGGTTTTGTATCGCGCTCAACATCCGCCTTACAATAAGCGTATACCTATGCAGACTGCCCAGGCGTATATTTTGTAGTTATGAAATGCATGAATAAAAGCTTATTTCAAGCCGACGAGATACAAATACAGGTCTGTCTAAGAGTCTGACAAAAAGGCACGGAAACCTGACGAATGTTAGCCCCTGAATACACACAGCATCTCAGCATACGGTTTAAAAAAAAAAAAAAAGTGGACATGAAAACGGTTACATGCACTGAGCGTAAGTAAAGAAAACGATAAACAGACATTTATACAGATCGATCAAAAAACAGCTCACAAGTATCAAATTACAACTTTCTACACGTTAAAACAATTAGCCAAGGAGCACGAAATCCGGCAATGGCAAATTTGAGCGCTTATCTCCAGGGGTTTTAGTTTTGCAATATACTAAGAAAAGAATTTGAGACATGCTTGTCTATACCTGCAGTTAGAGCCTACTCTAAACCGCCTCCCCCCATACTATCTTTCAACTGGCACTCAGTCATTTCCCAGTTCCCTATTGTTTGAAGAAAGCCGTTTTCTTGACACCTGCCTGAACCACGATTCTTTTTTCGATGACTTCACGTCAAGAGATGAGCGGGTGACGTCGATGCGTCCCTCTTCTGTTAAGCGTATTTCGCCGCAGATATTTTGTTCATTCCTTCAGCTCCACCTTTAAGGACATTACGAGGCCGCGTTAATGGCTCCCATCTACGGCTCCCCTTTTCCAATTTACTTTACCCCTCTTGCAGGCACTTTACTACTTGCTAACTTACTATTTTCTTCATTTCTGTCCCTGTTATCACTTAACCATAAATAATATACACTTGTAAGCTGCCATATTATGAAGACGACCACTCGACCGAGATATAACGCCCCGCTTGAACCGAGCCGTCCGAAGGTTTTTGCATGGCCTAAGGTATACACGTCTGACTCGTATCTAACCCAAGAGCCTCGGATTTGATTCCCTTGTCACCTTCCCATTTGACGACTTCGATCAAGTCTCAATCGGATTATGTGTTGATTGAACCGTGGAGATGAGCCGGATTACACGGAAACTAAAAAGTGTTTTCCGGATCACGAACACTATTCTGACTTGATTGAAGAACACGAAATGGTGAAATATATTTCAGCGGCACCTGTAAGCATCAGCACATTGAGATGAGAATGCGACAAATGCGTTCAGACGCTTCGCTCGCTGTCTCAGGTTTTGTTACCTTGTGAGAACAAAAACTGCATCACAGCTACCGTATCGACCAGCTTTTATCTTTCTTACAAGGTTGATGAGAGTTTCAGTGGCGTCGACGTCACTACCGTGGTAGACGACGAATTCAGACTCCTGAAATAAACAGCATGCGTCACAGAAGTCACTACAAGTTGGCAAGAAGAGATAATAGGACTAGCACAAAATGAGCAGGGAAAACATAAAACATAAGACAGTGTTGTTTTGTCAAAAAAAGTTTCGTAAAACTGCCTGATATTTCACATTTAAAAAAAAAACGTTTCTTAGCCCATCAGAAAAAAATTCGCCAGTTGAACATGCTTAAATAAAGTTAGGAATATAGGCGGCGGGTTAACCAAAAGACAATATATTTCTTAGCGGCGTCAACGTTACAGACACATCTTTTTTCTTCCTAGTTAATCTCACATATTGAGTACCGATCCATGGGAAAGCAGAGCCTGGTATAGCCAGGAAATTTAGATCAGATAACGTGTGAGGTGCATATCGGATGCGGCACCATAAACAAGAAATACGTTCTAGAACCCATGCTAAATAGCTTATGTCAGTTCACCGTAAATAGTGAGAACGTAAATAGCGTACATAATTACCTTAAGCATATCGATACCATTGAATTGAAATCTTATCCTTGGATCCTTCGTATCAAGATATCTAAGCTTGACCTGGTGACGATAAAAAAAAAAAGAGGGCATAAGCACCTCTCTTTTGGCGATCTATTTCAATGGAACAAATTTTAAACCTCCACTTCATATTCCAAAGTGCAGTCAAAATGTCATGTCCTGTTCCTAAACTGCTGGCGCACAAATGTGCATGCTCAGGTTTCTTCAAAGTGAAATAGGCTTATCTTACGGCGAAGCTGAGATAAGAAGACCGCTAATTAATAATTTTGCATCTCGAAGCATAGAAGCCGAAGAGTGGTAACAAAGTTCAATGAAAAATGCCAAAATATGAAACACTAAGCCCTTATTCACACTTGCGACCAGAGGAGAGGAGCTCGCCACTACCCTGTTCACACTTGCGACAGTCGCCTTCCGAACGAGTTGGGAGTAGGAGAGCTGCTGGGCGATGACAGTGAACGTCGGTAGCTGCCGCTTGCCAGACACTTCAGCTTTTTCAGGCGAGCCGGTACGCATGCCGCGCTCTCAAGTTTCCAGGAGAACGCCGACGATGAATAGACGGTGTCAATCACCGTGGTGTCAATATAAAATGTTGCACCTGCGTGAAAAACCCATTTCTCAAAAGTTCATGGTACTTACTGGATAGTTCGAATATCTTTCCAATCTCCTCCCAGGCCATATCCTATCTCCCTGCCTTTGTATTCCGGGTACCGTTTGTTGAAAAGGTAGGGGTATTCTTTAATTGCATTGAGAAAGTGCTTGTTCGAGTACTCCGGGATCTCGCTGATTGGTGAAATGGTTTGCGACTAGTAGTCGCGCGACTGGAAATCGAGCAGTGCCCGAACGGCCCGCGGCAGTCGCTTTTCGACCGATGCGACCATTTGCGACTGTCGCTTTTCGACCAAAACGGTCGCGCGACCGCTGCGAATCGCAAGTGTGAACGGGCTATAAGTGTGTTCTTGATCAACTTAGTTGCACGCTATACAGGCCCGTACGTCGTCGCATCTTCATCATTCGAGAAATGATGAAAATTGGCTCCAAATGGCAATAAGATTTGTTATCCTATGTCATAGATTTGCAACCAATTTCTCTTTTAATGTCAAATATTAAGGTTATTTAGGTTAACACATGAATACTGCGGCAACACGGTGGTCCAGAGTCGAGCCTCAGGACAAATTTAGTCCGCAGTTGCCAAAATTTGAAAAATCTTGACAGATTTCCTTCTGAGCCTTAGCATGGATTTCATAAGTGTTTTCTTGTTATACTTTAAACTCAAACCGCTTTTCCTGTGCTTCCTGAAAGCCCAGTTCTGAAACGGCCAAAAATGCGTGTATTTTATGACTGCCAAGCCAATTGAAATTACATTTTCCCTTTCTTTTCTTGTCGCTGAGAGCCAATTTTTGTTTCTTATTCCTGAAAGCTGAAGCCTTAAGTTGTAACTAACAAATACGCCTCTACAATAGATTACATCTCTCTTACCGCATTCACCAAAATGGCAACATAGATGATCAGCTCCTCTATCGTGTTGAACGCTCTGCGGTACTCGTCGGTTACAAGGAAGCAGATTTCGACACGGAACGTCTCGGGCTGGTCATTACTTTTATTCCCTGTTTGGTCTGAAAGAGAAAGAAAGGTAGACTTTAGAAAGAGAACGATACATCTAATCCATGAGCCTGGATTAGGCGTATATTGCGCTAGCTTCCAAGACAGCTACCAATGTCAGGTCACCTCCCAACTTTCACATTATACCAGCGCAGACAGCTGAGCTAAACATTTTTTTTAATCATTTTTTTTAATCATCTTGTAACCCCACCGGTGTGGCGCAGTGGTTACGGCGCTCGACTACTGTTCCCAAGGACGCGGGATCGAATCCCGGCCTCGGCGGCAGCTTTTCGATGGAGACGAAAAGAAAGGCGTCCGTGTGCTGTGCGATGTCAGTGCACGTTAAAGAACCCCAGGTGGTCGAAATTTCCGGAGTCCTCCACTACGGCGTCTCTCATAGCTTGAGTCGCTTTGGGACGTTAAACCCCACAAACCAAACAAAACCTAATCATCTTGTCATTTTGCTGTCCTCACAAAAAGGTATCGTCTTTGCCAAAAGTAACCAGGCTGCAGAGTTCGCTTCTCAACCGTGTTTGGAGCCCTTGATCTATTCCAAAAGGCAAAAAATGGTCTTTACATATACGAGTAAGGACATTTATTTCCGTACAGGTGATTAATAATTTGGCATGTCCTATAAACGCTCAACTACGGGGCTAAAGAGCAAACCGTGCAGCCTGGTTACTTTTGCCAAAGACGGCACATATTCGACAACGCTTGAGAAGTACGTCACTGCTTAGCATACCGTAATACCGTCAATCGTTCTATTTTTGAGTTACTAATTAATTATATGCAGGAAAGGTGACGGAGGAGAAGCATATGTGAAGATGCGACTGAGCCAAATTGTTCTGACGCATGATGGTGCGCGTGGCTTCCTAGCGAGCTGCGCTCTCCGCGGTCTTCGTTCGTTTCGCTTCTGGTGGCAACACGATTTTAGCTAAAGAATTCAGACGGCCTTGCTCTGTTTCCACGTGACAAGCCGCCTGCGATGCTGGAAAGAAAACGCCGCCACGATTTTGACAGATATTTAGCGGTTTTACCATTGCTTTCCGCCTCCATCGAAAAGCAGCCGCAAGGGTCGGGATTCGGTTCCGCGTTCTTGGGTTCAGCTGTCAAGCTGCTTAAGTATCGACGCGCCGCGGCGAGTCATAAAAGATGTAGGAACTGGCATCGCAGCATTGCGCGACGACGAGCTGGTGCGCAAGGTGCTCTTAATATACAACACCGCCCTAACCTCTAGCGTTTACATGCCTTTCTCTTCACATTACGGTTTTTTCTGGCTCCATCCTCCAAATATTAATTTGTTAATATTTCAAGCACACTTCAGCCGACAATAAAAACGAGTAACATGCAAATGGAGGAAAGAGTCGTGTACTACCTGTACTGCTTACGGCCGCCGTGCCCGCTGCCTCGATTTCTTTTTCCGGTGCTACAAAACAGGAAGGGAACAGCTTAATAATATGTGCAGGTATTTCTCTTCACATTACAATTTTTTCTGCCTTCGTCCTCCATTTTACCCGACTTGCCTGTATATTGTTCTCTTAATAACTGGCTAGTAAGTTACCCGCGAATTTTATTCATTTTGTCTTTTAAGGGCATCCGGACAGTGCATATTTCGGAACCTTCTTTTGTAATAAGTGATAATTTCATGTAAACCCGTGAGCAAAAGTGTTTTACTCCACGCTAACTACAACGATGGCATTTTTTCTGTATAACATGATGAGCCAGACAAGATTGTTTGGATAAGATTGCAATATATCAAGAAGGGTACCTTATGGATGTCCCAGAAATAACTGCCTTTCTGTTGGAAGAATCTGGCGGGCAGTTTTCTCGCAGCGCGTGGAGTATGCCACTTTCGCTCGCGACTGTACATGCATCTCGCAACGAAAATGAGAATTGCGATGATGATGATGATGATGATGATGATGATGATGATGATGATGATGACGACGACGACGACGACGACGACGACGACGACGACGACGACGATGAAACAGTAATTTCTTAATAATTTTGAGCACAGTTCCGCAAGCATTTAGAAAGGGTAACATGCAAGTGAAAGAGAGTCATGTTGAAACATTATCTGTACTGCTTCCAGCAGCCGTGCCACCTGTCTGGCTTCCTGTTCCCGTTGATACAAAACAAGAAGAAAACAGCTTATCGATATACGCAGACATTCCTCTTCACATTAGAATTTCCTCATTTTCCGCTTTCCAAGCAGCAATTTCTTAATAATTTCAAGCACACTTCCGCTGCCAATGAAAACGAGTCATCAGTGAAGAAAAGACACATGTTAAAACACTACCTGTACTGCCTCCAGCCGCCATACCGGCTGCCTCACTTGCTTTTTCTGGTGAAAAAAACACAAGAAGGAAATATTTTAGTGACATGGACAGGTCCTCTGTCTTGACATGAGAATTGCTAGACTCATGGGCCTCTATAGCGCAGAAAAGTGAAATATTTTTTTCTGTTACTTGAGATCGATGTTGCTTACTCTGGTCGCGCGATATATAGTATATTCCAAAACTATAATAGCTTATTGGTGGCCAGGCTCGAGGTTATGGCAGTCGCTGTGGAGCGCAACGCTTTAATTTTGGGGTTCATCTGATTGAAATCTAACGCTTCGTAAAATCACAATCTCCGAAATATTTCTGCACCTGTGTTGCATTGTATATTACTATTATTTTTGTTGTCATATATTTTATCTATAGTATTAATATTTCAGTTTATAATGGTATCGTTAAAGCTGTACTGTATATCACACCATTTCGTGATGATACAAGAAATTTCCTCCTAACGTACATAAGGGAGGTTTAGGAATAGAAAACCTAAAACATATTCACTATCTTACAGCTGCTTGAGAGCACGGTCCCCGTTTCCCAGGATAAGAGCGATATAGCGAGTTAACAGAATTAAATTAATGGCACCTAGGCTCTGATTTAAAAGATTAATGTTAAATTTCATAACCTTTATCGCCCTTTATTGTTCTGACAGGGGTGAAGTTTACTTAATAATCGATTCGATTCTTTTGCAGTCGATACAAAACATGCATTGACCCCACTGCGATGATGCAGTGATTAGGGCGCTAGAGTTCCGCGCACAAGAATGCGGGATCGAATCTTGGCCGCAATGGTCGCTTTTCGATGGAGGCGAAAAGCAAGTCGCCCGCGTGCTGTGCGATGTCAGTGCACGTTAAAGAACCCCAGGTGGTCAACATTTCCGGAGCCCTCCACTCCGGCGTAGCTTTGGGACGATGAACCCCATAAATCAAACTATAATAACAAATACTTGCCATAAAGATCAATAATAATTAACGACTCAGAGACACCTCTAACCTTGAAGAAAAGAAATATTGCACTGAAGGAAATCTGTTAGATATATTTGCAGCAATGAAAGCACTACAGTATGCTTTATAGCATAAGTACTATGGATTAGTGATCACGAAGTTACCAGACCGCTATCGCAGTCAATTGAGCCTGAAATATAACAATTAGAAGCTGCAAGAAAAGCAGGCACTTGCCAGTAGTGGCATGCGAGACCTCGACCACTGAATTTCACATGCCGGTACTCTACCAACCGATCTACAGCGTCTGTTCAACTTTTTACAATTTTGGTTACGTTATTTATGATTTAACCTTGAAAGTGTTCTCCAGCGTCATCCCTATCCATAGCGCTGAATTTAGTGAGTCCTTTGTTCTCTCCAGCGCATCAAGCGCTGGAACTGAGAGTAAGCAAAAAGAAATAATTAGTATGATTACGAGTTCTGAAACACACACCGAGCAGATAACCGCGAACGAAAATTCAGAATAATTAGCATAGAGACAATGTATCCCCTTTTTAAAAACCCAGGAGCCGAAAGGAAAGAAAACAATAGCTCACAAACTGTTATGAATTGTTTCGTCACTACGCATTTTATGGACTCAGAAATACACCGCAGCCTAATAAAAGAAAAATGCTTTACGATGGGTAGTATAAAGTATTTTTTTATATATATAAGGCAGTGTTTATCCGACCTGTTTTTCAAACACGAGGCTCAGTGATTTAGTTCTTATGAATTACTATTTTAGTATTTTGCGTACAGAGTTCAGAGACGTTATTCTTGTCGCAGTTACTGCTGGCGTGTTATGCCGACACGCTCTATCATTTGTGAACTATGCTTTTCTTTCTGTGATTTGCTTACGAAAACCAATGAGTATCGAGCACGTCCCACAATTTGAACTTTGGAAGAAGTCGAATACGGCTGTTTATAATACATACTAATTTATTTTATTTGATGAGTGCAGCGCATCACTTTATTTTAGCGAGCAGCGTAAAATAATTGCCTAATACCCTTAATATGTGTTGGTTAGTATCAGTACATATAATACACATTTTTGTTTTGAGTTTGTAAACACCTGGAGGTGGAAGCATGTCGGGCTGCATATCAACAAATATTTTTTTGTTCCTTTCCTACTCTCTGAACTGATTCTAAAATGAGAGCACCAGAATTATTTTTCTACATTATCAGCCCGAACAACATTTCGGGAAAGTTTTCCAAAATAATTCTCCTTGAAGAACACTTCAGGTGACCTGAACACAGATGGGAATGATCTAGTTTCCCGTACGTGTGGAAAATATATTCCGCTTTCTTGTAAAAAGGCGTGAAACAAGAAATCCACCTCAATTACTTCAGCGAGTTCGTGGGAAAGAAGGGGTACAAATTGGCTGCAAGAAGTTTCAAATTTGCACAACACATTACTTACAGGTTTATAAACGCACGACTTTACATCGACGTAGCACTGAGCATCAAAAAACCTCATGCCAGAGCACTGCCAAGTGGTCAATCGGTTGGTTCAAGCAGTTGATCAGACCTATTCGTACGAAGCAGTCATTGAACGGGAAGTGCGCTTACGATCAGACGCCGAATCTTCAGGGCTTCTTTCTTCGACCTTGGAAACCTTGTGCAGCAGCGACCCATCGGCAGATTGCACAGAAGCATAAACTGGTGTTATTATCAGTTCATTGTTCAGAATTCCTTGCTGAAAGAAAAACGGGGCAAGTAATCGTACAATGCCATGCTTATTTGTGCGTCTGCAGTAAAGCATAATTTTCCTCTTGATAATCGAATTAACCGTTCGACTTAAGACTACGTCTCTTTTTTTTTTCGAAATTAACATTTCGCCCGGAGCTCTATTGCTGTATTCATACATCACTCCTTTTTCTTATAAAATGCCTTTGCCCTCAATTGTATAGAGTTACGCTTGAATAAACGCAGTAGAGTTAAGCATGAAATGGATACAAATTTGTTGTCCATGTTAATCATTACAAGCACCGATAATCCAATAATCTGTAGAAGAAAGTGCGCTACAATGTGCTTGTTACGTATTGGTCCTGTCCTTTGTTTTACGGAGTGCCTGTTCGTTGGGATCCTACAAATGGCTCAACAGACTGTAAAGCAAAACTTCATTGCCTTTTGCTGCCAAGGGGTCTAGATTGGCAGTTAGTAAATGATTCCAATGAACGAAGACGTAAGGACATGTCCCGTAGTACATAAGTACCACCGGAGAGCAGTATATAAAAGAGATATATATCAAATAAATTTACCTAGTTAAATCGCACTAGTGCAAGAGAGTAAAAAAGAAAGGAGCGAATCAAAACTTTTTTACCGTTAACTTTTTTCCTTCTTTTCACTGCATCCTTTTCTGCTTTTCCTTCTCTCCTTCTCCTTTCCAACTCTTCTTTTCTCTGCTATATACTGCTTTCTTTTCTATTATTTTTTCATTCATTCGTTCACTTTTTTTTTTTTCGTTTTTTTTTTCTTTTGCCACGATGGAGTGCTTATAGGGCTGTCGTAGAGTTCCCACCACACAGGGCCTGATTTCCCCCTATGGTACACCACATACGTAATCATGCATAGGATTTCTCAACGATTCGTTGTGTGATTTCACCTAATACTTCTGTTGTGCCTCTTTAGTGATTTCTGGTTTCTTCCATGGCAGATTTGGCTCTACGTTGTTTACCAACTTTCCTCTTTCCACAGTTGTAATAGCGCAGTTTCTAAGTAGTGATCATAGACTGTTATTTCTACTCCCCCCATACATTTGGCATTCCTCGCAACTCTAAGTCGGAAAAGATGGAATGCAAATATTTCATACCTAGCGTATCTTATGATCAGTGCATCTTGTCTCTTTGCAGGTGGTAACCAAGTTGGTACTTCCGTATCCCGGATATAGCGTCTCTACGCTGACGTGCATAACGGCCTTCTTTCTAAGTTGTCGGTCAGATTGCGTTCACGGTACCCTTCACTACCTCCAAGCCTAGATGCTGTCGTAGCTGCAACGCCGAACTTTCAATATCTTATACAAAATTTGTGGCAAACCAATTGCTAAAAACCGATGGATCCACTGCTACAAGGCTTTACGTATGTGTAGAAACACCCGCTTAAAATCCTCCGCGAGTACCACAGGCTGCAACCTTCTCGAATATGGGACTCTGAGCCGAAGCATACAACGCCGAAGTTGACATTTTCAAAAACAAATTTTTTATAGAACTAGCCCTTTTCCACTGTCGGGTAAAAATAATATGAATTGCAACAAGAAAAGGCCCTAGTGATTTACTCTCTGCAAATATTTGCTGATAGAGAAGTTGTTCAAATTGGTCGATATGAGACTAATTTTGAATGCTTACGACTTCCAAACCACCTTGTTTTCTACGAATAACGAGGGAGGAGTAGTTGTCGCTGTTGTGGTACAAATCCTTCTGTAGGTCTCCTCCGTCCAGCTGTCTCGTGTGAAAAAAACAAAAACAAAATATCATACAAGTTTGTTTGTTCTCTACGCATTAAAAGAGGGCCAACACGTTTACACACAAAGCGTAGCTCTGTAGCAAACAAGGCCTTTATCTGCATAAGCCTCATTGTTCCTTGATTTCCAAACAATATTTAGCAATCCATGGGAAAAAGAAGGGAAACCAGAAAATGTTTTCACATGCTTAGGTTACTTAAGAAAACAAAATTTTGGTGACAGCTCAAGGAACATAAAATTATGTTTGGTTGTTCTATACTTGTGTGCACACAGAGTCACACGGTGGACCGAAACAATAAAAAATGTTTTAAACCTCTATCTGAGGTGCTAAAATTTAAGATAAGCTTCGAATATTAAGATGACTATTCCAATATTAAGGCTGATCCTGAGCTTTTCTGACGACCCAAGGACGCTTCGAAGTTCCGAAAATACATAATTAAATTCAAATTTCGGAAGAGGAAAGTTATGACAAAGCTTGGCAAAGTAGATAACTAAAACAATTGGAAGTTGTGCTATAGATCTCACTTTGGGTTTTAATGAAACCTGGTGCTTTCATGTTTAAGAAAGCATGAGTACTACGCACTGTTTCTATGCTTACTGTATAAGGGTATATAAAAGGAGAGCAATCCACAACTTCCAAGACTTCGAGCAATGCGATTAGCAGAACTGGACATCTTTCGACGCAAACGTTCCTTCCAACGAAAACTGCAGCAATCGATTAAAGGAGCAATTGTTTGCTTTCAAAGTTCGCCGAACAGGAACACTACCGAATAAACAAAAGTGAACGCCACTGTTCAGACGAATTCTGCTTTTTACGCAGATTCTCTTTGCCTTCGCTGCCTCTACTGGTTCCCTTTCGGCTGTCCAGGATGCGTCGTCGATTCCGGAGCAACTAATACAAACACCACCTAGCTCGTGCCTGGTCTTCCCTATCTTTCTAACTGAAGATAGTCACGGCTCGGCCGCCGCCGACTTCAACGCCCCTTCGCCCGACAGCGATATTGTGAACTGTCCAATCTTATTACCGAGCACTGTGACGTCGCAGTCAGCGACTATAAAGTGTAGCACCGCAGACCGATCTCTTCAGTGGGAAAGGTGACAGCAACGCCGCAACCATGCTAAGCCGAATCCTGCTTTTTTTTTTTTGCGCAGGTTGGGCACTTCAACAATGCTTACTGCATTCGATCTGACGACAATTTCTTGTTGCTGCTGCCTTTTCCACAATGCTACTGCTCTTTTTGTTGCGTGTGCTTCAGCAAAGTTTTTGCATCGCGTCAGTGGCATTCTGTTGGTAGTCGGTAGGGGGTGTTGCAGTAAGTGAGAATAAGGAGCGAAGACCAGTGTTGGTTAGATATTTACAAAAGTTCTCGATCGTGCGATGATCCATCGATGGTAACTGGCAGGTGATATGGCCAGGCAAAATTTGAAATTAGAGTTTTGCGACGTCACAAAACGATATTACATGATAGAGTTGGTGGGAGCTGCCACATCTCGTAGATCCTTTGAGATGCGAGGTTTAGCTGCGAATATTAATCTTCCGGAGGCTTGGGTCCTGAGCTAGACACGTTGAGGATACGCAGGCTAGTTCGCATGGCTTGGTTAAAGTGGGTATTTCCAAGGCGGCACTAACAACAACCCAATAGTGGTACTATGTTTGACCTGATATTTCTAATACGGTGCAAATATTGGCCAATCAATTGTGCTGCATGGTTATTTCTATGTCGGGCAGCCTCATATAATACGGTAGCTTAACACAGTGTGCTGGAGAGTATGTTTGAGATAAGAGAAACACAGTTGTATGTCACCTGATAAGCCAGTCGCAAAATGCATGTACGCGGAAGACGGTCCACAAATTAAGCCGAATGCGAGAGCCATTAACACATTCGCGTCATTAGCTTGAAAGCGAAGCTTAAGTGTCTCCAACTTTCCCCCGCTCTACGGTTATTACCTGGTAATTTATTTCATGAGCATAACTCTGATTTCATTAGTTATACACCGTAAGGGCTAAAAACTAAACACTTACGACTACGGTGTCAGAGTAAGTGTCGTTTTCTATGGTGACGTTGAAGTCTTGAGCTAGTACGTCACTCTTGTCTAGATACACTGCAAAGCCTTCTTGAACAAGAAGCAGCATGGATCCGTCGTCTGCTCTATCTTCCATGATTTTTGGATAAACTAGGGCACCTGAAAAGAGAAAATCGACTGTGATAAAATTGATCACAAACCTTTGCGGCAGGGATGTTCGTAACGGGCTATAAGTAATTGATGACTTGTAATCAAACGTACTTTTCTACCCTTTTTTTCATTCATTATCATTATCATCATCATCATCATCATTCTCCTCAGCCGGACTATACCCACTGCAGGGCCAAGGCCTCTCTCATATTCCTCCAATTAACCAGGTCCTGTGCTAGCTGCATCCACTTGACCCTTGCGAACTTCTTCACCCCGTTCGCCCACTTAACTTCCTGCCGCCTCCTGCTACGCTTTCCTTCCCTTGGAATCCAGTTTGTTACCATAAGCGACTATCGCTTATCCTCTCTTCGCACTACATGTCCTGCCTATACTCATTTCTTCTTGATTTCCACTAGAATGTCAGTAACTTGAGTTATTTCTCTGACCCACTCTGCACGCTTCCTGTCTCTTAACGTTACCCCTACCATTTTAATTAATCGCTTTATTTTATAAGGACAGCGTTCTGAGAGCATGAGTTACTTCTTTGCAGTATTGGTTTACTCTTAAACGGTTGATTTTGTTTTTAAGAGAAGATGTAACTAACGGCACAACTCCGAAAACAGCGATCGGTGTTGGTCGGTTTCTTTTGTATAGCAAGCAGCAACAATATTGGCTGCGTAGAACAATCACACGTGATTATAGTCACTGCTGTCGGTACGCTGCTGTTTCCTATGAAAGTTCCACCCCGAGAAAGATGGCATCGAAACTCACAACCACCAGCTCTGTAGCTTCCCCACATGGCATGAAGACGTGAAAACAGCTCAAGAAAGGGCGCAATGTAAGGGCCGTGTTGAAGCCAGTACCACAGCTAGAGGGATTTGCGTATATGCTAATGCTCAAGTAGTTCATAGCTCATAATATTTCTGCAGCGCATAGCCGCAGAGGGTGTTCCGTGCTGCTGGTCGCCTCTCAACAAGAAAGCGAGTTAAAAAGGAAAACACAACATAGAAAAATAATGGGAATTAAAAATTATCGTGCAAAGAAACAT
The DNA here is from genome assembly GCA_023969395.1 of Amblyomma maculatum. Lineage (NCBI taxonomy): Eukaryota > Metazoa > Arthropoda > Arachnida > Ixodida > Ixodidae > Amblyomma > Amblyomma maculatum. Next base: position 250,610 of record JAJIZL010019474.1, read on the forward strand.
CAAGCAGCCCAGGCTGGGTCTTTATAGTGCGAGTACCTTTATGTTACAGCAATAGCATTTGAAAGGGACGTAACGCAGTAGCAGACGATCACCTTTCAGTTACTCTTCTCATAGAGTAAATTACTTGGCACAGAGGACTCGCAGTCGTAATTTAATTATCTTCTGAAATGTGTACTACACTGATTAGAAGTTATGGTCTCCGCAGAAAGCTGATGGATGTCGCGTGCATTGTTAATGAAAGTGTTACAGGAGATTGTAGAAAAATAATGCTTACCTTTTGAAATCTCACAGATAAATTTCCGGGGTGTAAAATATGTCGAGGTTTTAAAAAAAAATAAAATTTATGCCTGAAGAACCAGCATTGCTACAACAAGTCTTGGATAGAGCATTTCTGCTTTTTTTGTTAGTGCATGAAAGTATTAGGAAATCCTTCCTAATTGCCTAAATGGGGCAAGGCGGACATTTTCTCAAATTGTAAGCTTGGAAGGCACCGAAAGGAGTTGGCCAAAATGCCAATGGCCGCAACCACTGATGAGCGAATAAACAAAACCGATGGAACGTGTCGTGTCTAAAGGAATATTACAAATAATAAATCATTTGGCTGCCTCAGGCTTATGCTGTGTAAGCTACAGAAAGTTTTTCAGTATCAATACGTAGTGATCTGAAGAAAGCAACGTGGCGAATAAAACTGAACGTAACTAGAGTCTTATATGTTAACTGCGAATGGAATGTTTATGAAAGCCGATTTTATGACCGTTTTTGTGCGCAATTAAACCCACGTCCCCTACGGCAACCTAATTAATCTTTTCTTCGGATACCCCTGTCACACGGATAAGTTTGGTGGCACTTCCACGAAGTACAATCACATGACACTTTCGGCGCTTGTTGTCACACGGCAAAAACAAGTGCCATTTTGAAATGACAGCAGTGCCGATACGGATGCTGCAGCCCTCTATTGAAATTAATTTGTTTCCTCATAAATACTTTAAAATGAAACTTTATCGCAAGCACAGTTACCCCAAGCTAATGTTCAAAGTTTATTTGTGCATTTGAATACATAGACTTGAAAAAAAAAATTATTGCGATGTTACACGGGCATGTACTTCACCACTCTTTTTGCAAATCCGGTTACTGCTGTTGGCATGCAAAAGCGCACGCGTTTATTCTATATAGTTTCACCGCTAACCGTGGATATTGAGAACCTAGCTTTACGACTTTGGTTTGCATCGTTAACCAAGAATTAGATGGCAGCGCCACGTACGAAGTGGGGTCATCGCGGTGTTCAGTGCGAAAAGTGTACGAGCTGGTCTGTATCAGAGCAGCGTGCATTTTTCCCAAGAAATCAACACATAATAATAGACAGTGTCCTGTGCCTGTCCAATGGCGCTTCTGTGCAGCCTCAGCTGTTCAGTGGTACAGCACCCACGTACGGCAGCATCGTCACGTCTTCGCAGCGTTTTCTTGGTGTGTCGTTGAACACAACGTCAAAATAGGTGTGGTCCCGGACACATCATGAAACTAGGTAAACATTTCGCAGCGTTTACAGCACCGGACTCCACTAATAAAGCCACCCGTGAGTTCCCGTAACCGCAGAGCGAGCGGGGCAAGTAGCACTTGGCCGTGCGCTCCTCCGTGGTCGTCTAAGTCTAATATGTTTTGCTTCGAAGTATCAGCCAGCGGTGCTCTCGTATCGCCAGCTTAATAGCCGCGTGCCCGCACAACTACGTTTCATGAGTCATTCTTCGTAAGCACTGTTCACAACTGGAATCGTCCCTCATCAGTGATCCTGTAAGCTTCAATACTGCCATCAAAGAACCTGACTAATCATAGTAGCATACATGGCTTACGTGTGGCATTGCCTTATTGTCAACTTTACTATCTGATAATAAGAGGAAGGTGCGATTCAATTCGACGAAGACAGCAGCGGAGATAGTGTAGGCGTGTACAAGCTGATCAGGTGAGCCGCGCCGCACCGGCGGTACGACTATGAAATTGTGAGCAAAAATTGCTTCTATCGCATCTATTACTCCTACTATAGCAACTCTGTACGGCTCAAAGATCACCAAAAAGATTCATTCTTGACCGTGCTATACTCCAGGGCTTACTATTTACGAGAAAGATAAATTCCAGCACGGTTTTCTTTTTTTTTTTGCGCCGGTGACAGCAGGGACGCGCCGTAAAGGTGCTGGCTTGGCGCGGGCGGCTTGCGGGAGACAATGCGGTTCTGCCTCTAGCCGTCGTTATGAGCGAACTGCTGCAGTGTAGTCTGAAGAGTGCCAAGATACTGAAAAATAACTCCAACTACACTGATGCAACTTTAGACTGAGTCCTAATATGTCATGCGCAAACCATCAAAGCGCAGCAGCAGACGAACGCCTTCGTCTTAGCGCTAAGTCTGAGAGTGAGACCAAATGTTCAAGTGTGCGCATTGTTTCTAATTGCTGACAGCTTAAATCTGGTGCCTATTGAAAGAAACACTCAAAAAATAAGAATAACAATGTCAGAACCCCCCATTGTAGTTCACAAAAAATATATAGATAACATATGGGTGCCCTGCTGTCGAGACTATACATACTCGCCTGCCGGAAAGGGTGTAGCGAGTTCGCCAAACTCACTTGGCGCCGAGTGCGTTGAGCAGCGAGTGTCAATAAAGTTCATCGTGCGACACGATGCGAATGACACTAAAGGCGAGTGTCACTCGTTGAAAGGAACGTTAGTCTTGCTCGTCTGACAGAGATACAAACGATGTGCGTTTACCTGAGAAAAGTCCTCCGGCGCACAGCTTGAATAGGAAAAATGCGCAGTACGTGATCTTCACGACGAAACCTCTTCTACCGGCATCAAGCATTCTCAGCGAGCCAGCGCTTTGGCGGAATGTAGAAAGCGCTTGTAAGACGTGGCGGTTGCTGTTATACAAGGAATTTTAACAAAATTCAATGCGAAAAAATTGTAACTTTGGCACAGGCGTCCTTGCACGTCAGCACTGGTGTATTCGAGCACCAACAAGTGTTAACGAAATCACGACTAACACGTTTGGTGCGCTAAGTGAATGTCTAATGCATACATAGTGTCGAACGGAGGCATACGTTTCTGCACGTTTATATTTTTTCTCTATTCTGCAAACTTCTCTTTAACGCCGACAGTCGCTACAAAGCACTTGCGATAAGATTGAACGTGCTCAATATTCCTTTCGCTTCCAGAGTCGTTGGCATTCGCACAATACTACATAAATTACTTGCCTCCGAAGCGGTAAGAAATTCCAGAATGCAAAGCTGCATTTTAATGTATTTGTCGGGTCATGAAATATAATGCACATGCCGCACTTAGTTAATGCATTATGGGAGCATTTTCAACACAGTGAGCGTCGCTGCGCTGGTTGCGTAAAAGTACTCTGGTGGGTGTAATCCTTACAGAGCGTTCTTCATACGCAAACTCCTCTTTTCGGGCCAGTAACGAAAGTTGGGTATTTTAAATGAATGTTTAACCGTTTGTAAAATTTGAGCTGTGTACGTCTATCCACGTCGCGCTACGTTTTTAACCATCTATTTCGACTTCGTAAACTCGGGTGATATTTGTACTTCAACGCTAATCGTGCACGAACGTCACCAATATCTCAACAGAGACGAATGTCACAGGAACATACATCAGCCAGCCGTAGGGGCGGTATGTGCTACTCAAGGACTCTGAAACAACTGTTTTGAATTTGAATTTTCATCGCTACCGTTCCATGGCAAGATAACCGCATCAAGTGCAATTTGCAATCCGCTAGCTTCGCTGGACGCACTACGTGAAGCTGCATACCGTGCTGGTCATCGCGTGGATTTACGTCCCATCGCTGTTGCATATAAACCAATGAAAACCATCGACATCCTTCATACATCAGACATGTTATCGAAAGCATGTGCTACTGAAGGGCTTTGAAATAACTGTTTTTAATTTGCAGGTTATTTTTTTTTCTTTTTGCTACCAGTGACCGTCGCTGCCATCACACTATAGTGTCGTGGTGTGCGAACTTTGTCGCTGAAGTGTCCCCTGTTAATTTTGCCGTTGTTCTGTATGCTATGAGGAGATTGAAGACGGCGAGGATTTTTTTTTACCTGTGCAGATTGCTGTCAAAGGTTTCATATCGTGAACTGCACAATAACTAGGGAGCGGAGTTTTAAAGCAAACATTGCTGAATAAAGAAAAGATCTGAAATTCCTGACATGCCGATCACCAGCGTCTCATAACAGTAAAGTGTCTTCTACCACATTAAGAAACAGCTTGATAAGATCAGTCGAACATTAGCCAATCTCGCAGCAAAAGTTGACGATCAAACATATTCCTTAAGGAAACAGTGTCTAACATTCAATTGTCCGTCCAAAACATGTCGCGGACACCTACAATAAATTACTAGAAGTGTCCAGTAGGCATGACAAGGAAGTGCTGCGCAAGAGAGTAGCTGGCATTGAAAGAAACCAGAATAGGAAGAAAATTTGGAAACTGCGTCAGGAAATGAAGGAACTAAGCCAGCACAGTAGATGCCAAAATATCGAAATTCATGGACTGCCTGTAACAGATGGAGAGAATTTGCTGGGCAACGTCAACAAGCCTTGCGATGAAGTTTGATTTCTCATCACTTGGAACATGCGACATTGAAGGGTTACATCGCCTGCCGTCGGAATCGTACAAAGTGCATGTAGTCTTGATCCGTTTTGCCAATCGATCCACAAAAGCAAACTGGCTTTCAAAGCTGAAAGAATGCGAAGACGACATTCGATTGTTTGACAACTTGACTGCTTTCAACAAGATGTTGCTGTGGCTAGCTAAAACGAAGGCTAAGAAAATGAACTACGCCTTCGTCTGGTTGAATGAGAGAAAGGTTTATGCTCTGAAGCAAGTAAGGACACAAACCATAAGATTCGCTTGCGAAGAGGACATTGATAAGATTGCTCAAGTGCGTGCAGCTGCGAGGCTGAGCAGCCTAAATACATTCGCGCGTCACATTATCTCTTTATCATTTGAACTGACACAGCCTAAACGACAAGTTGGTAGAAGTAGCAGCCAAATTACATAAATTTGAACTTTGACCTTATCGCTTTCACAGAAACATGGTTTAGCTTAGATTCGAATGTAATACCTTTTCCTAGTTACAAACCAATTTTCATATTCTGAGATGAAAAACGTGGTGGTGACGTGTCTTTAAATGTTCAAAACTATCTTTGAAATGGTGCGTATCACCGTAATGGTAGTGTATCCCCCCCTCCCCCTCAAGGTCATTGAGATAACTGCTTTGGTGGATCTACTCTTGCCTGAAGTTCGCAAAGCAGATTAAGAGGTGCATTATTTTGTTAATTAATTTCAATAATAAATTTATGGAAACTAACTCTCTCGTGCTCAAATTAAATGCGGTAATATCGTTTAGCAATTGTGACAATGTTATTGAATTGCCTACTCGAATATCACAGCACTCCGAAACATTGATCGACTTGTTTTTCATTAATTTCCCACCTGATTGCAGTCATCAGTGATTAGTGATCACTTGACGTTCTCTACTTTTTAAAACGAAGATGAAAATGAATATTCCCATACGCATGCGGAAAGTTCATGATGTAATAAAAGTATCACCAAATTTTGTCATTTTATGTCTACAACTAACTCGGCTATGTATACCGTGAAGCGGACTCGGCCCGAGACTACGAAGTAATTTATAAAAAGTGCTAGAAGTTTACGACGCTTAGATTCCAAACCAAAACTATAATAAACATAGGAAGGCTATAAATGAATAGATGGAAGGAGCGCTTTTGCAATGAATTTAACTAAACAATAAAATGTTTTCTTGTTGTTTTTTGTGAATGAGAACCCCGGATGATTTAACAGTGTTTAAGAAGTTTCGAAACAAATTCAAATAAGATTTAAAAAATGGCTAAATTTGTATTCTATATTAATAAGTTCTCGTCCATGTGAAGCCATTATAAACTGCTCTGACAAATTATTAATGCAAACATGGGGACAAAAAAATAATTATTTTCCTGATGAGCTCAATATTAACGGTGAAAATTATGTCTGAGTGTTACCTGCAAATACACTTAATGAACACTTTTAAGTGGCAGGAGCGTAATAATTCCTTCAGCTATTGAAGAATGGAATAGGCTGCCACATGAATTTATGGACGATATCTGCCTTGATAATTTTCTTAAACACGTCGAGTCATATTTTCAGAAGCAAATGGTGTAAACAAAAAATCGTTCCTAAAATGTATTTCGTTATTCACTGCGAGTGTTCAGTTTAGGATTTTATCTTATTAGTACCTATTGTGTAGCGTGTTCTTTTATTGTGTCGCTTCGCGGTTCTTTACAGTGCTTCATATGCGACAAATTGAATGCCCGTTATAGTGTTGCAGTGCGTATGTTTCCATTTTTTTGTGTGTTTCTGATGTTTTTTATTTTGTATAACGGTCCCATCAGTTCACCCCCTCCTGTAAGAGCCTAGCAAGGCTTACAGTATGCTTAAACAAATAAATAAATAAATAAATGTCCCTGTTAGCACTAACAAAATTTGGACTATAGATTCATACTTGCCCATCCGCAATACCGATTCTATATTTTTGTCCCCTACCGTAATAGAGAAAGCCGTTTCTATCACTAATGCTCTTAGAAACACGTTCTCAGCTGGAAATGATTAAGTTGAAGAAGATATGCTTGTACCCTTACGCATATATCTTTTATAGAATGCTGCTAACTGGAGCACTCCCCACCAAATTAGATGTTGCGCGTGTTACCGCAATATTTAAAGGAGGCAACCAAAATGACCAGAACGACTATCGTCCAATTTCAATATTGCCTCTTTTTTTTTTTAAGTTGCATATTTACCCACTTTAAGTGGATAAATACCTTCCTGCAAGCTAAACATCTAATTTGTAGCCAACAGTCCAAATTCCAGGCAGGTAACTAAAGCCTGACAGCATTGTTAGATATTAAAGGTTCTATATATAGTAATTTCGAAAAGAAGCTTTTTTCTGATGGAATATTCTCAGATTTTTCAAAGTCTTTGATTCCGTGAAACGTTCAATACTACTTTACGAATTGATGACTTACTGCATTCGTGGAGCAGCAAATTCACTTTTGAAGAGATAATAACTTCCCATACCCAGTATACTCAGATACATGGTGTAAAATCCAGTTCTCGTAAGATACATCTTGATGTTCCCCAAAGTGAAATTCTCGGACATTATTTATTTATTTTATGCATTAATGACATTGTCAAGTTGTCCACAATCCATTAGTTCTTAATCTTATGACGTATGTCAGTGATACGAATGTCTTTTGTTTTCCGACTCTAATCCTAAAGTTTTTGAGAAGCAATCTAAAGCCTGGCTTCGAGTTAATAGTTGGGCTCTCTGTGAGCAAGCTTCAATTGAACGTTAAAAAATGAAACGTTTATGCACTTCCATAAAAAAAGACGAATAGATTGGCTCATTAAATTAGACTTCGAAAATTGAACAAGTTCATGGTTTCCGATTTCCTGCTACGTATTTCCTTAGGCATCTGGGATGTATACATCACGTAAATTTCATTATAATGAAAATGGCCAAAGCTATTTGTGTGATATATCGTATTAAGCATCTCCTTAAACAACAGGTTCACAAACAAATGTATTTTGCTCTTGTTCACTTCCACCTTATGTGTTGTATTCTAGTATGGGGTACCTGCAATAAAATCGATTTTCATAATTTGTTTTTACTTCGGAAAAGAGCCCTACCTGCATTGTGTACAAGCCCAGCTGGCGAAGCAAATATTTTTGAAACCTTTTATGTTCACAATATTTTTAATTATTACAATCGAGTTGAGCGGTTTATGCTTTCATTAAAATCAAGCAGGATTTCCTATCTTTCCCGAATACTTATCTTTCTGGGTATATTACATATGATTTACGTACGGTTCAGCAAAGGTTCAGCAATTATTGCGAACAAATTTCTTATGGTAAACCCCTTTCAGCGTGCATAACGTGTACAAAAAGGACCATTGGAAAAGGAGGTCTCTGACGTAAATTGTTAACATCGCATACCTTCTAAAGTGGCTATGATTAACGTAAAAATTCAATTTCCTACCAAAGATAATTATCACTACTTCTACACAACTTAACTGAAGGCTCTGTTTCCATGCCACGTACATAAAAACTCCACCAAAACCGGATCTCATGACAATTCCCTCTGTTAGTTTCAGAGGCATTTATTCAGCAATATTAGAATATATGCGTTTAGAACGTTAATTAGTTAAGTAATTATAGATGCGGTTTCCCATTAAGCGTTTCCTTGAAACGAAAATTATTTCCAGCGCTTCTAGTGACAATTATATTTAAAAGTGGTTTGCGTTTCGCTCGAGATCTGCCAGCTGCGGCTTTCAGGCGATTTCGCATTTCTTTTTTTTTCTTATGAGGAATAATTCGATGCAAGAGGAAGAACTAGAACTGTTTATTCAAAATATTTGAAAAATGACTTTCCTTTCCTTTGAGATATAATCTTCATATGAACCTTTACCAAGATTTTGCCCTCGCGCTGCCGCTATTGGACGGTTTTTGCATAACATCTAAAAGGTCAAGACAATTTGAACAACAGTTTGCCTCGATTGAACATAAAAAATGCGCACCAATTTGGCTCAAATTAAGCTCCACAGGCGCTTCATAAATCGGCTGCTGCTGTTGCCATCAAGAGGAAAATTAAAGGTAAAATTCCTTAGTGAAAAAACCCTATGAGCCACAATATCCACATACAAATTCTCATACTAAACTTGTACTAAACACGTACTAAACTCATACAAATCTCATATAATCTCATGCTAATCTCATTCATGATATGAGAAATATATGAGAATTAATGAGGTTTGTATGAGCTCAGTATGAGAAATCTGTATGAGGTTATTGTGACTCATACGGTTTTTTTTACTAGGAAGTGAAAAAGAAAACGGCGGTAAGGCCGTTTTCCCAGGAAGTACGCAGGACGACGCTGGAAACGCAACTTCCCTTTCGCTACGGTCTTTTCCGCAGGTTTTTAAGATGAAAGCCTTTAATGCCTCATACTGTCATTAGCAAATGTGTCCCCGTTACGGGTCCATGCCTTATATGAGCATATGTTAATCGCCATTGAATCGATACATAATCAATAGCAATAGGACAACATCGAAACATGATTTAGGGCATTTTCAAGATAATTTCATGGTAATTTACGACTAATAATAAAATAGTTAAGCAGATGCACATAGGAACCCATGCATTTGAAGGTCATCGTAACTATCACTAACCATCGCTTACTAGTAAAGGGGTGTTTAGCTAACAGTAACCAGACATTAACTACTACTCAGAAAGTGCAAGTCATGGTTAACTATCACTAACCAATAGTAATGGTTAGACGTTCCGAGACGTCCATAGCCGTCACATGGTGACGTCATCGGCCGTGACGTCATCATGACGTCATATCCGGTCATGTATATTACCAGGAAGTAATAATGGCGTCACGTCCGGTCATGACGTCATGACTGGTGGTGACGCCACCAGGAGATTCACGCATATATCGATCCAGGTGACCGTGCAGCCCCTTTCATTTGGCGCTTCCTCGAACGCCGCAATAGAGAGCATATATAGAAATAGACGCAGTACAACAGGCATCGGCGACGTTTAAAATTAATTGACAGCAAAGATAAAGCGCAATATCTGTCACAATTGTAGTCAATCACAGACGGTCTCGCAATCAATACTTCGGCGGGGAAGGCTTCCGCCTTGAAGCACTTTAGTGAGCCAAAGTGCCCTCTGAATCTTTTTTTTTTTTTTCACGTTCCACGCAGCAACTAACACAACAAGTTATGCCTTTTTAATATTAATTTGTTGCGACTCTATATATGAAGGAAGAAAGAAATACACGGGCCTTTCAAATAGCTCTAGCTTAGCCACCACCGACTAGCTCGTGTAGACAAGGATAATTGAAAGAAAAAGTGCACAATTCCGCCAATTGGCTTCGAACCGTAGAATTAGTTTTGCAGGAAAGAATTAGTTTTGCAGGAATTAGTTTTGCAGTTTTGCAGTTTTGCCACCCTTCTCGGTAGACACCCACACCACAAAATACAGTACGGTCCACTGTTAAAGGAAACATGAGATCGCGTGGCCTAAACACTTTGCAAAGCGCTGCTGCCGACTACAGGCACGAATGGACGGCACCAAGTGCATGTTTGGGAAGAGCAGTCGGCCGTGCTTACTACGCATGTGCCTTGTACAGCCACTTGTTGCTGGCTCTCTCAGGAATGCTTTGTAAAGCGCTGCAGCAACGCGGCCTCATGTTCCCTTTAACAGTAGACAGTACTGTACCCTGCTTCTTTAACAGCCGCCGTCTCGCTGTATTTACTTGTGCTCACTCTGTCATATAGCTTCTGATCTCTGGCATGCTCAGAAATTCAGGACAAAATCATATTGAAAAAGGAAGATATGTCAATTTTAAGATTGCGCCTTAACAATCGACATTCCGGAAAAACTCCTCTCGGAATAACGCATGTAGATTTCTGCTATTCAGTGTCAAAAATGCATTTCGGTTATTCGCGACAGTCTAAACTACTCGGTGTGAAGGCATGAC
>JAJIZL010019474.1:261606-272444 GCA_023969395.1 Amblyomma maculatum
ATATATTGCTCCGCGTCGTAGCTTAAACTGTTCTTATCAGTACGTTATTAAAGGTGCGTTAAAATAATCTAAAGTCACTTCAAAAAATGTCATGTCGAAGAAAGTGGGACATGTTTTTGCTCTGTTCCTAGTTAGGTTTGTAATTTTATGAAAAATTATTTATCTCCTCATACTTTTTTAATGATTTGGAGTAAAGTCAACGCAGAGTGCTTCACCGTGAAGCAACATTCTTGCAATCATCATGTTACACTTTTTGCATATATTTGACCTCTAATGGCAACAACATGGTTCAGGGGAAAAAAAAAAAGAACTGTAATACTTTTTATGAAAGTGAGGTAAATGTCTACAGGCAACATCGGAAACACAAGGATAGTACCCTTATATGCAGAGTGTTAGCACAGACTCCTAATTTCCTCGATCATGAGAAGACAACAAGGGACCCTCTTAAAATAAAGGTCGCCTTCGAAGGCACATGCAAACGCAACGAATAGTCGGTCAGACATAAGACCTATCGCTTTCAACTAGAAAATGATAACATAATTACTGTAGGCACGTACCATTGGTCCTTCCGGGATGAACTTCTATCTCCATTTTTAAAACGCGTTCTTGAAAGAAAACGCAGTTTCCGTTCCCTTTTCAACTGTGTTTTGAATGCTCTGATAGCTCAGCGGGAGAACAAAATAGCACAATTTCCACTATACGTGGCCAAGGCAGCTGAATACTCTTTTCTAGGTTGGAATTACATGCTTCTCAGTTTATCCGTATAAGCAAATACAGTCAACAGTCTCTCATATCTATCTTAAAAAGTGTTTCTAATCATTATTTAAATCCATACTTTCCCCACTCATGCCTGTGACAAAATTCAGGATTCATGCTGTAGAGCATACGTTAGCCTAAGGATTTCTCCGCACGCCCTTGACGTGTTCAGTTCGTGTAATCGGCTAGCGTGATTCAGTTTATCAGTCATGGTGCGATTCGCCGTATCTCGTCTTTGTTCCCCTGATTCAAATAAAAGCTTACATTGTGAAACAAGCACCACGCTCTCCACTGAATCAACATTTCACTGTGATTCATTGGCCGTCATGGTTTCACTCTCGCCATCCGTTGCATTCCATCCTCCCTTCTTTTTCCTCCTCTCGATTTCCCCCCTTTATTTTTCCTCTCCCCAAAATGCAGATGGGGGACTTCGCTATCTCCAATTTGCTCATCTGCAGCGAGCCTTTATGAGCCGCCACTAAAGCTTTATACATTGCGATAATGAGTCTTATACATACATGGCAAAATTACTTTTGAAAAGGGATTAAATTACATTACTAATTACTTTGCTAAAGATCGCAGAAAAGTAATTAAATTACATTACTCATTACTGCCCCCCCCAAAAGTAAGAAAATTACATTACAATTACTTCTACTGAGTAATTCAATTACTTTGAAATTACTTTCTAGTTTCCATAAATGCAAAAACTAAGTTAAGCTATTAAACAAAACAACTTGTTCTCCAGAGTATTCTAGTTCCGCTCAATTCTGTCTTTTGCCAATCCGTTACGCTGGCTTCGGATTGCAGCACGTCGTTCCTGCTTTCGCGCACTCTATTTTGTTGTCTATTGAAGGAGTGATGGCGCACTTTAGTAAAACTAATTTCCAGAGGAATTAATTACTTTGCTGCGAAATTACTACCAAAAAGTAATTCACTACATTACTAAATTACCAAACTGAAAAAGTAATTCATTTACTTACAAATTACCGAGAAAAGTAATTAAATTACAGTTATTTCATTACTGTAATTCAATTACTGCCATGTCTGGTCTTATAACATTAACGGAGCACCCACTGTTAGATTTCGAAGCGCTTTCTCTAACGCGTGCGAGCACCCCGTTATGCCAGTGTGGTTCTTTCAAGCATAGGAATGGAGGTGAGAAGTTTACATGAAGTATCAGTGTTACTCCGTGGCCGTCAAAGGTCTCGCATAGCGAGAATTGGTGTTGGGGCCACCACTAACAACTGATGCTTTGTTGAAGATTCTTCCATCAGCATGCGAACGAATGAAACCAGCTACATACAACAACTGTGAAAACAGGACTAGCTGAATTTAAAAACAAAAAAGCTTATTTCGCATAGGCTACACCACGTGCACATCTTGAAAAAAAAAATGGGTATTACACATTGGTTCAACTGGCACTACTGAAAATATTTTTGCCTGGTCTTTTTTTTTTTATTTCAGGTAAAGATTTTATCAATTAGGCTTCCAAAACAAGCAGTCGCATTAGGTAGCTGGTTAAACATGTTAAACGTTTCTTCTCGCTAGACTCAACGTATCTCTAAGTAACAAAAAAAAACATCGAGGTCACTGCAGAAACTGCATTGGGAAAGTGCGAAAGCATTATAGCGTTACCGCAACGTTGTTGACTCCCATTTGAAGGCTTTCTGTATCTATTAATCCACTCTTCGACACCCAATGCTATTACTCGATGATGTGTATTTTTTTTAGTCAGGTATTAGTGTTTTCGGCATTCACAGTTGTTTGACGCAACCTTCTTATTGGCTGGCTGTGTAACGTCATCAAAGCCATCGACGTCCCTTAGTGACGTCACATACCTTATGACGCCATCCACTTATGGTGTAACGTGATCTATGCCTTAAGACTATGACAATGTCTCAGTGACGTCATCAAACCACTGATGTCAATGTATACTCAGAGGCAGCTTTTTAATGTATTTGTAAATTTTATTTTATTGTTTCTTAGTGCGAGGTTTCCTTCAGCGCCCTACGGCGTCCTTGCGCAAGACAAGGACAATTTCAAGCCGTGCTCACGAGCCTGGCGCAGAATATAAAAAAAAGCGTGCCACGCTGGGAATCGGAGGGATGGTGGTCGACCCCTGGAGGGGGCGTGGTTGTTCTCTTTCGTGTCATTGCGAATAGCGTTTTCTGGTCGCACGAAACGTGAGGCAAGATGGCGTCAGGTTGATGATGACGTCACGAGGGGACCTACTTCCGGCGACAAATTTTGCAGACACAACATATATTAATAAGGCTCTCACTTTAATCATTCAGGCAATTTTAAAAAGAAAGTTTATTCCTTTTGAGAGCGAACAATGGTCTTATGTCTTTGAAGGAGATGAGGTTCAGTTATAGGAACCCCATTATCTAACTTTTCAGTTCTGTATGCTTTCCGCAAACTCCTTTTCTGCAGGTCTGTAAGAGCAAGCGCATGCAAATTACTTCCTTTGAACTTGGAGAAGGAAAAATGCATATAAATTCAAGTCCGAAGTCACGAAAAACAGCACAGCTCTCGTTTAGCAGATATGAATTCAGTGCAGTACAACAAAACTATTACAATAATTACTTTGCGCTCGTATCATCTTGTTGTAAATGGGAGGTAAGGTACTGCATACAATATTGAACTACAACTACACCCAGATTCAATAAGGCATGTATTTTTTAACACAGGTGCAGTTCTCTCTAATGTAGCCGGTCGGGCTCGAGTACTAACCTTGAAAGAAATAATGCAAGGACTCTTGTTTTAGCAGCAGCTCCAGCCAACGCTGTTTTTTACCTAAACATTTGCATTTTTCTTTCTTAGCTAGTATGCTAAAGAAGGTAAGTCGTCAGTTTTCGAGGTTTATTAGTCCTGCCAGTGACTGTGTAATTAGCATTTAATGTTTGCATAGCGCTTTATCAATCCCGTGCTAGAAGTTTATCTTTACACACCAGCTGAAGGGAGGTTCATAATTTTTCAGGTTAAATTAAAATAAGTGTGGAGAGCATAAGAAAAGTCAAGGCAATATATTAATTGCAAGATCTCACATTTTTGCTACTGTAATGTTGATGAGCAGTCCGCACGATGTAGGATGCTCATGACTTTGCTCTCGCCCGAGCTTTATCCGCATTTGCACGACGGCAATAAGTGGACGCAGATAGCGTGGAAAGCACGAATGCAACACACAATAAAATGTCGAGAAAAGCCACACGAGCGCACTTTCCTCAGGCCGTAACCTTATTTCAAACATAGCAGAGTGAGCAATAAAACGTGCCAGCCAATATTAATGTTATCAATGTAACATTTAGTCATAATATTATTACCTTTGCACTATCTGTACTCGCTGGAAGCCGTTTGTAACGCCCGTTTCGGTAGGGTCGATGGCGTGTCACCTCTTTCCCTCATCGTGTCTACTCAAATAAAAAGCGAACAGCGCACATGAAGTGCATTTTCGCGCTAACCCTTTATTTTTTTTTTAGATAGGTTAAACGATGACGCATTCGTAAGATTTTATTTGGGTAACTAAGTGTTTTAATGTTCAATGCAAGCAAGCTTTGAAGAAGACCGCAGCTGAAGGTCAATGCCAAAAACAATTGCCGCTTTAAGCGGGAAACGCATGTGAGCGAAAAAGTGAGCGAAGCGACAAGGCGACGCGGCGTAAGCGATCATGGTTCGCTTCGTCGCCTACTGGGGAAGACGCATGCACGCGACAGCACGAACCGAGCGAAACGGCGACAACGCTCTGTGTACGTTGTGTGGCTGGCATTTGGCTGGCATAGCGGCTTAGTACACCGCAAAACTATTGCCAAATCTAACAACAGTCATAACGATTGCAAGAATTAACGTTATTTTGCGACAACATGGCAAAGTAAAATGTATTTACAGCAAACCGTATCGAATGTGTGTGAACTTGCACTGTAATCGGCACAAATAGTCACGTGACCCCTTGTTTCTATTGTTGTTTCGGTTGCGACTAGACGTTCTTTGAATCCTTGGCTATCCACCATTGTTCGTACAAAGCGAAATGTTTACGCGGTAATGCACAATCACAATACAACACAGCAAAATAAAGAAAGCATGCGAAATGAGCGGCAGTGACGTACGGTTACTTCCGGGCGAACGAGCGAAATTTTCTATTTCGGCAGATCCGAGCGACGAGCCAAGCGACACAAGCATTTCTGTTCGCGCGAAGGCATCGCGCGACGCGTGCCGCCGTCGCGTTCGCGTTCGCGTGAGTTTTCGCGTGCATGCGATTCAGCCTTTAAGCTGAAAGTGGCGCCTGTGAGCCCCACCTTCATGGCGGCCAAGACGAACGTGCTTAACAAACGAGGAATCTTGCACGGTAAGGTGCCGCCAAAGGTGCTGCTGTGTCATTCTCCTGTTTGCTGCCTTCGCTCGAGAGGGCTTTGAGCATCGGCCACATGCTGGCTTTGTTCACATGATGTATTTTTGTTGAGATAAACGAACAATGCATAACCATCACCTTCGTGAGGCCAAGATGTTAAACCCTAAAAATCAATCAAAGAAATCCTGGGATCTGCACCAAAAAGCCGATTATTTTTTACGCGATACACGTTGGATCGAAAAACATTGCCTGTATAGCTTATCGGGTCCCTGTATGAACCTGCATCAGTTTCCGGTATAACTCACGCACTCGCGATAAAATTGCACACAGAAGAGTTCAGTCACCAGAATTGTAAATAAATGTCCCCGCATTGACTGCATACTTGGCAAACGCATTTGCAACAAATTCGATTTTCTTTTCTCAGTGGAGACACCGAATAATTCCTTCAATTTACTTCGCAATAAAACACGAGCACCATTAATCGGTGATGAAGGGGAGAGACATTAACCAGGTAGCGACTGAAATATTTCACCGCGCTTTTATTTGTCACCTGATTATGTCGCCTCCTAGCCGAAAAAACTACAGAACCATGTCAAAAATACGACAGAATATTCTGTACTTCTGTCGTAAACTTCAAATTTTCCTGTAGTTTCGTAATATTTTCTGTAGTTCTGTAGTTTTTCTCTAGTAGTTTTCTGTTGTCTGTAGTTCTGTGATACATTCCTGTTGTAACTACAGAAAGCTCTGATGTTACTACAAAAAGTTTTGTTGTCACAACAAGTTTTCTGTAAAATACCGCACAGAAATTCTATCGTAACAATAGAATTTTTTCTGTAGTTTTTTCCTACTGGGCTGTGATCATGTCCGTAACTACCCCGGTAGAGACTATTGGAGTCCGGTAGCAAAGCTTCTTTGCAGCCGGCAAGCACGTTGGGCGTGGCGCAGCCACATCAGATGCACACATAATAATAGCATCGACCTGCTTCAAGCTGCCGCAAACGTCAATGTGGCTGACGTACAGTTCCAGCGTGATTTTCGCTTGTCAAAAATGCTGTCGTACTTCCTGTGCGACGAGCTGGAAGACGAATATTAGCTACGAAGACCAGATGGCGGCCTCATGCACTCAGACTCGAAGCACAAGTCCCTTGCATCTTCGGATTATATAGTTATATAGCCCAGGCAGATTGTCGCAAACCATTTAGACATGCAGGTGCATTGGATATCATCAGCCCGCCTAAAGGCTTAAGGCAGCGTAAGTGTCGTCTCCTATGCGCTTATGTATGAGGCTGTGTAGAAGCACTGGCTAGCTTAGTTTCCAAGCTACCAGCCGAGCACGCTTTGATGAAGTAATGTTTCCTGTCGGCTCCTTGGCGCGCTTGCGAACGAGCACTTGAAGGCACAAAACCAGGCGGGCAACGACCGCCGCTACAGCATTGACCGGCCAGAGTCGGGTTAGAGCGCCTATCGAGACCACCTAGGTCGGGTAGGTCCGCAGCGCCTCCCGCGGCGACACAGAGAGTAACTCGCTTAGAAGAGCTCCCATTGTATCCGCCGCCAGTGCGCAGGCCGTATGAAAGCACACGATGCCGTCACTTCAGTCAGGTCGTGAGCAAAGCTGTGCGCACATGGTTCCGCAGATTAAATATTGAGAGTCATCGTTTCATTAAAATGACACGCGCAGTGTGCCAGGCCACGTGGCCAAGGGACTCTACTTCCCCGGTGGAGTTTTAGCGGGAATAAAACCCCACCAAGCTTATCACGTCACCGTTGCGCTTCCTTGCGGACAGAGCAAAATGTAATAAATTGCAAGTTGCGCCAAAGCACACTCAGTGCACACCTTGCGCATTGCAGAACGCTTATAAAGTGCCGTAAAGCGCTGGGTTATGCGCTATAGCGTAGACATGTTAGGTGTCACCTATCCACAACAAGAGAACACTACAGCCGATAGTTACCCCATCAAAAAGTTCAACACAAAATATACCACGAAGTGCTTACCTGCCCGTTGTAACATAGCATACCCTCTAAAATGTCCGCTTCTTGACAAAATGTTCGCGCGTTAATGTCATAGCAACATCTCATCTTGCATTTCATGCTCAGTTCCGGGGGCTAAAGAGTTGAAGACAATAACAAGCGAGACGGCCACTTTAGTTCTGTCTCTGCTTAGCTGGATCAGACAGCTTGAATTCAATAGAACAGTTGTGGAATCTTCAAATAGGGCATTGCTTAATGAAAAACAAGGCAGAAACGCGCATCCTTTAAATCGAAAATTTCGCAGATGTCTTTGGTCGTGCGATATATAGAGAGGTCCCAAAAGTACATGCACAGGTCCCTTCAAAAGGGCGTTCAATAAAAATTGCTATAATAATTGTGCGTGATCACACAACGAAAGAAATGCAAAGCAAGCAAAATATTTTTAATTGAATAGCGCCGGTAATCGGCATCTATGCTTCAGCACACCTGAAGGCAAAACATTTTAACGAAAACTGTTGAACTTTTCACTTTAAAGAGCTACCTAAATGTTTGCGAGCTGCCTCACAATTATAGCTTGCATATTAAAGACTACTGAAGAGTTAGATACAAAATAAAAGAGAAAACATGCTGCCACTCAGAAATGAAGATAGCGAGTTTGCTTTTATTCATTAAGCGTTTTTGTGCCTTGAGAGTGTTGCGCGTGGTAAACATCTACGTAAGACCGGAAAAGGCTACTTTCAAACGCTCGTACGCAGTCTTCTTGCTCAAGGTTTCAGCACATTTATAAATATTTTCCTCTATTTAGCCGTTTTTGCACGCACCAGTATATAGTTTATTTTCATGAAAACTCGATTCAGCTGCAGCCCAGAAATTATCGAAGCACCTGAAGGATGACCGCAGCCGAGTTAATTCCACCCCGGCTATTTCTCTGTTAACTAAGATTCCCTGGAGCTTTTTAGGTCTGTGTTTACATTTACGTCGTTGCATTAATGATTTACCGACGTATATTGCTCGTTCATTAACTTAAGTCAAGGAAGGAAAACCTTTATTTAGCCCTATATTATTTTGGCGGTTTCTGAGACGTCTTCGGAGATGTCTGCTTGTTGCATCCACAAGAGTCTTCTCCGTCGACCACGTCCACTTCTACACAATGGTCGGTTGCCCTCAGTCCAGGGCTCCGCTGGCTACTGCCGCCCGTTGAGCTCACTGTGCCAGACCTTGCTGGTCTTCGCAGCGGTCGCTGGACAGCAGAGTCTCCCATTGCTCCGCACTCGAGTTTCGAATTTTGGGGACCACGTCTATATCTTGACCAGGCCATGTGAAGTGATATAGTGTGGGGTTTTCATCGCACCCCGGACATCTGTCCGCGTATATGGTAGGGTGCATTTTGTTTAGTATGTGTAGGTCTGGGTATGAACCATCTGTAATTGTCTCCGTATTACAGCTTCCTCTCTGGTGAGAGAACTGTGCGGTGGGAAATATCGCATTATTCTGCATCTATAGTTTTATAATATGGCCGAGTATGCCTTGGGTGCTGGGAAAAGTTCCGCGGACTCGTCGGATGCTCAAAAAGTAGTGTATGCTTGAGCTATCCTGTCGGCCTATTGGTTCCCTGCCACCCCTATATGCCCCGGTACCCGCATAATTTTGTGTCTGGTCTTGTTTGCTTCGTCGTGTTTCGCGTAGAAAAAAATCGACCACCGTGGCCACTGCAATTTTGTTGTGTCCTCCTCTCAAGGACTTAAGTCAACAAAGATTTAGTTTTACTTGCGCCCACACAAGCGGAAGATTTTAGTTGGACGTCACATTGCTCACCGTTCCACCAAATGTAGCCTAATTCGGAGCAGAGGCACAAGGTACTTCTTGTATCGGCGGACACACTAATTTCTGCATGGTGCATGCGGGCACAGGATTGGTGTCCTAGACTAGTGACAGCACGACCATGAATTCGTGATTACTTATGCCTGTCGATGAAATAAATTTCCGCTACTGAGCATGAGTGTTTCAGGCTTGTGCGGGCTCAGGCTAAGTTTCGCCAATTTGGGTGTTCCCAGCTCAGTCATGACTAGCCTTGACTGATCAATGTGCACCTTCATAAACACACTGCGTTTGCTGCTTTTCTTCACTAACAGAAGCTGCGGGTAAACTTTGTTATTATGCTTAAATTAGTGTTACAAGTGTACTAGTTACACCATGTACAAAGCCGGAAGACTGCATCACGCCGGGGGCTGTTTGTCTCGACACCTTCCAGAGATGTCAGATCTCTGGAATAATGTCCTACGGGCATGAATGACCCCATACCCAGGAGCTCTTGCGTAGAGCTAAGGGTATCGGAGGCCAGATAATGCCAGGATGCCGTCCTCTACCGAAGGTAGCACTGCATTTATCCTGCAAAGGCGGTGATAACTCAAATTAACTTGCATTCCCACTGACCATTCTAACGATGAGGTGGATGACTTTTGTTAGCTTTCAGTCATCAATCTGTAAATGATGACTGATGTATATCTGGCCGTACCTACTGCCTTTTCCAATGTGGGGGGAGGTAAACCCCATGCGGGCAGACTACCACTTGGAGGGTGACGTTCTCCTCTATCTCAGTGGTGTGCAGAAGTTTTTTGGTTCAGCCGGAGAGAGGTAGCGCTCTCTTGGAGTCCACTAGAGTGAAGGCCCCGACAATATGATACTTAGGCAGTTCGAGGCCGATTGAGCTACAGTTTCTACCGAACATGAGGCTGAGTGACCACAGTAAAAGACTGTCAACTCTTCAAAAAGCAGTGGATCTCAGCTGCCAAAACACTGGATAGCCTATCGATTATGGCGTATTCGATGTTCGTCCTAAGAGTAAGGCTGGGGAAGTTACGTCTTCTGTAATTCATGTGGAAGCCTCGCCACTGACAAGGAGCGTGCCTCAGATATTTGCAAGACATTAATTGGGGGTTCATTCGTGATTGCAGTCTAGGGATGAGCCATCATCTGCTAGCTCTTCAGCTCGACGCTTCAAGGAAATTGCCACTAACATGGTGTCGTCAAAGGGCGGGGATACCATCTCAAGCCTTAGCCTTCGGAAAACTCGAGAGCTCTGCTTCTGTAAGGCAGATCAGGGCACTCGCTAGAAACCGCTGACGGCTATAGGCGTCTGAAGAAGCTAAGAGGTTAATGGCGAATGGAAGGCTGAACTGATACCTGCAATCCTTTTACGTACGTGAGTAGCACCGCTGTAACGTCATAGGTGCGCATGGAATGAAGCCACCACTCGCAGCGCCTCCGGTACAAAGGTTGCAAGTTCCGGCTATAAACAAAACTTGACCGACGTCAAATCCAGGGCATTTAATAAAAGGTTCGAAGGATTTGGCTTTAGCGTGGAGTGCGGATTGGTAAGATCATTCGGAGTTAAGGACACAGCGGCGTCTGGCAAGCAGTGCGTATGATGGATATATGTGCGCAGCGGAAAACTTGCGAACCGAAGCAAGTGGGTTGTACTCTCACACGCCTAACAAGGTGGCAGTTGCAAACCAACCTACCACGGTCGCTAGGGTGAAATCCGAGCAAGACGCAACCTAAATAGATACCCGAGCGGTCCCCGGCGTGGGAGTATGCCCTTATGTAGAGAATTTTATCTTGGGAAGATGTCCAGCCCTGGCGTACTCCATCCATGGCCGGAGGCATATTGATTGATTGATTGATTGATTGATTGATTGATTGATTGATTGATTGATTGATTGATTGATTGATTGATTGATTGATTGATTGATTGATTGATTGATTG
>JAJIZL010019474.1:285272-307027 GCA_023969395.1 Amblyomma maculatum
GTTGTGTGTGTGTGTGTGTGTGTGTGTGTGTGTGTGTGTGTGTGTGTCACGTTCATTACTAATTTCGTGCCCTCCAGACAGTCCAGGGTGTGGCCCTTCACACATATCTAGGTCTCTCTCTGCCCGCATCAACATTGGGAAGCATTGCACTCGCTAAGACCTCCCGCTGTCGTCGTATATCGCCCTAAACTCCTTGCGAACGCACACACGTCATATTTCAAGGATACCACAGCATCACCTTGCGCCTGTGCACCTGCAGAGACCACATTCTGCATTCACAAAGGTCATAGCATTGCTGCAATTGGACATCCTTAAACAGTGCACCCCGGCAGCATGACCTTCCTCTCCACTTGGGCGTTAGCGGCTCGCATGTATGCATCTTGTTATTCCGCGGTGATAGCGAAGAGATCAATTTACCAACGCCTGCCCTTAAGCAACTGATGCTGTCCATGCTGCTATTTGAATATTGGGACCGTACTCACGTATATACAGGTGGCTAGGGGACCTCTGCTAGTTCTGCTTGCGCATTGGTCGTGTATGCGAGACAGACCAAAATTATTAAACTAATTTCACAAGACCTATGACTACACGGGGTGGAACACACCGGCCTTCGTGTTGCTATAAAATATATCGCCTGGCAAGCACTTCACAAATTGGCTGTGTTCTGTGACTCCTCTACAAAGTCTCTCTTCTCCTCTCCTCCTCCTACAAAGCTCCTCTACAAAGTCTTCAATCTGCCTTGAGCTATGGCAATCACAATCAAGTTGTAGCAGAGGTGTGATATTAGCACCACCAGGCAAGAGAAGAAAAAAATACGAGGGCCTTTAGCGACTAAAGTAGTGAAAGGCGAAAGGCTTAGAAGTCTCATCTTGTCTAACGTTCCTGCCATCTGCAATCCCACACTTGAACGCGCGCCAAGGAACGCCACGCGACAGCAGCCTCAAAAGCGGGACACACTTTGTCCGCGACAGTATGAGCCATTAAAGGCGTTCGCCTTAATGTGGATAGAAACGACAGAAAGACAGAAGGGAAGTGATAGCAAGCGAGTGCCGTGTCACTATTTCGACACCCAGTGTCCCGCTCGGCGCCCAGTGATCCACCATTCAGTCAGTCGCGTGCTTGGTAGCAGTACGGTGCTCTAGAATAGGTGCGGCTGTGCACGCGGACCTCATGGTTTTCGATGTCCTCATCTTCCTTCTCGTTGTGACAGAAACAGCGCGTCTGGGAGCGTTGCGCCCTCCACTGGAGCGGTCCAGAGACCCTCGCAGTAGAGCAAGAAATGTTCTTGCCTCTCGCTTCCCTTTCTGCATAGTCTGCACATAATGCAGGTCACTGTGTCGTCAAAGCAACGATATGGGAGGGTACGCAGAGACCCAGCTCTCGCCTCTAACAAGAAGCTGCTACCAAGGTTATTGTCAGACGAGACTGTTTTTATAGTTTGCTTGTTCCGTCAGTAGCAGTCGAGGATGGACTTTGAGCCCATGTCCTTCCTCCAGACAGTATTTTCATCGTTTCCGACCTGTCATCTTACCGCCGCCGCCCGCATGCGACAATATCAACCATGGTGGTCCGAGGGAAGAAGCCGTACACACTCGGCGTGTTCAGTCTGTTCGCAGGATTTTTTCTATAACTCAAGAACCGGACTCTATTCTTCGCAACAAAATTAGGATGTCTTAGGAAGCATAGCTTACAAGATATATCAACGCGAAGATGGCACATCTGCAGTGTGGGTTAAATATGCGAGAAAAATGACCATGTTATACTCGAATGAGATAGTATCCATCATGTTGTCGATTTAAGCACAGACATTCACCTGGCGCCCGCGGGTTTAGGGATTAATGGGCTGGTGAATTAAACTGCGGCGGAAGTTAGCAAACAACGATAGGAATATCGGTGAGTCAAAGAGGTGACATATAAGGTTAGAAATTTACGATTAAAATGTGTTTAAGGAAAGTGACAAATTCATGAACCGGTGTATAAAACCATTAAATTGTTGTAAACAAAACCCGGTGGCAAATGCCACCACCCCATTTCAAAGGGGATGCTCCTTCATTACATCGATCTATCGTTGGTGTTTGAACCGGTAGTGCCTGATTTCTCGGTTTGTCATGGAGGTCATTCGGCTCCGGGCTCATTCGGATTGTCTTACGTGTGGGAGTCAACGAGTCTTAAAACCGTGGCTAAGCGGACTTAAGCAACGCTAACGTAGGGCAAGCACTGCTGCTGCACAATATGACGCGCTTAGCAATGCTGAACCGTCTGTCAAAATTTCAGATCATTTTTTTTAGCTGTGTAACAACATACAACGCAAAAGATGAAGATGCGCACCGAGGCAAAGCGGTGAGTATCGGGAAAAATAATGTTTACTTGAGGGTTGTGAATGAAAATTAGGCATTCGCCACATTAAATAAACAAAAGAAAATCGATTATTTGCGATAATACCGATAGGCAGCAGCTGCGAGCCGACGTTGCAAAATAAAAAAAAGGTCAGGCCAACAAATGACAAAACGTTCTTTATGTCATAGAGAAAAGGTCTTAAAGCTGTTAATGCAACATTGAAATGAAATTTTGTAAGGCTGCTAAATATTGCCAACAGAATACAGTATCTTCAAGTGCTGTGTCCAATGCGTAGGATTAAGCTACCTAATTGAAATGTGCAAGGAACACATATTTGAAATC
This sequence comes from Amblyomma maculatum, assembly GCA_023969395.1. Taxonomy (NCBI): domain Eukaryota; kingdom Metazoa; phylum Arthropoda; class Arachnida; order Ixodida; family Ixodidae; genus Amblyomma; species Amblyomma maculatum. Next base: position 287,952 of record JAJIZL010019474.1, read on the forward strand.
ATGACAAAAATTGTTCAGAATTCAGAAAGAATCTCCTCACAAAACAAATTGTGAGGTTGTATTATTGAAGATGTAATGATTATGAAGCCTTGAATATTCTAAAATTATAATATGCTTCACAGTGATGTGAGTGATAATAGTGGTGGTTGGCCTTGCAGTTAACACTTAAAGTCACATGTTTTACATTCTGTTGAACACCGAACCCACAACGTGGTATGTGTAACTTTCGGCTCGAATGCCGGAGTGCCTATGTCGTGTTGCACCTGTCTGTTGCGTCTGGCTGAACAGAAACGATCTGATCTCTACTGAATTTAACAGAGATGCTTAGGATGTGGTGCAAGGTTTTTGTGAGTAATAATGTGGGGAAAAATGGGATTCTGAAAACTAAGGATGTTACTGATGAACTGACTGTGTAACTGTCGAATGATGCTTCGATGCCTTCGCTGTGCAAGGTAGTTATGATAGAGTTTCTTAATTATTTCATGGAGCCGCATTTCAGTAAAGGTTTGGCAGTCAGGCTTCCAATAAGTTTCGAAGTGCGAACCTCAGAGTATCGCCGCCTTTAAAGTGGAGACTCCGAGTCGACATTATATAAGGCGGCCTTCAAATAGTTCAGTTTTCACGTCAGCAGATTTGTTGTCGAGATTGCTCAGAAGAAGACCCACTCCCACGTTTTAAATCTTCGCTGTGGTCAGTGTGCTTTTTAAATGTCCGGTGCGCTGTTGGTGTCACGAATGTGGACGCGATCACAGATCTACATTATTCGGCGCAACATCCCTAAGACAAATGAAGTGGCCCTCAGTGTTTCTCACTGACTCCATGCATAGGTTTCACAAGGCATATGGGGAGAGAGTCATTCTAAAAAAATAAGCTGTCTCTTGTTATGAATCGAACAGTCGAACAGTCAGTGTGTGCGCTCATAGGCTGACCTATGGTGCATCCAGTGTTAACTGCACATTGACAGAGGGAAAGTAATGACAGTGCCAGAAACCGCAATGTATATCTTCTTCTTAGTGGGCTAAGCGCATGGAAAGTAATTTTTTTTTAAACACACGAAGTGCAAGTAACAATCATTAGCAGGTAAGGAGACTTGACCTGCTCTATCTTCGCGAAAACCGCAAGCTGGCCGTCCTAAGAGGCAAGCTTGAATCCGATCACAACACATTGAAAGCCGCTTTTTTTCCACAGATATTGCAGATTAGTCCACACGACCTGTCTACGAGACCTTTAAAGTACAAGCTGACCGCTCCTAGCTATTATATGATATGTTATTTTTCTCGAAAATACCTACATTCGCCTCTCCCAACTGCAACACTCCACCCCTCATCGTCAAACACTACTGCAAGAAAAAACGCATCCTATTGCTGATATCCGCACCTGATGACATGGGCTGCTGGTGACTATCTTGCTAAAACCTGTAGGCGGAAATTCCTTAAGTAAACATCACGCTCTATAAAATGAATGCGCGTACCGGTTTTACGGGTAATAAAACTTTAATATCACGCACCAATTTCCTGCAGTTCTTGCCTGATTTCCTCGACCTCGTATATTCGATGAAGCACCTGGCCCTGCAATGAGCGCTCAGCTTCTGGGACAGGCTTTATTCGCATTCTACTATTAATGATTCCTTCCTGCAAAAATATTTCAGAAAAACACTGATCAAATGCACAGAAAACATCTTCACAAGCGCAGCCCGAGCATTTACCGAAACCTATATAATTATTAACCAATAAAATTATCTGATGCACCCCGGCAGCTTCATGCCACGCTGTGTTATACATTTACATCACCACAGTCACCAAAACACTCTGAGCAAGCAACCCCTATGACCATACTAACGTTTCCGTAAAGGTGAAGGCTTTTGCACAGGTAGAAAGATAAACTAATGCGAAATATAAAGGATATAGCTCCTACTCTACCACCGCTACAACTGTAGTTGTTGCCATTAATGTCAGGCTGGTGCTGATACCTTACATAGAGATTAGAGTAAAAAGGAAGTCCTCAACCGAACCAGTATTGCATCGCGATGTACTAATAAATGACATTAAAATTAAATAAAAATATTGTGGCATTGTTAAAGAACTGCTTGGCTCAACTGAATGAAAACTATAGTCGTAGCTGGTCACACAGAGGCCACGAAATCACGATATAATATTATTGGCATGTTGTTAAACAACATTTAACGTCCCCCCTTCATGACTCTGTGCACGACGTATGCGAGACATGAAGCTTAAGTGCCGCCGTGAAAAACGCGCGAGTGGTTCTTTTTAACAGCGATGCAATTTAAAATATCCTACATTTAAAGCGGTTAACTTACGACTTCTATGCTGCTGTCTTTCTGGCGTACCATTAGCGATGAACCTTCTCGGATATCGTGGAAAAGTCTATCCTCGATCGAAGACGTGTCAACCTGTGATAGAACAACAAGCTAGAGCATATGGTCTGAGCATTCAAAATTTTGAATAGACATAATATGGTCTTAAACGCGCCAGTTCATTTTCGCATTGTGTAACATCGTACGGGTGAACATTTGCTTATCGTGAGGTTCTCATTATTCTAAGCGTTAGCAGGAAACCACAGATGATGTTTCCTTCAGCGTAAACAGCGCTTATTGCAAACTATTTAGTCATCAGAAACTAAGGTTCATCCAAAGTCCACCTAAGTCTTTCATCTGGTAGCGAATGGGCTCACTAACTCGACTCACCTAAAGAAACCTAGCAAAGGCAGCTTTTGAACATTTCAGACTAACTGGGCAGTAAATTTAGGCAACCCCATAGTTCTAAAGCACACTAAGCAGAAAAAGGAGATAGTGCAGCTTGCAGATATCAAGGGATCCTGTGTGGTTTCTAAATAAAATGAGTCTCAAGTAGGGCCACGTCCAATTTGTGATATGTCGCTCCCCCACTGTAAAATTTCCCTGTCGACCAGGATTCAAAACGGGGTTAGCTGTTGACTCTGGGTTGATACTGCTGGGCTCTTCGGTCAAAATTCACAGAGTATTTTGAGCAGCGGTAGGATAGTAGTGGCATCCTACAAGGGGATCGCAAATAACTTAAGAGTAAAATGGCGATGCAAATCTCCGCAGTTCTTTCATTTGATTGGTTGCACATAATGCATTCTTCTAAAGTCATTCAAAGTGCTTTTTTTTACGATTTTTATTCTAACATATTTTTTATTCACCTAAATTAAGACCAGTTTGTGTATAGACAACTACAACGCATCCAAGCCTTCATAACTTCATACCTTGCAAAAAGAAAGAGGGGGTGTTCTTAGCTACACTTTTATTGTTAACTCTGGGTGACCTAGCAAAGATTGACGTCGTTGTGATCATTATCTTAAGTTATATCGATGTCAGTTCAGCATTCGTGTCCTTTTTTCCTGAACGTGCAATGTATTCCGTTATTTATGTTCATTTTTCTTTCTCTTATTTTATTTGTAATTTGCTTAAATCTGCACTACGTCTCAGTCGTTGCTTGTCTACTCTCGCTACTCTGTAAAATAGAAGCTGAGGCCTTGTCAAGCTCTTTAGACTTCTTCTTCAGGAGTTCCTCTGTACATGTACTTTTGAGATAAAATTGAGTTTACTCTTTTAAAAATAAGTACTGCCATTTTTTAACCACTGTATCACTGCTAGAATCAGGCGGTAGCTATAAACGACTGCAAAAGCAAAAATTTGATTACCTAACACAACTAAAAGAAACTACTCTGTTCAATATCTGTTTCACTGAATAGCGCTATTGCCAGATATTTTCTTCATGAGGAGGTTCTTACAGTTGAAGCATTAGCGTGTTATTTTCTTATCGCAAGAGCTTAATTGTAGTTTCAACGCAGCGCCGTGGTACGATCAGCGAGAATCCTTTCTTAACACAGCAAACCACATTCTACCTATGTTCAGTATTAAAATGAAAGCTTCCGGGCTCACGGTTTTAACTTTTACCTACCATGCTTACTCGTTTTCCTCTTGGAGTCTTTATTACGAGGAGCATTTTTTCTGTCATTACTTCACTACTTTCAAGATTGAGGACCATGTCATTCAGCCGCAGCAACAAATTATTTCTTATTTTCCGTTCTTCCACCACTTCAGGGTACAAGAAGACATCTCGGTCTGCTCATAATTATGAAAAAAAGAGAATGGCAAAAATGATGTGCATCGTCAATTTTCGAATGAAAAAATTGCCAACGGTTCCGTTACTTCCTAATGCGAAATTTGAGCGCAGCTCGGTGGCGAACGGCGGCGGCTATGCGTTTCGGCTCGGGCGGTGCGCATACGAGATCCGCCGCCACCGATCTGGCGCTGATTGGCGACTCACAGGGGTGGCATTGGAGGAAGAGCGAAGAGAGCAATTAAATTATCGGGAGGTGGCGGGAGGCAGCGCGTGGTCCATAGTAACGTTGCGCGGCGAAAAGGCGAAAAGATAGCAGCGACTGAGACGCCGCTAACGAGTCAAGTCAACGTGGCTCTGCGTTTCGGCTTGGGATGCACGCACCGTGATAGCGATCCGGCGCTTCGCGCCTCGGCAACCGGAGAACACCGTCGCTGCCACGCAGGAAGAGGGGGGGGGGGGGGTGTATGCAGCGGTGAACGGTGGCGGCAGGAGCGTGCACTGCCCCGGCTGCATAGCTGGTTACGAGGGACAACGACAATGACGACGGCGACGACGACGTGAAACGCAGGAACAGGAGCCAAAGAGCTGCGCTTTAAAATTAATCCGGCGACCAACTGGCAACGACATGATTTTCAACAGACACGTGTAAAGAAATGAGGATTCGGTTAGTACATGAATATAAGACGGGCAAAAGTCACGTTACTCTAGCACGGAGTACTTACTGCCATAGCAAGACAGTGCGGATCCTGCAATTACGAGGAAAACGATCATATTTGCATGCATACTGTTGCATGCCCTACTGCCATTCCAAATGCAGATGCACAAAAGTCTTGCGGTCTTTTCGACACGGACATTGTGCTTACAGGCCCTTTTTATTTCCTTGTCACGTCACAAGAGTCAGAAGTTCACCTTTGTGTTTACAGGGAGTGTGTATAAGGGCGACACGTGCTTTCCTGGTTTAAGGGCGGCATTCAAAAACGTTTACTTAGATTGCAGTCAATGACGCACAGCGTATATATTATGAAAGCATCACAAACTTCGTAGAAAACGCTTGTATCGATGATAGTCCTAAATTCTGGCAATTTATCAAGGGCAATCCCTCGCTCTTCAAAAAAAATACTAGAGCAGACTACATCTTGACCCTGTAAAACACTAAACGTAAAACATAAAATAGTTGGTTCACTTCTTTTTAGCTGACTCAGGGTGTGAATGCTTTCTCAAAGCTCTTCTCTTTTCAGCACTCTTAAAATTACGTCACTTCTGCTTCGTCAGCCACAGAAATCAAGAAATACTCGAAAGTAAATAATACCGCCTTAACTGTCAGCTGCAGAAAGAACACATCTTGCTCCGCAACGTTTCGCAAACATCAACTTTTCCTTCCCACGTAATTGCAGCCAAACATCTAAAGCGTACTGTGCGGCCGTCTTTTGCCTTTTCCAGCGTTTTCTTCCTTAGTTGGCTTATATTAGGTCGCATTTAGAATAACTACCACATGTCATTCATACTACCTTATTCTTACCGCTCATATATATCTCAGATGCATTTTCAGTTTCTGTTTCTTCTATTATGTCTAACGTCTATTGGAAATTGCGGCAGGAGGAAGTAGTTAGATCTCAGCAAGGATCGAAGCTAGATTATATTAGGGAGTTTCAGAATAGAGGGACCCTATCGGTTAGGGGGATAGGGTGATAGCGGGGCGCGAGTGCGCATACGCAAAACTTAAGCGTGCCTTGGGTTTTGGGGTCAGCGGACGACGGTCCCCCTATCTCGGCGAAATAGCGTGGACCCTAGCGCTGGATTAGGTCGCGGAACATGGCGGCGTTCGGCCAAGCGACGGCCGCTCGCCTCGGCACACATTCGTCGTTACCGCTCCAGGGTGTCACCCGTTCACGGCAAACGAAAGGCCAACGAAGCTTGTGCGGGCATGATGCCCGCACCACCAAATTTAAGCGATAAAACGCCCCGTATGTTCTGATTGCTTCTGGATTTACCGAGCTGCTAGGCTTAGCGAGTTCGCCTCGTTTGGTTACCATGGGGACCAGTGGGGACCAGGCGTCGGAAAGCGCGGAAGGTTCAAATGAAGTTTCACGGTTAACCGTCTGGGCGCTGCAATCGACGAACGCAAGCCCTGCTCCGCTGCGTCGGGAAATCCCCTATTCTAAAACTCGCCGGTCGGTTCGAACGTTGCGTCGCGGCACTAGCGGCACCCTATTTTTTGGGGGGCCCCAAGCCTTGCGTTCCCCTATTCTAAAACTTCCTATTTTTTGGATGCTACTGAACATTAAAAAGACAAAGATCATAGCTTCTTGCCCTATCAAGTCCTGGAGCATCAAGGGACAAGAAGTGGAAGCTGTGACAGATTTTCTCTTCTTGGGCTCCAAGCTTACCCCGGAAGGAGACTGCAGCCATGAAATTAGGAGACGCCTGCTTCTGGGAAAGAGAGCCATGGCTAGCCTTGACCGCCTAGTAAAGAGCAGAGACATTAGTCTGCCAACCAAGATATTGTAGACCATAAACCCTGACTGCTCATTGTAGGGTCAAATTCTAAAGTTGAAGCTCAGCTACTTTGGTCATCTGATGAGAAGAGAGGAGTCGCTGGAGAAAGATTTGATGTTGGGAAAGGTTGAGGGTCACCGGAGAAGGGGTAGGCAGCGAACGCGATTGCTAGATGGCATCTTTGAGGCGCTGCAGATGAAGTTATGTGATGTTAGGAAGATAGTGAGAGATCGGAAAGCGTAGCGTGATATCGTTCATAGGGTCACGAAGAGTCGAACACGACTGAACGACTGAACTGAACTGAACTGAACTGAACTGAACTGACCTCCGGTAGTCGTGCTATTGTATCGATCCAGGGGGAGCTTTTTCGAAAACCGGTCCTAATCATCTTCCCAATTTTTCCTCCCACTTCCACCTCGCGTCTCCACTATGCCGCACCGACTCCGAGTGACGTCTCGCGCAATATTTCAACAAAAAGTTGCAAGTGGGAGATAGACGGGGAGACTGCCACCGACCACCAGCAGCAGCATTGCCTGTTATGCTTTCCTCACTGTTCCATCGCCTTTGCAGGAGATCAGGAAATAGGTAGTGAAAGGGGTGCTGTCACATGCCTGCTCGAGTACAGGCTCGAACGTAGTTGTGTAGAACGCCTTGTGGCACGGTCGCTCCGGTCGGAAAGGCCTGACATGGCTTCGTCACCTTTTATCATTGCTAGCGGTAACAAGCGATGGGCCACCATGTGCGGTCTTTAAGGTCAAGATCTTCGTGCATTCCCCATTTTCCTTCATTTACGTCTAGCGACTAAACCCTTTGGCCATGTCCTCGAGGATTCTGTCGCAAAACGCAAACAGGCCTGAGAATGTTGGAGTTCCAGTGTTACATGCGTCTGGTAAGCTCGTTTATTCACGACACACTGAGCAGATACACGGGTATGTTTACAGAAAATGGGGCTTTGCTTTCGGCGCATGCATGGCTGCTCGAATCTCTGGCGATGGGCTCTAGAGTTCCTTAAAGCGGAACTCGCCAACACCATAATTCAAACCGAAATTCAACCACACTTGGCCTATCTGCTGCAGTGACATATAATATTTATTTATGCACCACTTTGACGTTATTCGTGCGGTAAGCATAATTTCATGTTACGAAAGCCAATACAAATTCAACAAGCCACTATGTGCGCATGTATATTCTGCTCGATATTCACAAAACGAACTAGCCGATTTAGACCTCTCGGAGGCAAACATTTCAATATAACTGTGGCAAATCCGTCCAAAACATGAAATATATTTCTCATGAACTTCAAGGACCTTTTTTTGTTGTTGTTGTTGTTTTGTTGTTGTTTTTTTTTTTTTCAGAGCAGCGTAGTGAGTCCACTTCATCCTGTCCTCTTGGTTTTCCTACGGGAAAAGATGGAGCCTTTTCTTCAGTGGTCCATACGCTGCATAAAATGCAAGTAGTAATGCAGCCAAAATAGGTATAATACAAGAAAAGAGAAAAACAGAATGATAATATCTATTGTCATTCTGTTGTTCCTCTTTTCTTAGGCTGACTGACGGTTCATCTTCTCTGTAGGTCCAGTACGGACGGTACTGCCTCAAGCACGTTTCGGAAATACCACAGCGGACTGCGATGGGCCGTTGCAACCACAGTGCAACCTGCAGCGTGGCCGAGTCGCAGCAGTGCTCCAGCAGGACTCCCCACGGTTTGCCGCTTGCTGCGTGCTTGAAAAGCACGCATTGAAAGGAGAAAAAAAGAGCACTAAAGCACACACGAAACGAAGAAAATGCAGTACAAACTCTAAAGGACGACCGCTACGCAGTCACAATGAATCAGATACTATGTGGTGATGCCCTGGCCAAGCAAGCGCTCGTGTCGCACCCCAGTGCACACATTTGTACTCGTTAAAAAGAAACAATTAAGCGCGCGTAGCGTGCGGGGCGCGCAGGCTTATGTTGTTAAGTGTCAGAGGGTGGTAGGCCCACATAGTAAAAGGCGGGCACGAGCTTCAACACAGAAAGCAGCAGACGGGAAACAATAACGCTGTAGTGCCACGTCATTAAAGGCAGCTAGAATTTGGGTCGCCATAATTGGTTTCACCATAAAAATAGTAATTTTGCTTAAGCCCGACGCATAACAGTTTTCTGTATTGTCTGTACTGTGCTCGAAGTAAGGTTTGATCCATGCTTAACTAGAAAAATAATATAATTCGTTGAAATTTTGCGCCATTCCTTTATTTTCAGTAATGAGCTGGTGCCTGCATGCCAAGCTGTTTGTCGTCATTACGAAATAAGAACGCGTAAGTTTATTTAGGCTCACCACGAAATGACCTTCCTCAGACCTATAGGAATGTAATGTATGTTCTGAATGCAGACGCAGAACAGAGCGTTTATCGCGAAACAAGAAATTTAACCAAAACTTTTTTTTTTCAAAACGCTTAACCTGAACGCATAGGAGAGAGAGGTCTTGATTAAAGCTTTTCTGTGCGCAATAAAGGCTTTTGTTCGTGGCTGTTTTTTCTCTTCGCCTTCATCGGAAGGTGGTCGAAGCAGTATGGCAAAACAATTTGCAGGTCATGGCTAAATATCATAATGACGAAGGCCTAGAGATCTGCAATGAAGAGGTGCATAATTATGTAGCTGGAACAGCCACATAATGAATAGGAAAGATTTCAAAGCAATAACCTGGTTACCTATATGTGTTTGATGTCTGAAGACTACACAAATGAAAGACCTCAATGTGCGTAGGGCACAGCATTTTGTTAAAGACGTTCGGTTAGTTTACACTATAGTTCTTTTATTTTTGGTTTTGCTTGCCTTCAAGAAACCGCTGTGAACCACAACAATTAACAGATCACAACATTGCAACAGAAAAAATACTCAAACCAAACTAAATGAGGGGAATCGAATTAGCCGTACTTTATTCGACTCAAATATTCGTCGCCATCACAGGAACTAATATCCTATTGACTTGAGATTTAAGTATTTCTCTGGGGCCAAGTATGATTTCCACATATTCCCCTCTTGCACCTCTGTAAGAGAGACGGAAATTACGCGTTTGTTATAAAAAAAATAAGCACAACATTGCGATCCAAGCCACATAGGGAAGTACCAACATGTTGCCCACTAGCTGTTCCTACGTGCATTTGTAATTTTTTGACATTTTCGTTTTTTGAATCGTGGAAGAAGTCTTTATCAGATATCTGCGGCATAAAAATATGTAGTGTTCGGCCTAATCTACGCTGTAGATTGCGTGAGCTAAAGGGTCGAGCGCTATTGTATGCGTTTCCCTGCCACAGCGGGATGACAAATGTCTCAATATTTTACCAGCGTAACGTATATTAGAAATAATTTATTCTGAGAGCTCTATAGTGTACCCATTCAGATACCTAAGAGCAAGCGCGACGCGAAAAAAAAAACAAGTAAATTTGCCTAGACTGTGGTGCATGTGTCTCCGGCATTTCGGCCAACTATCACAGCAATCTTTTTGCAAAGAGGCAGAAAAGCGAAAGGGACGGTAATCAGAGGAAAAGGAAGAAACGCCCGAATGAACAGCTCCTATGTCGGTACCGAGAATTCTCCGTAAATGACCACACTATAATACTTACGGAAAATCCTTTGAGAGAGCTTAAAAAGAAGATGTGAGTTCGCACAAATAAAAAAATTTGCTTTAACTGCAAAGAACAAAAATTACGAGGGACTTTAGCGACTAAAGTAGTAAAAGGCGAAAGCCTGAGTGACGCATTCTGCTACGCAACTGGCACTAATTAGTAATTAATTCTTTAAATAATTCATTAGCCATTAAGTATTTACTCACGAAGTAGAAATTTGTTCATTCAATAATTAATTGATTAGTCATTATTTACTTTTAATAAAATGGTAATTAGGTTAATTTGTAACTAATATGCATAAATGATTAGTAAATAATAATTATTATTAATTAGTAAGCAAATAAATAACCAATTATTTGATTATACGTAATTGGTTATTGCTTGACAAATGGCCATATAAGGCACGCATTTGTGCATACTGTGGTGGTGCTCTATGATTGGTTCAGACCTCTATGACGCCATCCCGCCTCGGCCAATCAGAGCCGCCGCAAAAGCAGGACGCATTTTGTCCACGACAGCATGAGCCATTAAAGGCTTTCGCCTTAAAATTGTGGCAGCAGTACTGCAACCGGTTAACAGAGCTGGATGATTCGAGAGGCACCAAGCTTCATCACGATAGCGCAAGCGACAGTGGTGTACGGCCGCAGGTAAGAAGCTGTTCGGCCACAGTCGCAATGTGCGGCCTCACACGGTTACCTAATTATGCGTGTGAGACTTCCCTGCAACCCGGCTAAGGCCAATATAGAGACACATTACTAAAGGCTGATCCGAAGGGTTGTAATGAATTTCTCCATTACCCTTCCTAGATTGCACAATAAATTGCACAAAGGAGGAGTTCGTGGGGCTCTCTCTGTACAGCATCTCATAGTTCAGAGTGGAGACTTCACTTATTCGTCAGTTACTTCGAATAGTAACGAGTTCGCCTATGTTTCTTGGGCGTTCCTCGCAGCCAGTATTTCCAGCGAAGACACATACAAAAGAAACCTGCCAGGACTTGCCACAAGCAATTATGCTCAGCGATGCATTTCAAAGAGTACTTGTGACCGTCGAACACATGAAGGTATTTTGCCATTGGATGGGAGATAGCAGAATTTTACTGTCATTTTCTCGTGGACAAAACATCTTACTCACATTTGTGTCGTCGCACAGCATTCCGTCCAACATGTCTACTTCCCTGTAGTATGTAAGAGTGCGATTTAGATAGTAGCATCTCATTTTGCATTTCTGGCTTAGTTCTGCTGGCTGAAAAGAAAAATGTATAAGAAAGCCACGCTGTTACGTGACTTTCTACAGTGATTATATTATGATTCAACATTTCTGCTTTCAGAACCGCTCAAAAATATGTCACTCAAGCAATAGTAGAGCACGCTAAATAACACAGCGCTTCGAAAGGCTAATTTTTATTGCTGTAGCTAAGCTAGGTGTTAGTGATATTATGCTCGTTCTTACTATCACTAAATCTATTTATTGTGAACCTGCTTCAAGAAACGCGCTCGGGAATAGAGAAACAACTAATTCCTTTGTACACTTTCTATCAAAAGTAGCCTTTCAAGTGCTGCGAATTTATTCACCTAGGAACTGTACACACAACACAAACCATGCATGCACTTCATAGCAAACAACGAATGTTGAAAGGCACCTACCTTTAATGAGTAGACCTCTCTGCCATATCCATAATTCTTCAGAATTAACCTGCAGTAATAATTCTCGACAATCTTCTGCCCTGGAAACTTCTTGAACCGCTCCATGTAGTATTTTGTTCTTGGCGACTCCTCAATACAATTATGCGGACTGTTCCTGGTCGTGGAAGACAGCAAACACGACTGGTGACAATATGGAGCAAACATGACTGGTGACCACCACGTGACAATACGATTACCATCAAACAAATATTTGTCACGCATGAATAAAACCAAACAAAGCGAAACTTTTCACTAAGTTCGCAATTACGGTAAAAATGTGTCTCATTCGCACGGCGCGTGTTAGAGCAATAGCTGTTAACAGACACTTTTAACCTTGCGCCACAGCTGCCGTCGGCGGTTTCTACGTACCGTCAAAGACGCACAATCTCATTGACTCCGGCACACCAGACACGCGGGATATGGCGGGCACATGGTGCCATCTGGTTTTTTCAAGCTAATCTGCGCAGACGTTCTGAGGGCATGTGGTAGCGATATAGACGGAAGCGGTAAGCGGCGACGCAATGCTAAAGGTTCCTAGTGCCTGTTGACATGATCTCCGGTCACTGTAGACGTCCGCACAGAGAGGGAAGGTTGTAGGAGAACGGATGATAGAAAACAACTTTGACCCCTTTCCTCCCATCTTATACCGAGTGAAACGGGGTTGAGAGTAGAGCAGTGCAAAAAAAAAAAGACAGAAGAAAAAGCTTTGCATGAGGTGCGGAAAGCAGTTTCCACACAGTATAGATGCACAACGCCGCGGCTAAGAGTGGTGAAAGCACTAGGGACGCATTACACCGTGAGGGCAGTTCTGAATATGTAGGTCCTCAAGTACACCGACTGGGTAATGATCAGCCATCGCGGCACGATGCCAGAATGCAGAGCGCACTGTCTCTGCAGATTATGCTGCACAGTCTAAGCATATGTTGGCAGTTACACGTAGTGCGAGCAGATGTAGACATTTGCAGAATATACTGTCCTCGGCTGCAGTCTTTGGAATTATTTATATCAGTGCATGACAACACATTACAAAGCAATGCCTTATTTAACCAAAATAGTAGTGTCATATAAGAAGGACTTCTTGAAGTGCATCATCAGTGGCGTGACAAACGGTTGCAAGGGACTGCCAAATGTGTCCATTGTGGTGATTCGCGTGTTGTGGACTTGCCTAGCTATAGCTTCTCTGTGACAACGCTTCCTAATAAAGCTAAGGCTGCGATAGGACATTGATTTCACCTATCGCAAGTGGACACTTGCGATTTTTATGCGAGATAAGTCTGAAATACTGTTTCTACCTTTCTCCCACTTTCCCTCTCCCTTTCTCACTATGCCTAATAATAAACATTTCGAATAAAAAAACTCGTTAGCGCTAAAGCAGCCCTGCCATTTCTGCTCAGAAACCTTTCGGATTGTTATTTAGGTGAGTATAAACACCCCAGAAATTCATACACAAGTAATATTGTGCAGTTCTGACTAGTTATTGGTCTAGTGACAAAGTGGAATACTGACCATGCGTACCACGCATACTGCAAGCACCGCCTAAAAATTTGACAAAAACTATCCCTCTAAATGAGTTAACAGCATTTTCATGTACCAGAATCGTAAATTCATGTTTCCTTGATTTTTTATATGAAATAAAGGCGTATAAAATTATTAGCAAGGACAAAGGAAAGTGTACATCAGAGCGCAGCTGTCCATGACGGTAGCTTTCGCTAACATTCGGGTCATGCAGTGCTCAGTCATTTCTCGCGGAACATTATAAATGGTGCGTAATTGGAATTGATCGCACGCACGTACGCATCTGGCGTGCGCTAAACAGCCTCCATAGGTTTGCATATTGTGTGATAATTCAATAAGCAGTGAAGCTATCTTTTAAAACACTGTGGAGTATCTGTTTTGCTCATTTACCGTATTTCCCTCCGAGCACAGCCGAGCTAGGGTCCACCTGCAGGTGGTAGTTATTTTTTAACTGTTTTTTTTTTTGCCCCGTCTCTTTGCTGCCGTTCATATATTAGCGAATAGCAAGAAATGCACTGTTTTCCAGAAAATCTAGCGTTGACGTCTGCACTAGCTTCGAGTGAAGAACCCCCCGAGCTCGCCTCTGGCAGGTGGTAGTCGCAGGTGACATAGTCGTGTTCTGATTGGTCGGCGGGCTCTGTGACGTCGCGAGACCACATGATAGAGCTGATTTAGCAGAAGCTGCCAAATCTGGTAGCTCCTTTGAAATGAGAGGGTGGGAAATCGAACTACCTCAGACGCTTGGATCACGAGAGAGAAACGCTAACCCTATACAACGCAGGCACGTTACTCTACGGCTTGGTTAAAACGAATTCTTAATTTGTGTCGGGTAGTCTTTCACAGAGTTGCCAGCTTACTACAGTATGACAATGGTATAAGCTGAGATAATAAAGGCCCAAATTATGAGATTAGTGAAAACTAGGGTAGCAAAGTGCATGTAGGCAAGCGAGAATCTAGACGGAAAGCAAGACCGGGGCCGTTTGCTGTCGCGTTTTACACTTTATGGCGAAGCTTAATTATTCCTCAATACTTTCTTTTATCGAGAAAGCATTACTTTGTTTTATTAAGACATCTGCAAATAGCAAATACTAAAAAATGCAGCAGGATAGCTTACTGGACAACGTCTCTTATCTGTCGCATGCTACAGTTAGAAAGGTGGTACTTTCTCGAGCCCCCATCCTCGTAACTCAAAAGGAATCCGTGGGACCAGGAGCACTCGCTCTTATTCTTCGGATCGTGCTGCGCCCCCAACCTGCATAGCGAAGAGACGCCTATCAGTAGTCTATAAACGTTTTTAGTCAGTCTCAAAATAAAACCATCCAATTGCCACTTACAAGTGTGCAAGCTCGTGGGCCATCGTGTGGGCGCCTTTGTATGATCTGGCAATATCTTCTCCCTCACCGACTCTCTGATGAGTGCACACCCCTCCAATGTACGCTAATCCTGAAAAAAGCAGTATAGTTCACGCTATTGCTCACTGGATAATTTGACGCAGAGCCTGCTTGTGACCTTGACTCTATTTTAATGCCTTCACTCCTAACTCTAGTGTTTATTCACATCTAGCGAAAATTTTCAGATGATTCTTTTTTGACGCAAAAGACGGCAAGTGAGATGCGTATTGTGGTATTCAGTGAGTTTCGTTGGCCCCTATTAACACGTTGAGAGATCAGTAAACATCCTTGTTTGAAAATATGATGCAATTAAGCGTTAATTAAGCCATTATGTAATGTTTCAGGAATGTTACTTTCTACTTTCGAAAGTCTCGACGGTTTCAAGTCATGCTCTTTTTTCAAGAAGCCATTTATGACGTGTAACCTGCGTAACGCTTCACGAAGTTAAAATCCGAACTTTAAAGTTTATTTTTTCTCACACTACTACCGAGTTCGGTGAAAATAATTTTCGCAATCCATCAGCATGGACATTCTGTTTAATGCGATGCCATCCTTGCAAAGTTGCGAATTTAGGATTCGTGACTTCTGCTACCAAGAAAACATGAGATATGCAATCCAAAGCAAGAGAAATAGGGAAAATTGAACTGAAATTTAATAGTGTACGTGATACAAAGTTACCGCAAATGTACGTCCAACTTATTCTGACTGCACTGAGTGGTCAATGAGCGCAGCAGTCTACGTATTGCCTTCATCAGCCCCGGAATGAATAATGCCAAGGAAGAATTATGAACAATCCTTATGCCTTCTACGTAATTCATACAGTATCGTGCACTTATGCTGGAAATGTGTTTCTCATACCTGCTACGTTCTTGTTGACATAACCCTCTTTGGAGATGCTTGCTAGATTACCGCTGCAAAGGAAAGCGAAATTAATTGCCAATATTCGTAGAATGACAAAAGCCCCCCTGTCGTACATAGCTAAAATGCATCTACCATCAACTCTGCTTGTCATATCAAAATACCGTCGCTTTTGTTCACGCGTTATTACAGTAGGTATAAAAGCTTGCTCATACTCACTTTGTAATGAGATACACTAAATCGGGGTTCCCGGGAACCTTGCCTTTTTGGTAATAGTTTGCCAATCCTTCCAAAGTTTCGTACGCATCTATAGTGCCCACAATATGGCTTTCAAAAGGGTCATCCTGAAGCAAGAAATGAAGGAAGAGTATTGACGTCATTCACACTCCCTCATACAGCCTACTCATAATGCTGCAAAGATCTGTAGTTTTCGTTCATTCATTGCCAAAGCAGCCAGCACGCGTCTTGATCACTTTGTTTCCGGCGCAATATGCGGATATAGATTTAAAGCGAACAATCGCAAGGGCTCGCAACTATTACTCCGAATGCTATATTCGAGATAAAGGTATATTTTAATTTTGCGCCTGATCTCATATATTTTTATCACCCTTAAATTGAGCGCAGGCGATAGCAGTCAGAACTGTTTTCCTCAACGGCAGCCAGACGCATTTCTTGCTATTGCAATCACTACTGCTTCACAACCGTGTCATAAAAGCGCTATCCAGAACCGAGAGACCGTACTGGCGAGTGTGCGATTTTTCCATTCTCATTATCGTGTGGCATATAGCGATGTGCACAGGCTCGGGTGCACGGGCCCGGGCCGAGGTTCAAGCATGAGCACAAAACCGTCTTGGGCCGCGGGCTAAGGCTTTGAAGTTCGGGCCGGGCCGGGCCTCCTGCACGTTGCGTAGCGCCCAGGCCGGGCGCAGGTTCAGAATTTTGGCTCGTACAAAGTTTTGTTGGCTACAACATATCGCTGTTCTACTTCTGTACATGTAACTATGCTTTTGCAAACTAAGGTGCATAAAACTTGGAAGTGTTTGAGATGTCAGCTTACCGAAGGTGCGATTACCATTTAAAAGCAAAAAGCTGAACTTTTTGTTGTCATTTTATGTCACTCGAATTCCTGTTTAGGATCTGAGTGTTTGAGTCCATCAAGTGTCATTCTTCATCATCAAATTTATTCACTTGCATGCAAAAATGGCCTAATTTATGTCAAAGAATAGACTCACCAAGCTTCGGGTTACTCCGACGAGCCTAAATGTTATGGCTGGGTCCTGCATGTCGAGGAATCTTAAATTTACCTAGAAACAAACGTTTAGGACTAGTTAAACGCAGGAGGCAGTGTAATGAAAGTCGGTAAGGAAACTAGTAGTTCACTAGTGTGGTTTTATGGTTTTACGTATGTGAAAAAAAGCAAGCACAGAAAATGCAAAGAATGCGGCCATTTTTAGGCTGGACATACCACAAGTAATATTGCCAGAATTACAAAAATATTTGTGATTTATTTAAGAACCGCGAAGTGTAGTTGCCGTCCCTTTATGCTAACTGCTTCTTCCCTTGCACAGCATCAGTACGCAGTGGATGACACAGATCTACAAACCAAACCTAACTGGTTCATCTTGCCCTATCAATCGGCTAATACATTACCCTCCTAGGAATGAAAGCTGATTGACGACAAATGAATTTATTCTCTCCTTGTCAATGCGGTAGCCGCTGCCACTTGTCTATCACTATCAGCGCAGTCATATATGTTTGTTTTTTTCACATGCGAATATTTTGTCTTACAGAAGCACACTTAGCTTTTTTTAACATTATCAGCTTGCGCCATCTGTCGGTCGCTGGTATCGTACATTGCCTAACACGGGGGGATATTTTCATTTGGAGAGAGAGTACACGTGGATAGTAAGACTGGGCGTTATACGTGTAGCAGAATAATCTCGATGAATGTTAATAGTAATGTTATGTAATAAAAATTTACTGCACAGCATTTCCAGGCATTATGCATACTTCGCAATCATAGTGATCCCTTTGATTTGGGCACAACTTTAGGCTTGTGTAGTTTTCTTTCATTAGCATGTAGAGATAAATACTAGTTTTTTGTGACGGTAAAAACTCACTTTAGAATTCCTTAAATTTGGCTTGGCATACATTATTAAACATCGTCATTTGCAATGCAACAGTGAAGCGAAATTAATCGGGATAGATACGTTAAACTCCATCTTTAAAGGTATGATGCGAAAGCTTTAATGACTACCGTCTGCGGCTTCTCCTGCAAGTCCTCTTTCTTATATACACACTTTTCTACTCGCCTAACTAATAGCCGCTTAAATGTCGCCTCTACTATCGCACACATACTCACTGGCATAGAGATGTAAGCTATCACAGTATGTGGATGACCATCTTACGTAGGTAGAAAGACCCACTTTCCGCCTGCGTGGTCTAGAAAGAGAGCATCTGACTCCGGATACGAGGGCACCGGAGGCTTCGATTTCCAGCTCACACTTCCATCTCAAAGGAGCTGCCCTAGTTGGTAGTTCCTATCATGTCAATCATCTCATGTAGCGTCGCAATTCCCGAGATTTTTCTGTCACGACGCTGACGCCAACAGCACCTCCACCTGATTTTCTGCGAAGAAGGCCTTTGACGTCGTCGCTTTAAATACAGACCTATTGCTACTTGCCTAACCTGCCCATGATTAGCTCACTTGTTCGATTGCTGGCGAATGCATGTACTTAAGTTCCTAGAGCTGATCCCTGTTCTTTTTTCCCTCGCATGTAGCAGCGCAATGTCAGCGATTTTCCTGCACAAGTCATCAGCCATGTCTGCTTCGGGGACCCCTTGTGGACCAAGGAAAGTGGTGGTTGACCCCTCAGTTGAGACCGGAAGAAAGGGGGGGGGGGGGGGGGGGGAAGGGGTGATCTTGTGCGGACTGTGACCGCAGTTCCGAGAGCTTGTCGCAAAATCGGGTTTGGATTCAGTCAAGGCTAAAGTGGCCTCTAAAAACGCGCACTTGTTAAGCCAGTGAGTCACGCCCTACAGAAAGCTTGGAAGAGGCTAGGCGTCGGCGCCGGTAAACATGTCGCTAGAAGCATTCGACTCCTCTCAACACCGCGCCGCTCACTCGTGGAATGCCCGATCACTTTGCATTGAAGCCCCAACCAGAAGTACCGCCAGAGCTCTAATTTAACCGATGTCGGAATTAACAAACTCAGGAGACGCACACACACTCTCTTTCCCTCCTTTGCGCGCGCTGAACGTTTCCGGGACTCCTCTCGCGTTTCTTTCGCTTTGACAAACTGCAGTAAGTTTTCAACATCTGTGCTTTTAACCCTGCAAAACTGTCTAGCCAGGTCAGAGCTACCGCGCGAATATTTTTGTTTGTTTGTTTGTTTGTTTGTTTGTTTGTTTGTTTGTTTGT
>JAJIZL010019474.1:307037-334624 GCA_023969395.1 Amblyomma maculatum
GTTTGTTTGTTTGTTTGTTTGTTTGTTTGTTTGTTTGTTTGTTTGTTAGGGGGTATAGTATGGGTATCGCGCACCCCCATTTGAGAAACACACTATATTCCGGCACCTGTACTTTACGTGTTATAAGATTCTCCTGAAGCAGTACACAGACGAATACTGGGTGTCATCTTTGTTCCGAAATCACTGGACATAGAGAATAAGGAGAAAGTGCTTACCGCATTTGTTATGACTGCCAGGTACACTATGAGTTCCTCTTCTGTACTGAAGCTCTCGTGGTGCGCTGAGTCGGAAATCACATGCAGCTCCACAATGAAATTGTCATGGTTGGTTTTCCCTGCAGGCCTCGCAGTATGCCGAACTAGTAGAATAGGAGGCAGCAAGATTATAATACATTTTACTTTTAAAGGGAAGTTGAAATGATTTTTTTTTACATTTATACTAGAATAAATGATTCGAATGTATTGAATATGTAGGGAAAGCTTATGAGGCAGTTTCACACTAGCCTTTAAAATGGTGATGTAACCACAGATTGTAACTGTGAACAAGTTCAGGTCCTCTTCTCAGGGCTTCCAAGGAATGCAGAGGACAGAAACTCATATCGATGTCCCGTTGCCGAATTTTTAGATTTCTGCTCCTTTCGCCCCCATTCACTGGTGTTGGTTTTCTTCCTTTAAAGAAACTTTTTTGTTTTTTTTTTTTTTTTCGCTTAAGATATAGCGTCGCTATAAGTGACGTCATTATTGTGGGCCCGGCTCGATTCTATGCACTGCGGAGAACCTTGAGCACCTACGTCACTTTATTCGGCGATAACATCCGCAGCTCAAATCCAATAATAAAACGACTTCAAATTTTTTACCTACAAGCATCATACATTCGTCCCCTTAAATTTCGTTGACTTCAAACACCTTCACAGCTTCTTAACCTCCAGACAATTGCAGTAAGCGTGCGAGCTAACATGGTCACAACTACATACCAGTATGTTTTGCTGTTTACTTGCTTCGTATAGAAAAATGCACTACGACTGCATAAAATTATCGTCGTGATATGCAACCAGGCACGTGCAGACCCTGTCAAGAGTTTTGATGCTATACCTCTATTTTTTTTAATGTCGCTGGGGCTTTGGGTGCTTATAAAATTAAAGAAGCGCCAACAATAACAGAACACAAGGAAGTGACACGGATAAAAAGTTCTACTGGAGCATCTTCGGGTGCTTACCAAACACTTCGAGTTCTAGTATTCAAGAGGTAGTACGGAGCTCATGCCATCCCCAGTTCGAACTTTAAGGGTCCTATAGCCTGCGGATCAGTTCAAGAGTTCCACTACCAAGATTTGGAATGAGACGATGCAATTATGCACTTTCCTGGTTAGAGTATAAATAGTGATATTCTGATTTCATTTTAACTACATTCTTTTGCTGGAAAAACTATGACCATGGCCTATGACTGGCATTCTACCTTTAAGCACCCAAATAGCTATACATGCACCCGATTGCTCATGCAGATACCTTTATTAACTTCGTCCTTAAATTCGACACGCTTACAGTGCCGGCAAAATAAATAAAAACGCTCAGGCCGCCTTCAATACCTTAAAAGGCAGTTAAAGACAGCACTGTGCAACCTATAGTACACACTCCTGGAGTTCTGGGTAAGAACAATTTTTTGGACGATAATTGCTCACAAGCACTAGTTTTTTTTTTTTTTTTTTCATGCGTAATATGACATTAAAATAATCTATACATCCGCAAATTCTCCCACGGGGCTCTTACAGTCGTCTGTTTGTTGTCAGAAACTTGCCCGGCTATTTGCTATGGTGGTATAAGTGGTCACTGAGAGCGTAGGACAAGCTTTACAGATAAGGTTTTACTTAGCATGGGAAGGTTTGACAATATCCGTCAATATGCCAGTGCCAATGAAAGCCTCACGTGGTTATTGTTTATGCCTTTTTATTTTTATTCACTTTGTTGGCCAAAGGAATTTTATCTCAATCAGCTCATGTTTATGACGTCACTGTGCTCAAATCTATCCGGAGGAGGAGTTGCCACGGCGTGGATGTACATCAGTCGTTCGTAAAGTCACCCCATCATCACCAGACAGTACCGCGCGGAGTTACGCCTGTAACGCCGACACCGCAGAAACGGGAAACGAGCCCTCAAAAGTAATTGCCGCCAAAAAAAATTTAAAAAGCTTCCAAATTCTTCTTATAAGTCGTACCAGCAGCCTACCTACGTCAGACAGTTCTCTCGAGCCTCTTTTGTTTTTTCGTTTTTTTGCTTCTCTAACTTCGAAGTTGGTTTTTGGGCGACCTCCACTGACTAACTTACAGTGACATCACTCATGAAATCACTACAAAAGTACTACTACAACGTGCCCCGTTTCGTGGTCTACTATCAGAGACATAAGTCACGCCAAGATACAGGGAGCAAGTAACAATGAATACGCAGTGTTATGCTCTTTCACAAAAAAAAAAAAAAAAAACACTCAGAGGACGCTTGCATAGTTGTGAAAGCTAAATAGGTTTTTTAAGCCAATTTGACGGGCAACGTTATCGTGATATCTTGTGCACTTGCAGCACGGATTACGTCAAAATCTAAGCTCATTTTATTCACACTGCACGTCAAAGCGCATACCCGGAAACCACTTAAATCTAATCGTGATATTTTTCTAACAGTGCAGATGCAGGTCAAAGAATGAGGGAGATATAATAGATACGTTGTCGCTTGCGTCGTAGTACCCTGTGCACTGATTTCTGTGTAACAAAGGCTGGAAGAAAAAGAGACGTCAGGGTCACTCTAAGCACTTTTATACGTTTTTGGGTGTAAAAAGAGTGCTCGCGTGTCGCCGGATTAACACCCTAGGTTAGAAACGACAAGGCACGGGTAAGGCATGGTGGTTAACTATTGGGGGGTTTCCAGTTGGCTACCCGGCGTTCTGTAAAATGGTAGAGTCGCATATAAGAAAAAGATAAAACAGCGAAATGCGGTCTGAAAGCTAAAAATAGCTGCAGCTTTGTCCTGAGCACTTTGAGGGCCACCGAGTGCTGCGGCCTCAACACAACACAGCATCCGCTTTGCGAAGCCAAACAAATGACTTTTTCGCAACGAAGGATGTCCCAGGGTAAAGCAGCACTGCTCTACTCATCGGGTGTTAGCCCGGGGACAGAGTTACACCTTAAGGGTGTAAAAAGGTGTATAAAAAAGGTGTATAAAAAGGTGTGTAACACCTTTTTAGGCATGTAACACCATGTAATATTAGGTCCGTTGCAGAACGAGAACCTAGGTACATTGACGATTAAACCCATCAAAAATATTACACTCAAAAAGCTTGAAATGAAGGCAGTTTCAGTTTCAACGAAGCAGTTTCAATGGTGCCCGTCTCCAGCTCCTATTTGAAATTTTTGGCGTATTCATTTCCCGCCGAAATGAACTCGTATCGCGCTTCCACGCATTCCAGTCACAATCTGCTGAACCAAATCATTCGCGTTTCATATATGGCTGCATGATGTGATGGCATTCTCAAGCTCAACAACGACAGTTTAAATTGTTGTATGATTTTACCGCTAATTAGTTACTTAGAGCATTGTCGCACGATGACGGTTACTCCTTCATTGTGGCCTCTCTAACCTCACCCATACCTATTAGCATTCAATCATAAGCTGTCACTACACGTGAAAGACCACGCGACATAGACAAAGTACGAAATGAAACAAGCTGAAGTAACGGAGTAACGGGTGAAGGAGTAACTTGTCGGACTTGGCAGTCAAAGGTCCTGGATTCGATTTACCAGACTATTCTGCATTAATTATCTTTCTAGTGCGTTTCAATATTTTTCGGTTCCGATGCTTACATACGACGGCAAATATTATCTACCAGTCAATATTTTCTTGATATTCCAGGGCCGCCGGATTTCGAGATAAACGGAAAAAAATAGCATTCACGAAACTGGACACTAGAAACCTAAAACAAAATTTACTCATAATTTTATCCACGAACATAAGGGCCAGTGTATGTCTAAAAATTATTTGGGGGCCTTAATTAAGTTACTAGTGGAAAATTCGATGACACCGAAGTCTAAAGTCCACTCCTCCTGCTTCTCCTGCTTCTTCACTGGTGCTCGCTGCATATACGCTGAACTGGTGCAGTCAACAATGCCCCCTCTTTATCGACATATTTCCACAATCGCCCCATCCATTTGAGGCAATTTTTCACTACGGTTGAAACACTAGGCGTTGGTAATGGTTTCGCTGCTACCTGACACATGGAGCTTTGTAGGCACGTTGGCAAGCACCGACGCACATCTGCCAACTGGGGCCGAGACAACCAGCTCGATCGTCCATATTACACAAGCGCAGCAGCCCACTCTGCAAAGTCACGTGGTCTTGTCACGCATACGCCCTGCCGACCAATCACCAAACTTTTGTCACCCTGGACGCTTGTTTTCTTCATCAAAGAGGCCTTTAATTATGCTGTCTTCATAAAGACATCACCTAAGAGCCTTCTTTCACTGCTGGGAATAACCGTTTTAGTCCAGCTTAAAGAACCTTCCAGTGGTGCCGTCAAAACAAAATAGAGATTCGCAGCTTGGCTTGCGAGGTAGCGACGTCATGAGACTATAGATACATGACCGACTGTCGATTGGAGAACAGGTACGCTTCGTCACGAGTCCCTATGACGTTGCAGAGCTGGACGTTGCGCTAGCTGCTGGCCTGTACTCTGGACCCACCACACGGCCGTGCGCACTGCGGAGCGTAAATCGGCAGCTGAACTTCAGTAGGAACGGTAGAGTAACGGTAGGAATGAAGTTAGAGTCGACGCTGCTTACGTCTATCGTTGTGGAAAATCAACTGCGCCGGCTTAACGTATGACGCGGGTACAATGACGTCAGATACGCATGCCAAGCGTACATTAGTCTTCCCGCGGTATCAAATTTTCCACTTTTGCGGGAGCGTGACCTTTGTAATGCACTCCTCTATTTTACCGCTTTTCGCTTAGCAACAACAACACGAAATGCGTTTCGTCCTGGGTACGAATTTATTCATCTTGTTTTTTTCTCACTTCATAAATCGCGGAATAAATTCAGTTTTGTCAATTCCCCATACTAATTGAAAATAGGTGTGAAAAAGTTCCTTAGCCGAGAACTTGAGGGGTAGTCATGTCACTGTCAAAGAAGCGTTTTTAATTTAAAGGGTATTTTATTTATAGTTACAAATGGTTGTAACAGACAAGCAAGACAATGCCATGCTTTAGAGAATTCCATTCTTGCCCCTTTGTGCGAAAAAGATCGGAAGAGACACTTAAGACTGCTTGGGTTTGATTATGCGAAAGCATTAACACGACAGCAAAGGTCGCATGAGCCTCTTCACACTGCACACTACGGCCGCCATTCCTGCACTTATGCCAACACTTACAAGCTTGAATTCCTAAGAATGAACTCGTTTCTTCAAAACATCACACATGTGGACCAGGCGCTCAGGTAAGCCGCGCGGGACGCGCCGCCACTCTCAGAAGAAGCGCCACGGCCTATCCTTCGACTCCTCCGAGCTATGCGCCTCTCGATCGTCGGACAGCCGTGACTACACCTGCACTTGCACGCATGGATCGAAGCACCTCATCTCTCCATTTGCGCATGCGCTCGCCCTCTTCGTACTGCTTCCGGAGGACCGTGAAAGTTTCATGCAACCGATGGTTATTTCAATAAATGAGGCTGGGTACATCTTTCGCTTTAAAAACTATATTTACCCATTTTTTCGGGGTCTTCCTTGATTTCTTCGACTTCGTACAGGCTATGAAGCATCTGACCTTGCGATGATCTTTCGGCTTCTGGCAGAGGCTTTATTCTCAACCTGTCATTGATGATACCTTCCTGGTCAAGAGTAAGGAAGAATTTTTTTTTAAATATGAATGCCCAGCATCACTGCCTCCAATACATACTCCAAAGGAGAAGCGGAGAAATTTCATACTATTATGCTAAAAAAATGCATAGCTTATAAGACAATTTCTTGTTATGTGCATAATACTATACATAACTAGTATTTTCTTGCATGTATGAAGAAGCCCTATGCTGCCCTGCTTCGCCTCATGCAGCGTATGCAGATCCCTGGTTAAATTTCTTAGAAAGATAGTTATAAGGAGCTTATCAAATCTGGCATTCTTCTTTAATGTTGACAGTGTGATAAATCCAGAAACTGAAATCTTTCACGGCGTAAAAGATGTTTAATGATTTCGTATTTAGTCAGTCTCTAGCGGACCAAGGAATCCTTTCTTCGTTTTGGAAGAATAAATAATTCTCTAATCATGCAAATGTTTGCCGACGAATTTCATTTCTGAATGCAAAGTCTACCCAATAAATGGCAGGTAAGTTTATTTTTAATTAGGTTACCTTCCACTTTAGTAAACAGCAGCTTTTGTGAAAGATTGCTCTTGGGTTTCTGAGCACCATCTACGTACATATGAACGCCATGATCGTAGTGGGAACATCGTCTTCTCACTTTTTATTTTGCAAAACATGCGACAAAA
The DNA here is from genome assembly GCA_023969395.1 of Amblyomma maculatum. NCBI lineage: Eukaryota > Metazoa > Arthropoda > Arachnida > Ixodida > Ixodidae > Amblyomma > Amblyomma maculatum. The sequence goes on from JAJIZL010019474.1 coordinate 313,549, forward strand.
ATGTATAACTCACGACTTCCACTCTTCCATCTTCGTGAAGTACACGCACAGAAGACTGCTGGCGGATGTCGTGATATATATTTTCTTGAATTGGCGTTGTATCAATCTGGAAATATACTTCTTGATATCACTCGTCAATGGTGTGAAGCCTGTTTTAAAGTCAAATAATTGTTTGCGATGAATGAAAGTAGTAAAAATTAGGTTCAGTTGGATTTATGAAGTTTAGTATGAATTTATGAATTATAGATTTATGGAGTCCCAATGTACTCACCCTATAACGGATGCCGTAATGGAGGACAATTTAGAGCGCCTGGTGTTTTCTAACGTGCACTGATACGATATAGTACATGGCATCTAGCGTTTCGCCTCCTTCTAAACGCGGCCAACGCGGCCACCGCGCTAGGAAAAACGGGCGGGAATGTGTTTTCAACGTTAAATAGTTCCAGACTCGCTCGTCGGGATTTTCTAAAAATTACAAAGTGCAAAATTCTGTAAAAAAAATACAGAACACAACTACACAAAAGCTATGTGAGTGAGTTATGTGGGCAGGTATAACCCATCAGTTGCGATTGGTGTTTGCTCTCGCAATAATATAGGGTTACGTACAGGTGATGATTATGGCTCTTCACCATTGGCCAGCAGAATGATTTCCTTGTTGGAGCACCTTCGACGTTCCGACGGAGCTCTGTAACTGACACACTCTACTGATCGAGGCATCGGCCGCTCAATTCGAGAGAATGAGCGCGAATATTTTATTGATTCGTGATGTGTTTGCTAGCGCCACAATCAGCGCAAAAGCACAACGATATTTTTAGATTTCGTGTTATTTCTAAATGCTGGAAAAAAAAGGACTTCGCATGAGGCCCTGGCAGGAAATTTTGGATCGAATTTTTCGTAACCTGCTATACAACCTAACAATAAAGGTATGATCCTAATTTAAATATTAAAGATGCATACTTTTGCTATTAAGTTAAACATCTATAAATCGATATTGAGAGAACACTCTGAGGAGTGCCCACACGGAAGAAAACAAACGTTATTGCTTGCACCCAGCTGCGGTGCACCGGAATTTTTTGTTATTCTTGGTTCAAGCCACACAAACCCGAGTTAATTCTACATGAAAAAAAGAAAAAAACATGCGCCCTCAAGATGTAGCTAAAAAAGCACGTGATATGTGGTGTGTGCTTAGAATTCAAACGCTAGGCTAAGAAAAATCTGATTTTCTAAATCTGATTTTGTATGCTGTACGGTGCTGATGCGTGATCCGATGCCTACTTCTACCTTTGTCATTAAGGGCCTTGTAAAGCGTTTTCTACTCGTACTGCTGAGAACAAAATATTTTTCGTGCCTTTTTGTTGTTGTGTTTACAAGGTGAGTTAAATGCGTGTTTGGCACATCCACATCAGTTAAAATCACACAGGCAAGGGTGGAAGTAGGCTCGATCATTTTGCAGCAGCCCAGGGAGCCGTCATTTTGTAGCAGTTTTATATAAATAAAGCGCGAGTTTTGAAGCATTCGAATCATGTTTTTTAGGGATGTTTTTAGTATCAAACACTATTATTAGCTACAATTTTCTATTCCTGACCAAAGAACGTGATCCATTTGATTCTTTATTCAATCTTTTTGGCGATTACGCACACGTTCCTGGTGTGACAAGACAAAGAGCCAGACCATATAGAGATGCTTAAAATAACCCAAGTGACTCGAGCGATGATTTGTAACAGACTAGCAGCGAACAAAATGCTTGATTCTGCACTAATCGAACACTAAGCTCGAATAAAAGTCTGAGTATTTTGACTTGATAATTGAAGCGTGGAGTATACTACATTGATGTGCTCAAACACCAGCATTAGTTAGGAGTTCACGTCAAAAACAGCACATCCGCTCCCAACCTTGTGCATATTCTTTCTGACCCTATGCATGTGCTAATAAATACTTGGGCACTGGTCAATAGTACCTTCAGGGGGAATAAACTGAAATCAAGAGCAGCCTTCCCTTCTTCAGAGCATTTGCTCCATGACATTCTGCCAGTGCTCCTCAGGTTTTCCCTTGAGCAGCGCTGAGGCTTCCTTAATTTTAACAAGCTGGCGATAGGCCCTGTATATCTTTCCAATGCTCTTGAGAACATTTCTAGTGATTGGCACCTTCATTGCATCACACCCCCCCCCCCCAGCGCTTTAAGTCTGCTTTTATCTGACGTAGGCTTGACGTGCTGAGCCAATAGAACAACACACGCAATTCTTTGTTGCCAGACAAGTTTCCTAACGGCTCGGGGTAGTTCGCGATGGCTTATTCCGTCCCTGCTCACACTTCTCTCACCACCGGCAATTCTAAAGGCTGAGAGAAGGTGCTATATGTCAAGTGCGCAAAACATTTGTTTTCTCAATTAATTCCCTACAGTCGCGTGTGGCTTGTTTTAAATTTGCTTGCGAACAAACATTTATTATGTACTATGCTTTTCTAGATCACGAAAATTTTATACGTATTAGGACCAGAGCGAGATGCATTTAACCCTGACATCGGTATTCTAGCAGTCGTTTCGACAACGGCAGTCCCTCTAGCGTGTGCACTCGCAACTCGTAGCATACCATCTCCATGCATGCTTCTCACGGCCGCTTAATCGGTTCTCAACGGATCACATGTTCAAAAACCCTTGTTCAGCTAAATTGCAGAGCCGAACATTGAGGCTGCCGGTATCAAGCAGTTTTGGAGCAATGCAATATTGCGTTTTGGAGCATGATGGAGCACGGAGGGCAGTTTCCAGCGGAATGAAGCAAATGGCGCGGCACTTCCACAGCTGCACAAGGCTTCTGGTCTGGCGGCGTGACCACGGCCGCTCAATGGAAACGCACTAGTGCATTGTCACTGGGTGGCAGTGCCACGACAATCTTCATTGTGGAGCAAGTCTCTTCAGGCTGGCCTGTCGCCTGCTTTCGCAAAATGGGACAGGGGTCGGTGGCTTACTTGCTCGACGCGCCATGAGTCGTGGTTCGTTAATCTGCCACCAGGCGGGCCACGTGGACAACGCCATCTTTCGAAATGAGGCACACCACGAGCCATAAAATCAACACCTGTAAAAGTATGCATCGTCTATTGCAAATGTTTAAAGCCCATCGCACCTTTTCTGTCCAGCGCGATGGACTGCGATCGGTTGCAGTGGACAGCACAGTTTCCTGGGCTTATAGAGCTGATACCGCCTTCTTCGAGTTTATTACTTAAAACCAAAAAGGTCCTAGTCGTCTTCAGATCCTCAGAATTAAGCTTGTATCAACATTATGTAAAAAGAAAATAAAAAAAACTACTGTGATACGATAATCCCCCTGCTCACAAATTATGTTTTTGCTTATTATTTTACGCCGATCAGGTTTCTCTTTTTAGTTGCAATGTTATTTACTGGCCATCTGTGGATTAAAAAATAACTTTCAATATAATGTTAATTTTGGGTAAAACTGCTGCACGCGCTGACTGTTAGAACTAGAGCTTACTTGTCACTATCGTCTATTCAAAGGATGTAATTATTTTTTTAATTTTAGCACCATAATGAATGGGGAGACTATAGTAAAGCATACAAGAAATGGAATTTTAGCACAACGCCTTCAATGCAGTAAGGCACAACATCAGCGTTATCTCACCATTTACAATGAAGAACAAATGGTTAGTTTGGCTTTGCTTACCGTTTTCAAACGGTGTCCATTAACTGTAGCCGTAGCGAAAAGCAGTCTATCGGCCAGCACTGCGCTCTTTTCCAAGTTGAGTGTGATGTCATCGCTTAGTCGGAGTACAAGATTTGTAGTTGTAGTGCGTTCTTCCACTATGCTCGGATAAATTAGCTGCTCCTTTTCTGTGCGAAAGGCAAGTAAAATATTAAGACAATTAGGTAAATACAGATGACCATTAAAACAAGGAATATAAGCGAGGGCCAAGGCGTCTCTGTTAAATGCTTTGATAACGCAACAGAGTTTCGCAGACTCTTATTTTGTCCCATCTCTGAGTGGATAGCATGGATTACAATGCAGTGGTTTATAAGCATGATGCAGACGAGACACATCTAGATTGTCAGTAAGTTGACAGCACCCTGCCCTGCTGTTTTGTGTTTTCTTTCCTTTTTTTTCTTTTTTTTTTTTTTGTCGATACACCTCTCAACTGGCTAAGCAACTTGGGAGAAACTGCAGCATCGGGTTGAGCTTTAACCTCGTGACTTTCAAAACTAGAGCCTGCAAGGAGATTCCAAGAAAGGCAGAGAACAAACAGCTCGCGTACGCAGTTTTGGGATCTGTTATTAATTGGCACATTCTATTTATGAGGCTGGAAGGTATTAATCCTAGCCATGAAAAGAGATTGCTTACGTGCGCTGCTCCATGTCAATAAGTGGAAAAGTATGCCTGCAGCTATCATGTTTTTCTTTGGACGGCGGTGCTCGAATGGACAAGCGTCCTAAACGACAGCGTTTGGTCTCATGTGCATAAATACTGCAGTACAAAAGGTCTTCGAAGAAAAATTTTGGAACACTTTTCGCTTTTTGAAACACGCGCTTTTGAAACACTTGTCTCGGTCAGTTGTCGAACTTCATTTTGATACCAGAAATGAGTGACAATGTGAACGTCATTTTCTTAAGGTTGCCGCTAGCGCTGAACTATACTATCGAGGATCTGTTGCAGATGGCAGCGGAGAGCAATAATCGCGCTATCCCCAAAGAAACGCTTGCTTTTCTGCGCTCATAGACGTGTCGGCGACCATTTACACTGCCTCAATGAAATGCGCTTAACCTTCTTTATGGTCAACATTCACATTGTGTTTTGTTTCACAGCGTGGGGAGAATGTGAGCTGAGCTACACTGAAACCTTATGTCCCTTGATACGACATAGGAAAAGACAATATATTTAGGAGGTTCAAACAAATGGGACGCTGAAAAACAAATGTCTTTGTACGCCACCTGAATATTTCAAAGAAGCTGCAGCGTCAAATGAAACTGTGTGCCCGTGTGCTGTGCGATGTCAGTGCACGTTAAAGAACCCCAGGTGGTTCTTTCATAGCCTGAGTCGCTTTGGAACGTTAAACCCCACAAACCAAATCAAACCAATAACTAGCAAGGTGCTAATCATGGCTGCGCTACATCAGTTGCAATCGTTTTAGACTCCAACTTGTTCATCTCATCCGGCCGCCAAGCTATCCGTCCAACCTTGTTCCATTTGTTTTCTCTTGAGATTCACTCCATTTATATGGTACTCAGCATCCAGGACATACCCGCTGGAACTTCAAAGTGCTGTGCAAAATACAGACAAGGACATTCAACTATGAGCCGTCTATCAGACCCAGGGTGCGCTCGAAAAGCACACGCCTCACAACCCACCACAAACGGGCCAATGAGCTAGTGCAGAGTAGGGCATAACCCCGGGTCGACGCTTGACCAGCGTCACGACCCTTTAACCCGTCGTTTGCCGGCTCCTTAATAAAGTCATACATACATACATACATACATACATACATACATACATACATACATACATATGGTACTCAGGTTCACAAAAGAAGACACGAAATGGCAAGATACGCACGAAGCTTTGCCGCCATATGGCAAATATTATCCGTTCTGCCCATCTACACTTCCTCTTATTGACCACAGACAGGAAATCGTCGCCTCGTGTTTATTACCTTCTTCCCCGCTTCAGCTCTCTCTGTTATTTTTTTTTTTGCGCAAATCGCTACACTGTCTTAAATATAATTTTAGACTTTTTGGCCTATCATAACTAAGGAACATTTGTAGACATTCATACGAGCGTAATCCTCAGCTGGCATTTGCCAGCTCTCTTTAGATCGTTCATTGCTCTCATGACATATGCGCGCTTCAGTACATCTGCTCTTGAGTGGCTCGAAGACGCTGATGCACAATCGGTCAATGAAAGCGATGAAATGACCACAAGGTCATTGGCCGCAATACGAAGCATTGAAGTTCTCTTCTAGCTCCTTCCGGCAGTGATGCGCCGAAATGTGAGCGAGGGCGTCGAGATGGTACGGGAAAAAAAAATAGGGAAGAAGCAGATGCAGCACTGACACGTCAAAGAGAAGCATGCACACCGGTTTTGCTTAAGTTGTGAACACTTTCCGCGCCGCCCGCGCGCTTTCTCTCCGGGCATTTCCCACGGGACCCGACACGGACCAGGATTTTGATTTCAGCCCAGTTTACAAATGTAAAGAAATATGTGAATATTACAGATCTACGCACCAAACTCTTCCCACCCCGTGCAAAGGGCTGGGGAAAGCTAACGAGCGGGTGCTCCTGCGCCTGCTCACCAATACAATGTTGTGCCCGGCTACTCTAAAACATTTTGATCCGCAATTCGACGGGCTGTGCTCGCACTGTGGGGAGGTGTCTGACACCTACCACATGGTGTGGGCCTGCCAGAGAAACCCATCTTTGCCCCCTATCCCCAACCCCACCCGAGAGAACTGGGAGGCGACCCTGTCCGGCTGCTGCACCCTAGAGGCCCAAAAGATCTTGACGCAGCGCGCCCGGGCTGCGGCAAACGCCAATCGAGTGCCTGTCTAGGCATCCCACCTAGTGTATATACCTCTATGTATTATAATAAATGTTTTCACCACCACCACTCTGGTGGATTTTAGTGAACAACAGTGTAAAGCTTGGTTTGGCTTACAAGCGTTAACGTCCCAACGCAACTCAGGCTATGAGAGACGCCGAAGTGGAGTATTCAGGAAATTTCGACCACGCGGCGTTCCTTATAACGTGTACTGGCATCGCACAGCACATGTACATGGGCGCCTCCAACCAAAAGAGGTTACCACGGCCAGGATTTGATCCCGAGTCGCTGAATTCAGCAGTCCAAAGCCCTATCCACTGCGTCATCGCAAAGGGCACGCTTATATTATCTGGAACAACGAAAATCACTTTGGTTGTTGTGTGATCAGATAGTTGAATTCCAGGTCGCTGAAGAGTTTAGACGCCGAAACCACATCTCCGGTGTGGCATTTATTAAATCCCACTAATAGAGCGTTAAATCCTTTCAATGCCACGAGAGATACTCAATTTTCGGAGCAACCGTTCTTCAGATTCTGAAGGAATGAACAACCAAACGCGATGGTTGGCAGGTGGTTTTTTACAACATATCGCGCCCATTAACAGGGCGCGAGCACTTGCTTTCCGATGATTGAAATTGTAAATCCAGGTCGAATCTTGGATATGAAACGTCTTCGAATACATAGTGGACTGAGGATGCGTTGCCTCTGAGAAACTTTACAGGAACAGGAATGACTGGATGAATGAATGCAAGCGGCATCTTATCTGCAGTTGACGAGGATGCGAACAGCACCAGACGAATTGGACGCCGCAAGAACTCTCAGCAACTCTTGGTCTAATAGAGCCTTCACACTTGGATGCTGAAACACACTGAAATATAAGATAAAATTCCGAGAGAACTGTCGAACCTACGCTGCAAAGTGCGAAAGCCTGAGCATTGCTGCTGCACACGTTGCTCTCATTGTCATTATCAACTAAATGCACCGTCACTATCATTGCTAATTCCATCATTTTCATTATCAGTAATTGCAGCTTCATTGTCATCGCTACTATCATCCTCACGGTAGACAAGGAGAATTGTGCTGTGCACTTCACGATACCGCGAATGAAAACACTCCATTTTCCACTGCCGTCAAATGGCCTGGCGAACTCGTAGATATATATGTGCTGTATATTTTGTAATTATGCACATTTAGCAAAAAAAAAAACGAGATAGGCGCAGTTGGTAAAGCGCTCGGCTGGGGACACGAAGAATGGTGGTTCGATTCCCGGCAGAGACAGGGTATATTTATTTTTAACTATCTTCTTCGCGTCATAACTGCTTGTGTGATGACGTCACAATTTCATGGTATCCTGCGGAATCTCGCGCAGTGTCACACGTCTCGTGGATGGGCGGACAGTGTCATGGCCGCGAGAACAAGCTATTAAAGGCGTTCCCCTTAATATGTGGCGCATAATGTGGCCTTAAAGGGAAAAGAACCTTCTTGCAGATTGTAATATTTTATCAACTTATCCAGTTTACAGCTGTATTTCAGATATGTAAAATAATACGCGAATGATGCGACGTCTTTTGAACAATCAAACTAATGAACCATGCAGTCGCGAGAATGCCCAGAAATACTGGTCTTACCAATCGGCAGCCTACACTATTACTGAAAGCAAACTTCCTTTGGACGGCATGGTGACAGCAGCAGCTGTCTGGGTGACTGCACACACTGCGACGGACATCTGCTAGATCATTGATATTTGCCTTATTCCGGACCTGTATTCATGTCTAAGTGTCGCACGGGTAGAATCAGTTCAGTTCAGTCGTTCAGTCGTGTCCGACTCTTCGTGACCCTATGGACCATGTCACGCCACGCTTTCCGGTCTCTCACTATCTTCCTAACATCACATAACTTCATCTGCAGTGCCTCGAGGATGCCATCTAACCATCGCGTTCGCTGCCTACCCCTTCTCCGGCGACCCTCAACCTTCCCCAAGATCAAATCTTTCTCCAGCGACTCCTCTCTTCTCATCAGATGACCAAAGTAGCTGAGCTTTAACTTTAGAATTTGACCCTCCAATGAGCAGTCAGGGTTTATGGTCGACAATATCGACTGATTTGATCTTCTGGCAGTCCAAGGAACTCTCAAGAGTCTTCGCCAGCACCACAATTCAAACGCTCAATTCTTCGGTGGTCAGCCTTTTTCAGAGTCCAACTCTCGCATCCATACATCACAACTGGAAAGACCATAGCACGAGTTATACGGATCTTGGTTGGCAGACTAATGTCTCTGCTCTTTACTAGGCGGTCAAAGCTAACCATTGCTCTCTTTCCCAGAAGCAGGCGTCTCCTAATTTCATGGCTGCAGTCTCCTTCCGAGGTAATCTTGGAGCCCAAGATTACCTCAGGTAGAATAATTGCTCGCAATTTCGGCAAAGTTAATTCCACCGGTAACTTGCAGCAGCCCCATCCTCGTTCCGCCAAGAAGAATTGTCATTTCAATAAGCCAATATCGAGGGAAAATGAAACGACCGCAAAAGAATACCTCTCAAAATTAGTGTGGAATAGTTCTGGTTATGGTGCACTATACAGCTCACATGTCTGAAGCAGAACTTCCAGGTGTACTGTTTCCCGTGTCTTGGAACACGCGCAACGGTATTATTCCAGGAAAGACTCTCTTTTCAGGCCAAACCAACGCTGGAAATCAAGCCAGCGTCCAAACCACAGCGATTTGATTTTTTTTAGAATGAATAATTAATTTCTACTATAGAGTATTAAGATTATCATATAACTAACTCGAAAATATATTGTTCTAAATTTTGATCAAAAAAGCGGAAATTAAGTGTACGTAGTTTGAGTTTTTCTTTTTTTTTTTTTTTTCATCGTGCGTTTCCTTTAGAATCATCGTGAACCTAGATATGGACGCATAAAATAGCATGACTTCGTTCCAAACCCAAACTTTCACTCTCAGGCTGCATTTCAATCAATACACTTACGAGAGATTTCAAAAGAAGACCATTATAGTAAAAACGACTAGGGCACCACCACAGCAAACCTGGCGATGACGGAAATAAATCTGCGGAGAGCTGTGAAGAGCATACTAAAGCGCTTTGAAAGAAAACTTTACAAAATCGGCACAGCTCGGCCCGAATTCAATATCATGACCCGCTGGCATGAAACGTGGGGAAACGTTGTTGTCACCGGTATCGCTCAGCTATCGATCATGAAGCCTTTCCTGAGAATCAGCGATGACATTAATGAAGAAGCTCCATTAAAAGGGCCGGAGAAGGAAAAACGCATTAGCAAAAGTGAAGGCCCACGAGTTACGGAAAACGTGAAAGCTTTTTCCGTTATTCTACGTAAACTTAAAACATTTAGCTCCGCTAAACCCATTAAGACGTTCGAAGGCACTGCGTGATAATTCGGGCCGTGTGTTACAACACACGACACCCGCTATGTCCTAAGCGGCTCAAATATGGCTTTACATGTGCCGGTCAGAGAGGACGCTCCTTTAAGGAGCTTTCTAATGCTGCTGCATGCTATCTAGATCAGACGGAACGTTGAATTAATGACCGGCTACAGTGAGCATGCCAAATCAATGAGCACTGAAATGGGAGGTAATCTTCCAATTCGTTGTAAACAATGCAAAGAAATGTGGTCCGTTGCTTGGCCAAGCGCGTTCTTCGACGATATCAAGAAGAAACGCTCAGGGAAATCCACGAAGCTTTCATCGCCCATATAAGAGAATGGACTTGCGTTAACGCGATCGCACTTCTTGAAAAGGGGTTGCTGTAACTTAACCATCCTTGGTCTCTCATCCTAAATCAGTTTTTGTACTTCTCTTTTTGTTTTCTTGTGAGATCACCTGGTTGTTGCAGTTATTTTTTTTTCTGTCGGTAGGTCGTTCAAACTTATAATAGAGAGATTTAGCTTACCGTGATCCGCAATCCACTACCGTGATCCGCCACCGTGCGTTCCACTGCGCATGCCCAGATCTCCTTTACGCCGATAGATGGCGCCACATACTTGATGTCGGTACATAGACCTGCTGCGTCGGGACCAATCAGCTTGTGCGCCCCGCCCACGCGCGGTGGAGGGTCACGGTGGCGGATCGCGGATCCCGGTAAGCTAAAGCTCTCTAACGCATCTCAGTGCTGCGGCGCTCCGCGGAGCGCTTCCGTGGGCGCTCGTAAAAAACGCAGGCGGGGCTTCGCACGTCGTCTGCTACAGTGCGCTATATATTGCGGTGGTGTGTGCTTAACTTTCAAGGCTTTAGTCTCCTTCTCCGGTTTACCTTGAAATTGCAACTTCCTTGTAACCGAACTTTTCTTGACAATTTTGCTATAGACGTAATGGTTTAATAATTTAGCAGAGGAACAGGAAACATTGAAGTGATCAGATGCACATGTGCTCTCGGTATAGGCAAGCAAGAACCACATCTCAGGTCGCAGCCGAGATGACGAAACGTTTTTGTAGCCTTAATAGCCGAATGACTCAAGAAAGCAGCTGCACTCGGCGGCAGACAGCGGGGCGATCTGACCGTTTACGCCTATACGTAGGGTCCATCACAGAAATTTCGGAACCGGAAAATTTCAATGTCAAGGTACACCAGAGAAAGATTCCCTCTCAGTTCTCAAACAAAAGCCTTGAAATTGAAGCCGACTTCACCGCAATACAGAGCACACTGTAGAAAACAACGCGCGAAGCCCCGCCTACGAATATTACTGCTCCTGCGCAGTAGTTTCTACAGCGCCCACCAGAGGCGCTCCGCGGAGCGCCGGCAGAACGGAGTGATGTTCTAACTAAGAGTGAACGGCCCTGTACTGGCTTACAAAAATAAACCGCTTCTCAATTGGCATCAGTAGATGCGACTGCTTCTCTTTCTTCCTTCGTCTTCGTTTCGCTTGCTCAGCATTTGCGTTTCTGCTCGGAAATGCTTTGCTCAGTGGTTTAGCATTGACAGACAGGCACAGAGTTTGGCAAACTAACGTGTCTTGCTCGAAATAAAATTGTTTGGTTTTGAAGAAATGCAAGGCGCGTTGTCTGCCTCACTCCGCGGGGGACACCTATGACTATTAACGATGCACAATTAGAGGGGAATATGTCAACGGTTCTAATCGTTACTGGAAATTAGCCTTCATCTGGACCAGCAGGTGAATGCTGAATAGAAAGTGAAATGCTATGACACCTATCTGATCAATATCCCCTTCAGGCGCGAAACATATCTGCAATACAAAAAATATCTAAGGGCCATATTCGATTCTCCACGGTTCAAATGACGTGTCCTGAAGAAACTGAAAGAAAAGTTTTAATTTTTTATTGTCTTTTTCAATGTCCCCATTCCGGCTCAGGGGGCCTCAAAACTAAAAAAATTAATGCTTGCTACTAGCACAAAGTGCGATAATGTCCTTAGCAAGATATCGGGCACAAAAGATAGTTAACGAATAATACTATTAAATCAATCACTTCCGAGTATACTTATCGTAAAAAAGGTAAAAGTAATTGCTCTGAGCAGACATGCAATAACGATGTGGCACTTTTGACAGTGAATCCAGAACTTCGCTGTGCATTCTTCAAGATGGCAGAGCTGTGAGTTCGGTGCGTTGACATGCTCCGGCGAGTGGTTGCAGTCATCGTACGAACGGTGGCTGTCAGTAGCAAATGTGGGCAAGCATTTCTCGCAACAGGCTCTTGGTATTCAATGATTGGACGACTACTCTAATTTAGAGGTGGTCTGCTGCACGCGATTAGGCTGTTCGCAACGTCAGTTTGGGAGGCCCTGCACAGCGCAAAAGACCGACAGCAAGAAATGACACCCAGGGCCACTTTCTGGTACTTGCCAAAAAAAAAAGGTTACAGTGACATACGGAAGTCGAGTATGTCGACTTTCGAGTTTGGCGTGTTTTGAAACATTCAGAACGACGTCTTTTATTGCCTTTTTGCACAGCAGGCCACACAAAATAAAAAGGCGACGTCAAACACTAAGAAAAGTAGTGGGCCAACAGAGGCGGCTTTGAGGCCCCCTGTCCTCGAACAGGGACGCTAACATTCGGAAGTGCATGCAAGGATGAATACACTAGTAACAAGAATGGTAGCCATTATTTCACAGCACGGGTCCTTCCTCCGATAAATTAAGGGTAATATTTTGGTGACCGCAGATTTTAACAGTCCGAAATGCCAAAAACAAGAAGTATTAAAGTTAGCTCCGTACGTAGCCCATGTCCATTTTCGTCGCGCTTTTCAGGTAGGATTTCTTTTACTTCGCTTAAATTGGTGCCAGTTGTCCAATAAAGGGGCTCAGGGTACGTGTTTTCAAACATTCAACACGGCGGTTTTCATTGGCGTTTAGCACAGACGGCCGCACAAAGTCCGCGTCCCCATACAAGGGACACGGCGCCCGAATGTGCTACACAACGAACGATTGCGTTCTGTACACAGTGAACACCGATAAACAACTGCAACCTCTACCACCCGGTTCAACTTCCTATGCAGCTCCCTGAAGTGCGGGAATGTGTTTTTATATCGTTACGTGATTTAGGCCAAGGAAATGTGACGCAAATGCCACCAGCATACAATGCACGTGCACAGCACAAGGACAGAGAGAGCCGTGGCCAGAGCGAGGGCAACGCCCACAAGAACTTCGTCATCGTATCTGGCCTTAACCGTGGCAGAATCCTTATTTATATATTTGTTGGGTAACTTTAGATTTGCCATGTGTTTGTCTACAGCGGTTGCCAAATAACCGGCTGCTAACTATTAAGTTCTTCAGTCCTTTACGAAGGTGGGGGAGAGTCTCTCCTATCTAGAGCGCTCCCGACGGTTTGGTATTACTCAAGTATTTATCCTATAGGGGTCCTTGCGTGGTCACTGCTAACATCGAACCGCTAGCTCGAACCCCGTCCATGGTGCCGAAGAAAACGCACTGAGAATTATCCAGGATAGAAACCTCCTTACTGAACAGCGTCACCTGGCGACAAATAGTGGATATATTGTCTAAACGAATAAGAACGCATTTAAAGGTCCTTGCTCCCGTCGTTTTGTGGCGCAATGGATTAGCACCACACTTCTCGGCCCTGATGCCACTGAAACATCTGTTCGACTCCTGTGTTGTATTTCTTTTTCTGAATATCTTTTTGCAATTGCCTTCACCGTAATTATTTATTGCCTTCAGTGAGTGTATGTTACCTTTAGGTTGCGTTCACAGACACCCTTCGGTAACAATCGGCATGGCAACGGTTACACAAAGCAATTACCTTCCCCGTTAACAGTTCCTGTCTTCAGTGAGTGTATGTTACATATAGGTTGCGTTCAGAGACATCTTTCAGCAACAATCGCCGTTTATAGTGAGTGTATGTTACCTTTAGGCCGCGTTCAAAGAGACCTTTCAGCAACAATCGCCATTTAACTAGCTGAGAGCGTCGTCTGCTCCAGTGCGCCTACGGGATATGATTTGGCATACGCCCCCCACCCCCCCCCCCCCCCGGTCTTGTCGCATTCATGCAAGCGTAACTTCAGTATTTTGAAAACCCCGCAGTCGTCTTATCCGGACTTCCCTTTTTGCACTTTAATCTGCGTTCGGCTATTACAGACCACAACCGAACAGTTACAGACCACAGCCGCAAAGTAGACCATCACTGACACTTTGCGCTGCCCGCTCTAGGTCGACTGCTGCAATATACGGGAAAATGGCGCTCTCAACGTTTCGTGCAAGCTTCCTATACCCTCCGAATACGCACTCATCCACTAATTGGTGCTATAGATACTCCTCCTCTTACGGCTACTGTAATACCTTTATTATCACGTCTGCTACAATGTTCAACTTCTTTTGCGCGCAACATACGAATGCGCGCTGAGAAAATAAACCTGCAGATTCCCACAAGCTTCACCATATGCATATTCTGCAATGTTATCATGGAGTTAGTACGTGGTCAGGAACAGCGCTCACCCCGTGGTGGTTGAGAACAATTGTATAAACAACCGCAGAATAATTCACGGTTGTTAAAACGAAGCAGAACTAGAACACAACGCTGCATTCTTTCCTATATACTGGCAGCGTCTTGCGCTTGTTGCGTTGGAAGTGCCACAGGAGACACTCGCACGCGAGCGTTGCGAGCGACACGGTACACCCTACAAAATACACGATGAAGAGCAGCCGCAAGTTATCAGCCTCTTCTCTTTGGATGTCACTTCCCGTCCTATGATACATGCGGTTGCGGTGATGAATTTCCAGCCCAGCTTCGGTGATGGCATTGATGAGCCATCGGTGGTGGTGCCTGCGCAAGAACAAATCAGGATATAGTGCATGTGCCGCTAGGACACCCGGTATTTCAAGACCATAACGGGAACGATTACCGATTTCCATGTACGGTAGTCTGATCGAGCACATACCGGCAAGGCCTGTGCGTTGTGTTGAGCTCCCTTTTAATTTCGTCAGTATGAGTAGTTACACTGAGCAGATATTGCGGACGGCGAATATAGTATTTTAAATGGCCAGAGTGGCTTTGGAAGGCAGGCTGCAGTAGATTGAGGAGAGGCTGGTAAGCGGCTCTTCCAACAGTCCAGGCGCTCTTCCAGGCGTCGGCGCTTTGCCCAGGCCGAGCTGTGGGACTGTTCTAAAAGACGAGAACGATTAAGTTCGTCGTACCTGTTTAGGCGACGTCGCAAATGTCCGCGGCAGTGCCGATGCACTGCCATCACCCGTGTGTTATGCTCGATTAAAGAAAATGTCTGACTGCTATGTTAAGGAGGATGACGTAAAATCCATGGCTGGACAAGATACTCCGAAAACGTTATCTTCGATAACGATACTCGATACGCTGAAAAATTTTATTTCCGATGCCGATACAAGATACAGGATTGAAATCGAGTTTAGATACAGATACTCGGTAGTTTATCGTCGACATTTCGATACATCTCTGAAATCCTAACATAATAAAGGTGGTAGTACAATTAGCGGCATTAGGAAATTTTACCGTGCTTTCTGCAATCTTTAGAGGATTCCTATAGCGTAATTTTTTTCAAGGGGCTTAATGAATACGCCAGCACGGAGTTATCGTTTGGGCAGCTGTCCTTGTCAGAACTTAACATTGAATTGAAGCCATGGTTGTAGCTAAACGATTGCTTCCACAAGCAGCCCAGCGAAACATTTCTCTAAACTAATGCTCTTCGTGCGAACCGACCTGTGAGCACTTGGCTATACATACAAATACAAAATTTCAACCTGCGTGCGTTTGGAGAACTGAATAGTTATGTTACCATTAGTGTAATAACAAACTTTTGAAGCCCTGCATATTTTTAAAAGCTACAAGGAAAAAACAGGAAAAATAAAAAATGGGTGAACGTGGGAAGAGTGGGTACAGCAGTGTGCATGATCCCTACTGCGTGTTCGTCTTGCGTTTCCGCTTTGTTCATACCTCTCTGTGTGTGTTCAAAAGTAAAGCACCTCGTGAGCACCTACACACCGTTGCCTGTAGATCTGGAAATGTGGTTAATGTTGAGGGGCCGGGGCATTTTTAGGAAACTCAGGCGGTGCTACAAGCCGAGCTGTCTCAGGGCCTGTACTACCATCTGAGCGAGCGCCGTCAACCAAGTCTCACAGCGGTTTCAATATTTGAAGTTTTCTTTCATATCGTGTATCTTCAAAATTTACGATACTTTAAAAATATATTTTCGATATTGATAATCTGATACTTTCATTTTCAGCCCACGATATCTAATACCGAAACACAAAATGTATCTAAAGATTGTATCGAAGATACATGTATCTTCGATAATGACCATGACTGGTAAAACCTTCAATATTGCATATCAATCAGATTCATATAAATAAGAAAAACGGCATATAAACACGTGCAGAACATCTATAACTCACGCGGCAGTGGCCAATTTTCGATTACCTGGAGCATGCTTTCGACCGCAATCAGACCAAAGCTTTTAAACTAAAACCTATATATTTGAAACATTAATGACACCACCATACAATAAAGGGTTTTCCTTCAACTCATTTCGAACTAGATGAACCCTTACCGCGCCGCCAGGATGGTTTCGAAATTTTGAAGGCGAAAGCCTTTAATGGCTCATGCTGTCGTGGACAAAATGCCGAGGCAGGATGACGTCATAGAGGTCTCGACCAATCGCAAAGCACCACCACACTATGCGCGAATGCGCGTCTTATATGGCCATATGCCAATCAATGATCAATTGCTAATTAATGAATAATTAATTCAACATTATTTACTAATTCATTAATAGTTATTTCATTACCTAATTAATGACTAATCAGTTAAGTCATAATCAATTGCCCACTTATCGACAAACTAATCAATTCATTATTCAATAACTATTTAAATTAATTATTTGCTAATTAGTTCCAGTTGCGTAGCAGAAGGCGGCAATCAGGCTTTCGCCTTTCACTACTTTAGTCGCTGAAGTCCCTCGTAATGTTTTATCCTGTAGATAGCGCGACCAACGCGTCCCAACATTGAAGCAGACTTATGAAGAGTTGGACCTCACCTCTCCGGATTTGTGTCGAGGATGAGCGTCATTTTTGGAAGAAGGCCGCTGTTGTCCCCTGGTACAAGGTTCCAGATTCCAGCGGCAGCTACTTCGTCGTCAGAGCAAAAGGAGAGCGACACGTGACTTCCGCTGCGTGACATTTCGTAGCATGCAGAAGGCAATTTCATCGAAGGACATAGTGAGACGCGGCAGTTAGTAAGGAGCTGGAGGACTATGTTGTTTTCGGGGGCACATTCTTCATACTCACAGCCAGCTGCAGTTAGGGCTAGCCAATGTGTTGATATGCAGACCTTAACTTTCCCCTCATCGAGCTGGAGCTTGAGCGCAGACAAATCCCTGATGCCACTGCTAAAAATAGGGACACTTTGGATCGCGATGACAGAGGTCTGTACGTAGTTACCGAGAAAGAACATACCAAATGCCCAGGTTGTAAGGAGAAACGCCCCGTACGCCGACTGGCACCCTGCGCTATCAGGGCTGCGGCCCAGAAATGTGCTAACCATGAAGAGCACGACGCGGAGTTTTTCGAAGCCTAGCCAGGCAGAGACAAATCTGCTTCGAGCCCACAGGATGAGAACGATGGAAGCAGCGAGGGATACGAGAGTCAAAGCAAGACAGACAAAGGACGTCCAAGAGTCGATGAAAGACACAAGAACGGCCCTCGCAGGCCGACTGAAGATGCACAGCTGTGAAGGCGACAACTGAGAGCCTAGAAAGAACGTCGAGGCGAGTTTGAAGAGGGCGGGGAAACCCAACGCCAAAATATCAGCCTCCTTGTTCAAAACCAAAAAAGGAGGATTATCTCCTGCTACGACACCTATTGAGAAGTTCCTTGTCCTGTACGCATCTACTATCGCGATAACGTGAGGGCGCATATTGGGGTCCGCGCTTACAGTTTCACCGAGGAGGGATTTCAATGTGCTGGAATAAATCACCTCTGGCACACCCAAAATAACCTCCTTATTTGTTTTTCGAAAAGTTTTGTCATCATCCCCGTAACTATACAACCGGAGCTCTCTGATCACCTGTCTTATGTGGCAACTGTTGAAGCGATCTAGAGGGACGTCGAATCCCTCTGTGGTTATGAAGGTTATCTGGCAGAGATACGGTTCCACTGTTCGGAGTCTCCATTCTGACGATTCGGAGGGAATGAATAATTGAACGCGCCGGTTAGCCACTGATCTTGAAAGTCTATTTTGAGCCTCCACTGAATGAGTCCAGTACCATGGTGCGAACACTAGCCTTTCCGCTGACTCGAACTGTAAATCTAGGATAAAGTTGGGAGTAGTTAAGTTTCCGAATTCGCGATGAATCGCCGCTGTGGTGCCTCTGAGGAGTCTTACTGGAACGGGTATGAGATGGATGAATGAATGCAAGAAGGACCTCATCTCCGGCGGGTAGACAAGGATGCGATCTCCTCCGGATGAGTTGGACGCTGCGAGTGCTCTGATCATCTGTCGGTCCATTAGGCTGCACGCACTTGACAAAGAGCTCAAGAAGCTCAGATACAATAGGTATATTTGACGCATTCTATTTGTTTCAAAAAAATGCATAGAAAGCCTTTTGGTCGAATTTTCGAATATTTATTTACATTAGGCTCTGTCGTCTTTACGATTGCGTATGGATAGAAAAACGCAGTGGGAGTGATACTAGCTTCTTTTTAATAAGCGACCTAAAAAACTGCTTATCTTGTGACAAAATGTAGATTGGAGCCGTGGCACAGAGATAATTTATATCGTGTTCATCAGTCTACCAGAGGACACTATCACTATTAGAGAATTCATCGTTCAGCTACGACATTGTAAGTATCGCCGCAAACAAACATGTTACCAATTATTACAAAACGATGCAAGGAGTGAGGACTGAAGTATGCGTACAACAGCGGACTTTGGGAGGTATTCAAAAGATACCAATCAAACACTCGTGGATGTACAGTTACCCTCGTGTCATGGAACACTGCACGAATGTCTCGACGAAATGGCACTGCGTCTTTTTTCCTTGGCTATTAAAGCAATGGGTGAAGCCAAGCAAGTGTACAAGAACCTCAGTCATGTTTTAGAAAGAACATTTTCACCTCATACCTTAATGCGTTTTTCGTAAACTCGATGCTTTGGAAAACACATTACAGTTACGTTACCGTGCAAGTGAGAATTACGTGACCTACGAAAACTTATTTGTTCATGGATCCTTTTGTATACTTCCATCTTCCAGAGCTGTTGCTTGCTGAGTAAACAGGAGCCATCATATGCCCGACACGAAATGAGAATTTTGGCGTTTGTTATGGTTCTAATATATGCAAAAAAATAAAACGAACAAAAAAGCGAAGTTTTCTCTTCGAAAGGACCGTGTTTTATATGGGCCTTTAACAAAAGGCAGCCCAAAATAGAGGTACTGCGCGTGAACAAATAAACGCCATTAGCGGCCAGCACCCGAAGCACGTCACCACCAGCAGTAGGACTTGGCTATCGATCTGTATGACTGCTCAGCTATATTGCACTGACTCAAATCAATGCGCCACATAATAAAGCAAAGCCAGCTTTGCAAGGGGCGGGTAATAAAAACGCATTAGACATTAGTGCGAGTAAACGGCAGCAAAGAAACAAATTTCGACCTTTCTTTTTATGGACAGTAGCATCTGCTAATACATTACGGGAAAGGCGAGTCACGTTCCATGGATTTTGGTAGCGGCACTTGGGTCTGACAAGCTACCTGCCGTTGAATTTGATTTAACACTGCAGCCCTATTTATATCGCCTTCCCAGTTTTTCTTGTGGAGCTCCAAATGGCGCTTTGCAGAGAGCTCAGTGTTGCGTGACTGCGTTCTCTCAACGGTAGGCTCTAGAGTCACTCGATAATATTCAGAGTGCCGCGATTCCTTTCCCCGAGCCGTTACGTCACAGATTGGTCAGGATGGGTCACGTGATGCGCCGTGACCCGCTTTCGCCATCAAGCTTCCCAGCAGTCACAGCGTGGACGCCTTTCACCGCAGCGCGTGTGCCGAGATTGCTGTATTTCGCGTCTGGGTTTTGTTGCTTGTTTTTTTTTTCTTGTAAGAGGAGTATTTAGCAGCAGAATACCAGGCCAGAGCACCTTCGGCTGCAGCAACCTGCATGAGTGCGAAAAGATTTTTAAGGCGAACGCCTTTCTAGGCTAGCTCGTTTAGCGAAAATGTGTGCGCGTGATCTGTGCGTCGCATCTGTGCGATAATGTGTCGCTCGCAAATAGCGGACGTGTGAAAAGGGAGATTAAGAATGAAAACGATTGATTCTAATAGGCAGTGAGAAAAAGCAATAACTAGACATCGATATGGTTAATGACTAATGCTAATTACCAACAATGATGATTACAAATGATTTGTAATGACCACTATACCGAACTACGACTTGTAATGACCGCACCTGATGGAAATGAGTAAAAATGCTTAGCGATGAGTGGTGATGTCTACAATGACTAGGTATGACTCATCATGACTGCTAATGACAACAAAACGACCAATATGTCAAACGATAACTTGTAACGAAGACAGCTTATTGGAAACGAGTAAAAATGCATATCTATGAGTGGCAATGACTAGAATGAGTAGGTACAACTCATCATGACTGCGAAAAGACCAATATGTAAAATTACTACTTGAAATGACCGCAACTTAAAGGAAAGGAGTAACATATTTAGCTATGAGCGGTAGTTATTCAAATAACTAGGCATGATGTATCATTACTACGAAACGACCAATACGTCAATCGACAACTTGAATGACTGCAACTGACTAGAAACGCGTAACTATGCTTAACGATGAGTGATAATGATTAATGATAATGATTTTTATTGTGTCAATAAAGATGTTTAACGAGCAAGCACGAGTAAGCTTGCGCCAAACTGTGCACGCGCATATGCGACGATGAACAAATAGTTGGCTCTGCATCGCCATAGAGAATCGCTCAATGTGATCATTTGCGGTGGTAATCGGTGAAGGCAAGAAAGGGAGAGTACTTACAATCAGAGGTGGGCAACCTCATGAGGTTTCGACCTCATGAGGTCGACCTC
>JAJIZL010019474.1:339624-356309 GCA_023969395.1 Amblyomma maculatum
ATTTGAGGTGAGGTCGAGGTTTTTGAGGTCAAATGCCCACCTCTGCTTACAATACCACGAAAATTACAACAGAATAGTAAGGTGTCCGATTAATCGATAGAGCTCTTTGACATGACAGGAATGATCCGCATGCAGACCGCCGCTCAGCCTTCCATACAAGCTTACCGTTCACAGTTGGCAAACTCTACTGTTTCTTAAGTAGCTGCGGTGCTAATCAAGGCAACTCACAGCCAAATGCCCATGCTGCCTTCAAAATGTCATCTGCGTTTGACTTGAATATAACCGCGCACCCGCGGGTCTCGAGCAGTCGGAAGCTTCATGACCGCGCTGGTAATGGTTTCTAGCACGCAACGGGATCTTCGCGGTACTGTGAAAATTATCGAGTGACAACGTGTCACTGCTCACAGTGGCTGCTTCGTGTCCAGCAAGATTCCCAGCTTCTTCACTATTTCGCGCCCCCACAGCGGCTGTCAAACTCCTCAAGAAGAGCGCAAAGGCCAAAAACACCTGTGCGTGGCAATAAGACCTGCAAGGACGCAGCTCTCCGGGTATGGAGCAGCCATATGCCGAAGCGGCTTGGCTGCTATGCCTACTCGGGCTGGGCTGAGCCTTACTGCTGATGGGTTACCAAGTATGGGGCCGACCTCGCGTCGCAGCTGCGACTCCTGCGAGCACAACGTCAACTACCGGATCAGGCGTCGACTTGATCACCGCAGGCTGCGGCAACGAGCCGACACCTGGAACGAGCACCTGTCCCCAGAGCAACGTGGACGTTCCTTCCAAGATGAGAACAGCACTCGGGCAACTACCCGAGCCTAAACATTTCTTGCAGGCTATGTATATGCAACAGAAAGTCACCACTGACACTTCGCAGCGGACATGCCGGCCGATGAAACTACCTAGGTCGCCAGTCAGCGCACTACCGGTACAACAGGCTACCAGGAATTTGTCAGTCACAAGACATTTAACAGCATCATACTGCATTTAGCCACTCTTGAGCACGAACGCAAAATGTACACAGTGACATATTCCAGTCACGTCAGAGGAGTATCTACAAGTACAGACTTACTTTGCGCCAGGTCCAAACATTCTGCGATGTGTCGTCTATGACCTAGACCTACATGATTCCCTGGAGACGGTGGCAAGAGACCTCATATCAGGAACACATACTGTGTTGGCCGCAGGTCAAATGTGCAACAGAGGCACATTTCTGATCACATTACAGGGACCAGGTTCTCTTCCGGAGAAATTCTACAACAACGGCTGCATAATGCACCCTAAAACGCACAAACCTAAGCCAGTGTCTGTTACAGGTGCTACGCGGAGAAGGACATTTGCAGAAATTCTGCCCACACCCAGTTAACCCAGACTGTAAATGAATCGGGCGAGGCGAAATTCAAGTGCCGAATATGCAGATCTAATGATCATGATATCACTTCCTTTTAGTGCCCGACGAGAAAGCGAAAGACCGAGTTAGCAAGGGCAGGCCGACGAAAACAGTTTGCACCAGTATTGGTTTAAAACAGATCTGCTGCTCTGTCGCAAGAGCTGCTTGATGATGGGACTGAAGAAGAAGAAGAGCCTGTCACGTCAGATGAACAGGACTTTACATCACTTGCTTAGCACTGAAGGCTAGGCGACGCACAAAACGCAGGGCACCGGCGTTCACTGCTGGTGATTTTCCACAACTTGAGGAGTGCACAAGTCAGCAAGATTCAATAGGCAAAGAAATTGAGATTAAGTCAGCAAGATTCAATAGGCAAAGAAATTGAGATTCTTGCAGCAAACATTTCACAGCTGCGACAGAAGAAAGCGCGTATAGTCGAACGGCGAAAGGAAAGTTCACGAAACACAGAAGGAGGCGTCAGCGCCTAGTACGGCAGTAAGGTCAGTGGATGTGCCGAAATGTAAACCTGCCGCTAGCATAACTATAAGGGAAGCGGTACTAGACACTCATACGCAACTGATGCAATTCATTCAAAGTAGTATATATCATGGACAGTAATAGCCAAAAATATCGGCAATAGATTACACAGCGGAATGTTAGACGCCTCTCTAATAAGGTTGTAGAAATTAAAACAAAAATATTATACGGCAACCTACATTCCTAAGCGTTCTTGATACGGAACATAATCGATTTTGTCCAATCACAGGATACATAGGGTACCAATGCCCTTCCATTCTTGATAAAAGAGCAAGAGCCGAGACTGAAACACCATGAAAAGCTGCTGTATATATTAGGTCTAATATTCCCCAAATGCCACTTGACTTGAGCAAGTGGTGTAACACTCAGCAGGAAGTAGTTGCGGTACTCGCATGCCAAAACAAAACGCCCTTGACACTAGTATCCGTGTACACTTGTCCTATAAACACGGTTATTAATATTGCGTAGGTTACACATATTCGACGTTTATAGCCTGTAATTCCGATACTTATAGGTGGAGATTTTAATGCTCCGTACACAGCTTGGGGATATGATTATGATTCCAAAAGGAGAGATCAAGTGCACACTGCCTTCGCACAGTGCTAATACATCCAGGGGTCGCAACGCTTCCTGCAACACGAACACACTCACCAGACTTTACTTAGTGGAAAGGCCCTAGTGCACCCTACTAGCAGGCAGAATTAGATGCGTCCGGTAGTGACCATGCCCCATTAGCATAGGTTTTAATTTGTGACACATGAAGAAAATTCGAAGGAAACTTTCTGTTACACATTGGCATGGTGTACGGCAGGATACTATAGCCCATGCGGTTAGCCCGAATTCACTTGTGGCTACCCTTCAAACGGTACTTAAGGATCACACAACTCTGGGCACGCCGAAACAGGTCGAAATATAGGCTGCTCGGCATCCGGAAACGTGCAAAAAAAGATTGAGATGAACCGAGTGACGGCACATGCACGCCGTTATGAAAAGCAGCTAGCTCATAAGAGGTGGAACGACTGGTGCAGTCATTGGGGCCCAGGGGCGACCAACAGGGCACTCTGGAGGATTTTTCGTAGCATGTAAAAGGAACCACAAATCAAAGATCATGCGGAAGTTTTAGACTAGCATTACAACTCACACAGGGGAATTTGCAGGTCAGGCTGCAGCCCTTTTCTTCCCGAATCATGTTAAGTGTCCCACTTATCCACCAACGAAGGACGTGGTTGATAAAACGGGGATAACATCACCATTTAAAAAATTGGAGTTATTGCATGCCTGTTATCGAAAAAGCAAATGGTAAAACTGCGCCTGGGCATGATAATGTTCCTTGTGAGATATTTAAGAACTTAGAAGGAGACGCAATTTACAGCCTGCTATGTGTTATAAATGAAGTATGGCAAGGAGGTGAAGTTCTAGTCAGCTGGAAACACTCGGTGGTGGTACTAATACAAAAGCCTGGAAAACCTCCTAAAAGCCTACAATCTTTGAGGCCAATATCGTTAACGCCCCCGATTTGCAAGATTTATGAAAAAATGATAGCCACCCGTCTGTCATGGTGGTTGGAACGTCAGCAAAAATACCATGCTCGGCAAATTGGATTCCATACAAGCCTTGGTACAGAATCTGGGTTGGTTATACTAGCCGAGGAGGCTGCTTTATATTGCTTTATATACCAAGACTTAAAGCCATTAGCACCCCCTAAGCTTGCATATGCAGTTAAAATTCGCAAATTGCAAAGTTAATTTCAGCATAAAACCTGGTCATGCCAGTCAAATCACTCATTCACTACAATGCACCACTGCTCGCATTGGTTTCAGAAGACCAGAGTACATGATCATACGCTGGAAAGCTGTCGAAATTCATAAGAAAATTACGCCCGCACAACACTGATCTGTTGCACCCCTACAAGTTCCTGTGAGCATAATGCTGCATTTGCTGAGGTCAAGGCAGTAAAAGAAATAAGTCGAAAACAGTTTTCGTTGCTTGGTGGCACAAGCAAGGCAATTTTTGAATACACAATGACTCTTCAGAAATTGCACTGGGAATGATCATTATATGCTATAATACATTAGGCAGGCCATTTCAACAGCAGAGATACAAGAAAGAAGGTGCTTTCAGAGACAAGAGGCGGCTAATGTATATGTTTGTCGTCAGCCATTAATCGCACTGTCAGAAAAAACTATGGCGCTTATCAGATACGGCTGCAGTTTAGAGAAGTTTACTCTCTCGTAAGCTGCAGTCATTGCAGCTACAGAAGGAACATTGCATACAAAGAATGTTATTTACAAGCACTGTCTGCTAAACTCACCTCAGCTCTACAACGCATACTCTTTCTCGACTGTTCAGATCATGTTCCGTGTCAGAGGACAACCTTCAGACCTATAATAGTTGCTTGTTAAGCAAGTTGATTCAATGCAACTTGTTTAGCAGTATGAATAAAATACATAAGGAATGTCAAAGAAAAAGTGTCTACAAGCAATTCCAAAGCGGTATGCAGTCTGAGAATGCACACCAAACAAATGTTATCTTAACAATGAAGTTGGCTAAGTAACCTTACAGGACACACACAGCATTCAGATTTAGCCATGGCAGCATGGCCCAAATTAAAGCACTGTCGTACACCTTGTGGCATCGTAAGGCCTTTTGTGTATCACCGCGGTGCCAAATCATGGTATGGTTATGTGCAGTGGTCTATTGTAGACAGTACTTCACTGGGAGAGGTGCGCAAAAAATGAGAAAGTAGGCTCAACAGCAAAACGACACTCAATCGGTTATGGCACTAAGTACACGACCAGTAGCTACTAAATTGAAGTTTGAGCGCATGCTGCTTTTGGCAGAAAATTGAGGTAAACATGTTTTTAGTCACTGACCTTGAGTATTAAATGCCATTTCTTGTTAAATTTCTCTGTCAATTAGAAACACAAGCAAAAATATAAGGCTGTCTCCTTACAGCTTCAGCAACACAGAGATACGGAAGTAAATCATACATATGCGCATAGTAATCCTTTCCTAGACAAGTTTTATGAAAACAGCAAAAACTTAAGACCTTAGGGAAAAATTACAAGACAGCAAACATTCACCACAAGAACAATACCTGTCCATTTAAATGTAAAGGAAATGAGGTGCAAACTCAAACAAAATAAAATGAACTGGTTGGTGCAATTGCTGAGAAAGCCTACCTTAAAAATGAAGCAGTATACACGGCAAGTGTGCATAAAGAATCCTTCCATGCTTAAAAGTCAAACTATTTAGCCTGTTAGTGTTATTTTTAGCAGCCAGGGAAAAAATAGTCTAGAAAATCCTGCCCCATGAAACCATAAAAAGAAGTCCTGAGCAAACGCATCTGTTCTCCAGTATTCTTTCAGAAAGTGCAACTTCGCTAACTAGAAAACAGCACGACTCCTCTGAACATCAAAGAAATTTGGCTTTGCAATAATAGTTATGAAGGAAGCCCAAAGAAGAACCAATATTCTAATTCTGATCTATTGAAAGACGCACAAGCAGCCACTGACTAATGCAGCAGCCTTTCACACCTACAGCTGAAGTACAACATTATTATTCGGGCTAAAACAGCATTTCATTACTAAATAAATCATTAATTTTCAAGCAAGTATTCAGCTTAGCAACTTTTATCAAATACGTATGAACATTTACAAGACATGCATGATAAAAAAAAATATTCAGCATCGCCGCGCCTGCAGATGTCAAGCATTTAATTCAATTGTCAGCATATTTAGTGCGACTCGTACATAAGCATAGCTGTGCGCACTCATTCAAAATCTTATCAGAGGACCGTAAATGATCATGTCATTTGAAAAGCGGACCCTAGTTGAAATCCAGGTAACCACCCAACGTTGCGGCATCCAACCTCGAAGTTGTCAAAACAACGCCGCAACTAAGCCGGCAACTTCAGCACTGCTAAATGACATAAAAAGAAAACGAGCGTGGGACACATCGAGGAGCATACTTGCCTAAAATAAGGTAAAACAGCGCTAATTTAACACAAAAGGATACAGAATGACGGACAGAGCTGCACTCGTCTTGTCCTTCTGTTTGTGTCCTTTACGATTCTATCGCTGGTCCACCGACTAGGCTAGCAAAATATAGTGTACACACGTAGTGCATACTTGCCTGGTTTCGAGTTGTCGCCGTGGTCGAATAAATGTTTTCCAATCCAATCAACTGCGTCGACGCCGGACTCCCGAACCTGCACCCGGATAACTCAAGGAGGAACTGAACCTTCACTATCGGCCTGTGGCTCAGCAGCGCATTGATATGCGGTTGAAGACATCTTGATTTCGTCGCCTTTAATAACCGTGAGCTTCACTTTTTTTTTTTTTTTTGCTTATGAGGGCTATATAAAAGCGCATTCAATTCCAAGCCGGACTACGGCCGATTGATGATGAACTGGTGACCATGTCCTTTGAATCGGGTGGACACTCACACAGTATCCGGCCAGAGTGCAAAGAGTTACACAGTTAAGCATCTCAAGGGAAGCGAGCTCTCCCTCGAGACTGGGCATGGCCGGACGAATTAACAAAACAGAGCGGCGGAAACTCATGGTGGCTACCATTTTGGCTGGAAGCTTTTGATCATGCTTTTGATCCTTTTCTGTGGTGTCTTCGCGATGCATCAAATCATGATCAGCTGATTTCTCTTCCTCCTGGAGGCCGGTTTACAAATTCCCGGGCATCATTTTTCAATTATTGCTGCTCGGAGGCTCACCCTTCCAGAGCAAATGGCCATCAAAAAGACCATCGGCGGGAGTTTTGAACCGAAAAGTGGAGCCCGGCGGTACCGTGATTGGTGTCAGCCGGCACCCCATGTACCGTAAGTGTGTCTGAAGTGGCAGAGGAATCCTCTATGTAGGTAATGTGGGTATAGCCTCGCGAGCATTTTTTCCGAGTGCCGCCTCATCCTTTCATTTTCGATGTAGCATTAGACTCCTGTGTAAGCCATTCTAAGTGGATTTTAATGACTGCACAGGTGACCAGACAGCTGACTTTGGCTCCTCAGGTGACATGCATGGTCGCGTTACCTCCCAGTTGGCGTCTTCCTTGCAGAGGTGATTTGAGACCGCATTTCAAGCTATGCTCCTTGCCATCTACATGAGAGCAACTCACAACATGTTTATTCAAGCATACAAATGTTTAAAATTTTAATGTCAACCAATCGATCTCTTCGGTGGCTGT
Source organism: Amblyomma maculatum (assembly GCA_023969395.1). Lineage (NCBI taxonomy): Eukaryota > Metazoa > Arthropoda > Arachnida > Ixodida > Ixodidae > Amblyomma > Amblyomma maculatum. Next base: position 346,744 of record JAJIZL010019474.1, read on the forward strand.
GCATTATATATTTGCTAGCTGCTGTTTTTATGTGTCATTAGATTCATTAAACAGAGCGGTTCACCATTTGTATAATGTGTTCATTGCCCTCGTTGCTACATATGCTTTAGACATTTTTGAATATTCAGTAAAGTCAAGCACTTGGTTTGACTAGATAAGCGGCGCAACTTTTTTTTAAAGCTGGGCACCTCAAATACAATCTGCATTTAAATGCCCAGGTTTAAAATATTTATGCCCTTAACCTAACAAAATAAACAGCTTGACAGGGTTATGGAGTAACAATTGAATCTAATTTTGAAGTCTGCATGAATGAATCGCCGGCGCCGTTTGCACCAGCTGACGCCAACACCAGCCGGGTTCTGCTTTCGGGTTCAAAACTCCCACTTTTTGAGAAGTTTGGAATGGAGCGTCGGATGGACGGATGAATGGATGGAATATAGGAGCGTCCCCTTTGAAACGGGGTGGTAGCAGTAGCTATCATGCTCATTTTTTTCCCTATATCTTAATTATTGTTTTATATTGGTTAACTATAACATCATTCTATTTATTTAAATTTTTGTTTCTACATTACTAACATGTCACTTCTCTGCTTTTAAGCCACCAATCTTCCAGTCGTTTTTTGCTAGCTTGCACCACCGGTTTATTCACCCGGCCACTGGTATCTCTAAACCCCACAGCTTCAGGAACAGTGACTGCGCCTGCATCAACTTCCAGATGGATACCATTACATTCGAGTATAATATGGTCAAATGTTTCACTGGAGTTACCACATACAGCACATGCGTCATCTTCATTGTTAAATTTCTTTTTGTAGCTGCGTGTTCTAAGCTACCCTATCTAGCTTCAAAAAGTAGGGCACTGCCTCTTCAGTTATCAAAGAAAGCTTCCTTCCTGGTATAATTCCACACTCTGTTTTTTTTCCATCGAATTTATCCAATTTTTACCTTCTGTGTTTTTCACCTGTTGCTTAACGCTCTTAACTTCTCCGTCTTTGTGACTAGCATATTTACTAGTTAGTTAGTTTCCTAGTTCTTTTCCTCCATTGTGAGTCAACGCTTTTTAAGTATAGATATCTAAATACTTTAGCTGCCCATCTGTTACTGTCCAATTTCCTCAGGCGTTCCTCATATAATATTTTACTCTGAGCTTTCCGTACTTCGAAAGATGCCCAGCCCATATCTAGCTGTACCGCCTCATTTGTGGTTTTGCCGTGGGCACCTAGTGCTAATCGTCCAACGGCTCTCTGATTTATTTCTAATGTCAACTGCACCTCTGATTTTAGGCACAAAACCACATTTCCGAAAGTAAGTCCGGACACCAAAATTCCTTTCCAAGTACCCCTCAAAACCTCATACCTGCTGTATCCCCACAATGCTCTATGCTTCATTATCCTGACATTTCTTCGCCCTTTGGCCTTAAGTGATTGCTCATGCTTTCCAATGTATGCCAATCCTTCGTTTACCCATACCCCCAGATATTTATATTCTGCTACTCTGGATATTTCATGGCCTTGTATTTTAAGACCCTGATCAGTTGAGCCGTTGAAAATCATCAGACCCAACTTAACTGCACTAAAACTGAAGCCTAGAGCGTCCCCTTCGTCTCCGCAATACTTAACTAGAGTTTGCAATTCTTCCAGACTCTCAGCTAGCAGCACAATATTGTCTGCAACAACAAACCGGGGAGGCGCTGCTCTACCGCCTTTCCACCTAATCTATATGACAGGTTAAAACCTAGGTTACTTTCTTGTATCCTCCGTTCCAGGTTTATCATATAAAGCACGAACAGCTGCGGTGATAGAGGACACCTTGTCTTAATCCTTTGCATACTTTGACATCTTCCGTACTTCTTATCCCTTCCCATGTAATTTCTACTTTGTTATCTCGGTATATTTCCTGTAGAAACTCCATTATCTCATAACCGATACCTTCTTCTTTTAATATGTTCCACAGCAGTTCCCTGCTTACGTTCTCGTACGCCCCGTTTATGTCCAGGAAGGCCAAAAACAAAGGTCTATTTTCCACTCTAGATATTTCGATGCATTGAGTAAGCACGAACAAGCTATCACCTAAGCGCCTACCATTTCTAAAGCCGTTCTGAAGTTCTCAGAGTATCTTGTTACTTTCTACCCATGCTTGCACCTTTAATTTCACCGCCTGCATGGCCAACCTGTGCATATCAGATGTTATGGTAATCGGCCTGTAGGATTGTATGTGCATCCTTTCTCCTTTCCCTTTATAAATCAAATCCATTTTACTCTGCCGCCAGCTGTCCGGAATTTGCTTATTCGTTATGACTGTTTCCAAAGCTTTTAACAATGTTTCCTTACTTTTTGGACCAAGTTCATTAATCAGCTTGATCGAAATTCCATCTATTCCTGTAGATGTGTTTTTAGGAATATTTTTTTCTGCCTTTTTCCAATTTAGATTGGTCAGTTCTAAGCTGCTTTGTATTCTGCTACCTTGTATTGCTTCCTGATTTGCGAAGATTAGCCTATCGTCGCTCTTAAATGACTGGGCTATAACTGATGTAATGTAGTTCACTGCATTGTCTCCCTTTAAACAATTTCCCTCGTTATCTTGAATCTGATCCTGCTTTCTTTGATTCTTTTTTCCTAGCCAGCTTATATGGTTCCAGAATTTTCTTGCTCCGCCTCTAGAGGCATCGTGTATGTCAGCCATCCAGCGATCGGTGGACTGCTTTACTTTACTTTGGACGAGGGCCTGTACCTCAAGTTTCTTTTGTCGATACGATTCCCATTTTTGGTCGATTTCCTCCCGAGATGCCTGTGCTTTCTTTGCCACTCGGTGTCCCCTTGAAGCAGCCCACCGTTGTTCAATAGCTTCCCTGATTTCCTTATTCCACCAGCTCCGTGGCTTCCTCTTTCCATTCCAGCGGTTTGCTACTTTAAACTCCTTAATTTTCCTCCTTATGAGTAGTTCTACCTGTTCATAATCCCAGTCTTCCATGGGGCTTTTCTCTATTGCTTCCTCTATGTCTGCTACTATCTGCGCTATTTGATCGTCGTTTAATTTTGAGTTTACGTTTTGTCTAAGTTCCATTTCTCTTTTCATCAAGGGCCCCATCTGCAGAATAATACGTTTATGATCACTTCCCAAACTACACTCCTCTTCTTCGTCTATTTCCATTTTTGTGACATTGCTATAAATTCCCTGCGACATTAGATAGTAGTTAATGGTCATCTGCCTGTTCCGGAATTCCCACGTGATTTGGCCTTCGCATTTTGTTTCTCTATTTACTATAACTAGATCGTGTCGCTCACAGAAACCTAGCATTAGCTTCCCGTTACAATCCGTGTATCCCTCCAGATCGTCGATGTGGCCGTTCATGCCCCCCAGGAGAATAATATCGGCCCCGTCTCCAAACTGGCTTATTCGGCACTGAGACATTCAACAAGATCCTTGTTTTCTTGCCTGCATTGGTGTCCTGTTCCTAAATAAACTACCCCTAGCCATGTCCTTATGCCGGAAATTGTTCCTGGTACCCAGATATTACAAGATGATCTTATTATTTGCCAATTTGTTCCCTGGTGTATCAACATACCTACCCCTCCACCCTTTTTTTCCGTTCTCGTTCTGTTGCACCCTTCCCAGACATAGCCTTTTATAAACGACGGATCTTCTAGATCCCTGAGATGAGTCTCGCATAGAGCGTACACACCTATTTTGTCATCCTTCAACTGCTATTCTATCCCTAGCCATTTCGCTCTCTTTCTACCTCCTTGCATATTTATGTAGCTGGTCCTAGTGCTAAATTTCTTTTTTGTACTTTTCTTTCTCGACCTCTTCGTTGCCATTTTTTGGGGCTCAGCCTCCGTCATTACACTTTCTTCTGCTTCACTTCTAACTATCTCTGTGCACGGAGTCCTCGCGGGCCCCCTAAGAAAGCTACAGCCCTGCCTGCCAAGCGCCATCCGATCTCTGCTCCCACACTTCTGATAAAATGCGACATGTGACGCCACCAGAGGCCGACGGGAGCTAACAATGAGGCGGCGCAGAAGTAGACACAGTGTATGTTGCGGCCGCTGTGTTCCTTTTGCGTTCGCGTTCTTTTATCCCATTGAGTGTGATTTACTCATTTAGTGGCTTCAGTGGTCTCGTGCGATGCTTCGACTACTACGGATGTGAACAAGAACAAAAATTAGCGCAGGGGAGGCGAAACAGACTGCCACAATCGCGAAGGAAACCCAAGCGTACCGCTTGCTGGGAAGAACCTGGGGTGATGAGAGAAGAGGATAGTGGCCATGAATGAGTAATGTAACTAAAATTCGTTTTGTTATGGGGTCAATGGCGTACATACGTCAAGGGGCCAAAATGAGACGATTGATCGTTGGCCGGAGGAAACGGCAGAAACTTCTGTCTCGGGGCGCGTGCCACGCTGGTTGGGACAGTTTCTTCAGTATTCGCTCCGCGCTGTAAATTTTGGCGTGTACTGGTATATGCTGTGTAGGATCGAGTGGCATTTTCCTTTTAAACGACGTAACGTCCATAAAAGCAACAAATTTGCGCAGCCGCAGCATCGAATTCCAGCTCATGGGCCCTATGAAGCGGACTTCTAATGTGGTTCAAATCTTCCAATTACAGATTTGGATAAGCATATTATTCTGTAAATTAGTTCTTAAGGTGCTGAAAAAGTCGAACTGGAGGAGTGTGGAGGCCCGTGATACCGTGTACGCGGAGCATGGAACTTCATATCGTTCCGCGCCAAACATTCCTTGCACCGACTCCTCAAGCTGCTCAAGAGAAGCGAATCCGCGAGGAAATTATCATGCTGCTGTAATCAAACAGCAAGAACAAAAAATGAAGAAACGGCGACCAATCTCCTCTGGTTCTCTCTGCACTTTCAATGTTTGGGTATGAGGCGTGAACGCAATAAGTAAATGAAAAGCTATGTTTACAACATTTTTCATTCATTTAATCATTTCTTAATTCATCATCACATATCCGACTGACGCCCTGAGGCAATGAATTTCGTTACAAAAGAAAAAAAAAATATCCGTCTACTCACGCGAAATTCAAAGTTGTGCGCGCGGGTGTTCCGTCGCGAACGGCGCGCACTTCGCGGTGACGTCGACACCGTTCACGTTCTAAACATGACCATTCTCGGGAACAGGCAGTGTCCTTTCGCCAGTATCTCTGAAGACATTCGATTGCCTTGAAACCGCAGAAAATGAGAGCCGAGATGTTTCCCGCCGCACAACGCGAATGCAACCTGCAACCCACCGTGACGCAACCCAACCATGCCGCCCGCCTCAGATTACTGCTGCGTTCCACTAGCGCCGCCTGGCCACTGCATCCATCATGGAGGAAGCATCCATGTCATGCTCACTCTGCGGTTGCTCTACGGGGAGCGGAGGCCCCGCGTACGTCGACAGGCGTCTGCTTCGCGGCGCCGGCACCAGGTGGCGCCGCGGTAGACAGGGTAGATTTGCAGGAGTTGATGGACATCTGCGGTACAGAGGGAGATAAGTTAGGTCTGCAGTTTAGCAAGGAAAAATCGGCAGTCATGATTTTTAATGATAATGAGGCCGGCGAACATAGGATACAGGAGGACATGCTGGAAGTAGTGGATAAGTACAAGTATCTTGGGGTGTGGATAAATACTGGAACTGAATACCTAACGGAGCATGAAAAATATGTGGCAGCTAAGGGGAGTAGAAACGCAGCCGTCATGAAAAACAGGGCACTGTGGAATTACAATAGGTATGAAGTGGTGCGAGGGATTTGGAAAGGGGTGATGGTTCCTAGTCTAACTTTTGCCAATGCAGTCCTGTGTATGAGATCAGAGGTCCGAGCACGGTTGGAAATTAAGCAGCTCGGGGTGGGTAGGCTTGCTTTGGGAGCTCATGGGAATACACCAAACCATTGTGTGCAGGGTGACCTGGGATGGTCTTCTTTTGAGAGCAGGGAAGCTGGCAGCAAGATAGCGTTTGAGCAACGATTGAGAAAAACGGGAGAAAAGCGGTGGGCTAGGAAAGTCTTCAGCTACCTCTACATGAGGAATGTTGACACAAGATGGAGAAGGTGGACAAGAAAATTGGCAAGCAAATATTTGGACAGCAGTAGGGGGACCAGCCAGGAATTATCAATTAAGAAAAAGGTTAAGGAAACAGAGAGGGGTCTGTGGAAAACAGGGATGGAGACTAAATCAGTACTAGAAATGTACCGAACTTTCAAGCAGGAAATAGCCAAAGAAAACATTTAACGATAATTCTAGGGGCAGCCCATTGTTGTTCGAGGCTAGGACAGGAGTATTGCGGACTAAGACGTACCGAGTCAAGTACCAAGAGATAGACACGCTGTGCAGGGTGTGTGGGGAGGATGAGGAAACGCCTGAACACTTAATAATTTCCTGTAAAGGGCTCCGCCCTATAGTTCAAGGCAATGGGCCAGATTTAGCAAAAGCATTGGAGTTTAAGGATAATGAAGGGAAAATAGACTTTAAAAGGGTAGAAATAACCAAACGAAGGTTAGCTGATTGGTGGCTGAAAGGAAGGCAAGAATAGGTCCACGCTATATATTACTATTCACGGCTAGGCGGCCTGTGGCGCCGCCGCCCGATTCAAAGGGTTCAGCCTTATCCATCCATCCATCCATCCATCCATCCATCCGGTAGGATTTTGCTCCGCCCGTCGCTGTCAGCCGGTTCAATTTGTTATTGCGTTGTGTGCATTTGTGGCTTCGTTGTCGATCTGCTGAGCGCATGTTTTTTTAGCGCTTATCGGAGGTCACTTCAAGCGTTCGTTCAGTAAAGGCCAGTTCAGGCTCTTGTTTAAGCTCCCGTCGAAATTAAGTGAGTGTTGACTACACCACGTGCGTCGGTGGTTGACTACACCACATGCGTGTTCTGCCTGGAGATCAGAACTCTTGGTGCTTTTCTTTCGCACATGATGGTGTAAGCGGACATGTGGCCTGTACTAACCGGTTACTTCACTGGGACAGACTGCTAATAATAATAATAACAATCTTTATTTAGTATAGTTAGAACAACATACACATACGGAAGCGCCGAAGCCACAAGCGGGCTTGTGCGGCGACAACCGGCAGCCGCTGCAATCTTCGCGCCACATTAGAACTCCATCAGAGGCAAAAAAAAAAACATTTGGCATAACACGCTATCAAAAATGCACTGATAACATCAGTACATATTATATGTTCTCTAACGCTTGAACAGTAACTCTCAATGTTTTGCGGGTGGTCAAAGAAAATACGTCGTCCGGTAGTTCGTTGAAGACGGCTGGAACATAATAGCGGCTTGTTGTTTTACCGTAATGAATGCGGACTGTCGGTTTAAGATAACGAGGGACATGTCTCAACGGTAGCGGTTTCGTGTTTATGTGTCTATATGCACTGCTCCAAAAATATTTTAGTACTAAAATCTGTTTAAAAAGATTGTCAAAAGAAGGCAAACCGGCTGTTCTAAAGACACTGCTGGGCAAATTCTCCTGTGGCATGTAGAGGACGCTTGTAGCGATGTTTTTCAAAATCTTATTAACTCAGCTATGTGAAAGAGCAATTAAACAACACATACCGTATCTTAATTTAAACACTGCCCCAGAGCATGGGCGATTAGTTTTCTGATAGAAAAAGGCATCATGGTTTTCAAATTAAACAACAAACATGCAACACTTCTAAGTTTCTTACAAATGTGGGTGAGTATTCCATGCCAGATCACTGTATATGGGTACACCAAGATATGTAACCGACGGGACGCTAGCTGAGGTTGACAAAAACACAAAGAGCAATATGAGGGGTGTAAATATATAGAACCTACATTTGGCACATCTTTGTGCTGGTTACGAAAACAGACAAGTCGGGATTTGCCCAAGCAAAAAAAAGTGTGTGGCAAAAGATAGGGCCGACCTTTCTCGCCGACCAAAAAGTGGCCGGCCGACCTTCGGCACCCGAATGAGGGCCGGCCGGCGTCGGGGATTGACACTGACCTAACGTTGGCCGATTTTAGGCAATCGACTACGGCCCGACCTTTTGGCCCGACGTGACCGACCACCTGCCGCACGTGGGCCTGCCGTCTGCCAGCGTTACTGAATGGTCGGCCGCTCGTCTGCCCTAGCATTTTGCTGACGAAAGACCGTACGTCGGCCGGTTGCTTCCCGACGCCGGTTAGTGGCCGGCATCGCCCCTCGTGCAGGTATCATGCCATGCATGTAATATATCGTGGGCCATGCATATATAACGGGGTAGCACATACAAATGAATCAAGAAAAGCAGTAGCTTTTCTGATGCCATGAAGAAACAAAAGCTGCAGTATTTGGTGAAAAATTTATTTGTCAACAGTGTTCAGAAAAAGCTCGCGATTTGCTTTTTAATAAGCGTGGATATATGACTGCGCGTGTGCCACATATGGAAGATGGGCTTGAGGCTTGGTCTCCTTCTTTTGGCAGCCTGTCGATCACTTGATGTCTGCGACTGGTCGGATCTGCGGCAGGTTCCATCTTGCTCAGCTGTACAAAGACAAGTGTTTTAATTAAATATTTCCTTTTCGCCTAGACTTTTACATTGCAGGCAAATATAGGGTGAAAGGTAGAAAAAATAATGTCTGCTCACTGCCACCAACTGCACTATCACATCAATATATTTTATGCGCTTGACTTCATGCGACCCTACTGAAAACGCTTTAGCGCAAAGCCGCAATAGGTAATCAGGATCCGTGAATCCGCGAGAAAGGCGCGATCACTTCGTTTTGCTGGAGTCATGATGTTGCAATTTGAAACCGTAGCGCAAACCTTATCCTCCCGAAGCGCGTTCTTGCATGCTAATGCTGCAATTTAATAATTCTAGCAAAACCAAGTGTCCGCGCTTGTCATAGAGCGCGTATGAGGGATTCCAACGCGGCTGAACAAACAGTTTCCGCGATATTTACATGAAACCTACAATTAGAATACAGCTTAATTTTCTCAAACTAGATGGAACTTTTACAGCACAAGCGACCGGATATTTAACGATAAGTCATGTGATTTATTTTCGTTATTTAACAACCGAGCATTATTTTAAAAATTGTCTCATCAGCCAAGACGGCTATTTAGACAGCCCAACTCTTAGAAGCTTATAGAACCCGTTGTAAATTTTTAAAGCTTGAAACAGGTTAGCTGAACACCTCATGAACATGTAAGCACCAGGAAATAATCCGCACGATGAAAATACAACTGCTTGCCCAGAAAGCAAGCGCACAGAGCAAAATCAATGTGAAACGACTCTGATCTGTGTGCATCACATATATGTTTCCAAAATCCACAAAATGAACGCACTGGCTCACTTACCTTGCCAGCATACCGCATCACTCAATCATCAATTTTCACGTATAGACATCATTACAGCAGCAAAAAAAAAATAATAATAATAAACACGGCATAAACCTTGTACTCAGTCCTGGCACGAGCTTGCTTGGCAGCAGCGATGATGCTTGTACAGCTTCTGATCACTCCTATGCCGAGGCGTGCTGCAATATTTATATCAGTGATAGCATTTGACATTTAACTGGTGTGGAAAACCAGTTTCCTCCCCCCTTCGCCGCGACCGACCACCACC
>JAJIZL010019474.1:370901-422623 GCA_023969395.1 Amblyomma maculatum
CCCCCCCCCCCCTCCCTCGTCGTTCAAGAAGCGTCGAGGTAGTTTCTTTTCTTTTCTTTTCTTTTCTTTTATCTACGGCTTCTGTAGAGCCCTCGTCTTGATACCAGCGGCTGTAGTTCTTTGCATGAAAAAAATATGTCTTGGAGTGAATGTATGTAATGTTCTTTTAAGCGAATATCTTCCACATAAACCAAGTGTGGGGCAGTAGAACACCTGCAGCTTCATTTAGCCAAAATAGCAAGACCTAGCTACGTATATAGTGTTCTGCAACTTTATCGGAACCGTCTTGGAAAATTTTCCAAGACAGTTAAGTTGCAGAACACTGTATATTATGAGTGCTTTTGCAGAGATTACATACTCCATGCGGATTTATACTTCCCAAAGCAATACGTGGGTTATTTAGAGCCCCTCGGGCTGTCATATTAATCGCAAACCACATTTCCGTTTTCGCGTTTGGTTTCCATCATAATGTGGCTTCTGCAGCTCGACTAAAGCCCGTGACTTCGAGCTCAAGCTGGTAAATACCGATTGAACCACATAGTAACTGCTGCAAGTTTCTGACAAAAATATATTTTGTCCATTTGTTCTAGGGATGCATGAAAATCAGTAGAAGGTCGCAGGGCAAAGTGCACCGGATCCGGATGAAAGCTCATAAAAGCTCACCGCCTCTTTTCTTGACCCCGTACGAAATGTAAACTCACGGAGGCTGCGAAACGAATTTAAGGGCGTTTAGGATAGATAGGTTTCGAGGGCACTGACCAAAGTAATTGACGGTTAACATATAAACCTTAAAGGCACGTGATCTCTTCGGTTTACCGTGGGTTTGCTTAGGGTTATGTTATAGGTTAACTTTATGATGAGGTTGTTTAAATTCAGAGGTTACCATTTAACCATAAAAAAAATGGACAATTACATTCGCAGGTTCATAGCAGTTACCGCGCAAATCTTAGGCACTTAATACTAAGTATGCTTCAAACAGACAATCAACGCCTACCAGTTCACAAATTCAAGCATAAGTTCATGACAACTCGCGATCAACTACAGAGTGTACCATACCCGCCGCGGCTCAATTAGCGCGCGGTTAAAGCGTTATTTCAAAATATGTATAAATAACAGTTAATTTCACCTTCTGTTGCGCAATGTATAATTCTATCAGCAGGCTCAAATCATATAGTGTCAATATATATCATGCACGCGGTATAACTCAATGTTGCATAAAAATAGCTGTTTCGATGATACGAATTTTCCACTTTTCTCCTGCTAAGCCGACTGCCTCATGGAACGTAGAGGGGAAACCTGCGGTATTGCAGGAGACTTTACTTTGATATGCACAATGTTATTTAATGATATATTATAGCAGCAGTGAATACGCGGCTGGGGAAAAGGGGATTCGAGGAACTTTATATATATTCTGGCATTTCATACCATATTTCTGCGTGTGAGGCTGACGTTGAAGAATTTAACACAATGTAGACCGCCACTGGTGCAGGAGCCGATCGATCCTCGTCATGTTGCGCGGGATTCTCAAAACGCAATCCCTTTGAATTTTCTCAAAAGAACCAAAGATTACTTCTTGCACAATGCTTGTGTTCGCAGGAAGTTACGTTCGACAGGCGAATCGTCCGGGTGATCGGCTCTTTGCGTGCCTTTCATTTTTATTTGAAAACTATCAGGACCACATTTGTGTTCTGGATAAAGACAGTCGGCCTCGGCATATTGATATATCAGGAATAAAGCTTTCCTAATCCCCGTGTTTTAGCTGAGGCGGGCAAATATTTGTCCCAAGCTGTTCCATTTACCCTCATGTCGGCAATATACTCGAGTTTCGTCTATCGAGAGTGCAGCATATATGTATATATGCGAAGCTTTACAGCTCATTTGGTCCAAAAGCCACCTCGCTAACCCGGCTTTCGCTTGAGTATCGTCGGGTTTTGTCTGAAATATTCGGAATGTGGTAGTAAATATGGAGATGCGGTCCAGGTTCCCACCGGGATCTGTGCCAGATGCTGCGCCTTTACTTTCCTATAACCAATTTGGAATTAACTGCGGTTGTCCACCGAAATAGAGAGATAGAGAGAAGAATGAGAAGGCGTTGTATCCCGTCGAATGTTAAGGGGAAGCTTGAACGTCCCCCTAATTTTTATTTCCTTCTTTCAATTATTATTAACTATTCCATCGTACCACTGTGTAAGGTCGTGGAACATTTTACTCTGTGCGACTGCAGACGTGCGTAAGTGCGTGCGTGCGTACGTGCATGAGTCACAATAGTCACACTAGGGATAGACTATTAACTCAATAATCTCGGACATCTTGTTCATCCTAAAGTTATGGCTAATTAACGTATGCGCGATACTTCTGATAAAGCCTATAGTGCACACAGGTGCCAACTTTCCCACATCTGTGTTCCTTGATTGTTTATTGATCCAGCCTCCCAATGATACGACCCTGCATGGCTTAGCACGTTGCATGGCTAGCCCTTTGTTGTGCGCTATTGGGTATCCGAGTTAGTGGATCACATAGATTACGTTGGGCGGCCTTAACTTTTATACTGGCTTGGAAGTAGAAGGCAGATGTTTGTAGTGCATGGTCAGGGGAAACAGGCGCACGTGTTCGCATAGTTAGAGGAGATGTTCGTAGACGGAGCATGGATAGCCATAGCAGTATCTAATCTCTGCGAAGCGCTCTGCTATTCTGCGCCCCTAGACATATGTGCCAAAGGTATGCGAAGTGGGAGACGCCTGTTGCACCCAATCTCCCGCATGCTGTAAGAGACTTTCGGTGGCGCACTGAGTGTGGCGTATTCGATCCCCACCAAATTAAACAGGCTTTACAGCTGGCATATTGATCTGCACTGTATCAACTTTGGTCAGGTCGAGTCTCGCACACGTGTTCTTAAGGACTGCGTCGCAGCTTGGACATTCCGCTGCCTAGCGCCGTGAGCTTTTTCGTCGCACAGTGGAAGGCCGCGCGAAGCGTTCGAACAACGTGTAGCGAAGTCCGTGAGGTTGATCATTTGGTAGAATAGGAACGCGGTCGTTCGTATTCTTTCGGTGACCCCGTTGTCTACTGTTCCCCATGCTAGTGCGTCTCACCTAGATATAGCCAGCTGTTAGTTCTTGGAGAGCAAAGCTTTATCCGGAGGTTGTTGACGCGGCACATCCAACTCAGGAAGGTCACTTGTACATCGAAGTGATTTGAACTGGGTTCTTGTCTTGAAAGACGCAAGCCTGCGGCTCACGCGTATATGTGTGAGCACAAAGGATCGAGCAATCGACTGTCTGGAAATTTGTTAGGGGGTCAGAGCTCCCGAGGGAGTCCTGTTACAGCTGCGCATTATTGATATACAACGTGTGACCAGAAACTCACTGCATTATATATTTCTTGCCGCTACCTTATATGTTCGTTTTACTGTTTTTGTCTGTTTTACTGAAATATTATTTATTGTCCCAGTGTGCTTTGCTATTTTCATGTTTATCAATAAGATTTCTTTGGTTCCCTGCTATGTAAATGGTTGAAGTTCACGCCTACGACGTCATGATCGTTTCTACTCTCTTATCCCGGTACTTTTCAAGCAGAAGTCCTAAGTTTCTGGACCTATGCAGCATTCCTTCCATATGCAGGGCTATTCTACAAGCGATCTCTCGGCTTAGTACGTACGACAGATAATTCGCTTTAATCCCTTCCGATACATGTTCACGCCTTAAAACTAAAAGTTCTCCATATTATTAGTCTGAAGCCACAACAAAAACCCGAAATTGCGGCAGCTGCTTCAGGAAAGAATTCTTTTCAATTAGCTTCTTTTATTGCGCGTACCTCGTGTAGCTCTCAATAAATATTATTAATTTTCAATCACTCTGTATAACATAGGGGTCTCAAACTCATATTGATATGCAGGATGCGTTGAGAAAATATGTCTCTCGCGGACCAGGAGTGGACAGTAACAAGCAAGAAAATATAGAAGCCATAATTCAAAACAATCTGTAAAACAAAAGCGAAATACTAATAAAATAAATAAAAATCAATTGTATCGTTCCTATGAAACCACACTCCCATTATTTGAGCAAAAAGAAAAAAAGGGAAAAAAACAACAGAAAAACAGAAAAAGCGGAGCATCTTCGATTTTTTGTGTCCAAACGCGCCGAAGGAGCGCGTTACTTCAGGATGGCTTGGCGGAGTTACTGAAAGGATACAGCGGTTGAAAACTATTACAGTCACTTGTCCTGACAATATATAAATGCGAATGAAAAAGAGGTCTGGTTGTCCAGCGCCTAGTTATTGAAGGTAACAAAGTTGACTGTCTTGTAATTTTAACTAATAACGCGCAACTTTGGAAAACGCGCTTACATTTCCAACATTTCGTTCGCACGTACAGCGTCCTCGCGCGCTCAAGATCGTCTCTTGGTCGCGCTCTACACTTCTGCAATGAACTTGAAAGCACGCACGCACCCACGAGCACAAGCTGCCGAGTCTTCCAAGAACTGTTGACAAGAAGCGGGGGAGGAAAGGGGGGTAGTTTCCGGTCCATTGCAGAATCGGACCGCTCGCTGCGAAAATGCGCCCCTCCGACTTCCGAAAAAAAAAAAAAATGAAAAGAGCCGCCCGTCCCACCCCGGCAGGTCGTAAAAGAGGATGAATGGGCCACACGCAAAGAAACAAAACCAAATGACAAGGACGCTGGCCCGTTTCTCGCGGCTCTTAGCTTTACCAGACTGTTTTGAGAAAAAAAGTATGCGATTAATAACCTGGACAATAATCATTTTCCTTCGTTTTTTTTTTCTTCATGTATTTGATCGTAAGACAACTTTGTTCGAAAAGAGCTCCTTCAAAAATAGTATACAAATACCACAAAACTGCATGCTCTCTTCTAAGTCGGCGTGTACACACCTCTTCTCTCGCCCAGTCAGGAACGCTCGCCACCAACTTTCGAGCTGCGGGGGTGACACAGTTGCCCCGCCCTTCCCACCATTTCCCCCCTCTTTTCCGCCCTTCCTTGGAAACGTCCGAGCACGAGGTCGGTTTGTATCGTCCGGGTCTCCCTCCGTGTACGCATTTCTCTTATCCTGCTGCGAAGTAGTGTTTTTAGAATTTGTCTCTTTGCTTGCCTGCTGGAGCGTTCGCCGCGGCCAAGGCTTGCCAGTGCCTACGCATAATTTCTGCCCCCGTGTGCTTTTTCTCTTCTGTCCGCTTCTTTTATTTTACACAATAGCCTTCTCCTCCCTTACAAGGCGAAGTTGCGTCTACTCAAGTGCCCAGCTGCCATATAGCGGACGAATTTCAGTGAGTGATACGGGCTAAATGGGGTGTATGGGAGCTTGTGCGCCAAAAATATAACTGATGTTACATCACCTACAGCTGCGCTTCGTAATAAGCAAACAGTATAATGTATAATGACATGATCTAGACATGAAATCGCGGTCACCTTGTGGCTTGCTGTTTATCAGAACTCGGTAAATAATTTTACTAACAGCTATAAGGTTCACTAAAAATGTGAGCGACAAGTTAAACAAACAATAGCATTAATTAATGTAACAAAACATTTACACTAAATAGCATGTATCATTTTGTTCCATACTAAGCGCAAATTACATGACATCGCGAAAAACCAAAGCCAAGTAACAGGCAAATTTAAAAAAAAAAGTAGCAGTCGTGTTCTTCATAACTTTTTTTCAATGTACCGCCTCAACAGTCGGGCCGACGCATTGCCGCACTCTTGCCATTAACCTGGTGCCGTGCCCGGCATTTAGTCCGCCCAAAAAGTCGGGCCAAAGCCCGCTGCGAACTACTTGCCGAAATGGCTAGCGGCTACCTCCGGGCCGACCGCTTGCCGTGGTTTACTAGCCGACTAAGTAGGCTGCCGACCATTTTCCGAACGTCGGCCACACGTAAATGGTCGGCCAAGGATGCTTGGGTGGTGCATTTATTTGTATTAAGTTTGAGCCAAACCAACCACTAAATTTAATAGCGCCTCCTGAAGGTTAGCCAGGGCACATGAAAACTCAGGATTGCCTGATACTAGTCATCGGCGTAAAGGAATATAGTGGATGCTTTCACGTGGTCACATATATATCATTCACATATAACCGCACAACAAACTTACCGCGTCACTGCAGATAGGCCCAAACTAGAATATGCCGGTCCGTCGTCAAAACCATTGCTACGCGCCTGGATGCAAGACTGGCTATGTGCATACTAAAGGTGGCCCAAAAACAGCCTTGTTCGGCGTTCCCAAATATGACGCTCTAAGGAAGCAGTGGGAGATCAACCTCCCTCCGTCACTCGGACAAGCGGCTGGATGAGAGCTGTGTAGCTGTGTTGTTTGTGAGCTTCATTTCGAACCTCGTTCTACGGGACTATGTTCATATTGTGAACGGGGAAGAAGTCCGCATCCCTCGTGGGAAGCCAGCATCATCTCTCGATGCCGCACCGACGCTATTGCCGAATCTGCTTTCAAAAAAGATACCGAAAGAGAGACAACAAAGAAAGAGGAAACCCACTGGTATTGTAACTCATGGGTCCTCGAAAACAAAATTTTCAAGTCTGCCCGATATACCCGTAACAACAGAAGAGTAGGAATCGGTCCCAAACGAACAGATTCTGAAAGTATTCTTGATATTTTGGAAGTGGTTAGAAATAGACTGCAAAAAGAAGTTGGTTGCCTCGTTCACGCAGAAGGCCGATCTGAATAAGTAATAAGGTTTTATTTAGTCACCAGACTGCACTTCTATGTGAAAGGGATTAATTCAAAAAAGGCAGAAAAACGAGAACGGGCGAAACACCTCAAACTAAGCCATTGCTAACGATGCTGTGAAGTGCTGGAGCAAGTGAAGGAAATAAGCGGCAAAAGGCGTGAACATAAATATATGCAGCGGTGACAAATCTGTTCATATGTTTCATAAAGCAGTACCTTATGTCTCTCCAAATAAGTATGCTGTTAATGCTGTTTGAAAACCTTGTGGTGCGCCTTCTGTTCTGCGAAAAACGCGAATTGTAAATAATGCATCTTCCCTTTTATTTTCACAGAATTACATGCATTCATTCTACCTGTCATCTTCATGTCCCCTTTTGTGTGTGTGTGTGCTGCAGCTTGCATACGTGTCTGTGAATGAACAGTTGTTGCGGCCGACACTCCTTCATTCCTCGTTTATCCCTGGCATGAATCCCATGCTATTACTATTGATGTTTAGCATTAATGGAAAGAGCTGTATAACCCCCGAATATGGAGTGCATTATATATATAATTTCTTTCCAGCGAAACAATGCAGGCACGAGTGACATACGTGAACGTCCCAACGAGCCAAGCGCATTGATTAACGTTGTTTGAACATGTGCAAAGCGCAGATGTAAAGTTCCGGTCCGCTTAGACATTTCAGCAAAACCCACGCAAATGTCGCGGTAATGTTTCAATTTGTCGGCGCGGCTACTGCGACGCCGACCGAGCGCGGCACTGGCTTTTACCCGTGGAGCGCGCGCGCTTCGAGGCACCAACTATAGCACCAACCGTGGAGTACCGTGGAGACGCGCGCAGCGCCACCACGCGCCGCCGCGCACCACCCCACCGGGGACGTCTCGAGCGGCGCCTGTGAGCTCACTACCATATATTCTAGCTCACTGTATATATATATATATATATTACGTCTAAGCGGACCGGAACTTTACATCTGCGCTTTGCTCACTGTATATATATATACACTCTATGCATGTATACCGCTCTAGTATAGTTATAGTGGCTATATAGTATAGTGTATAGTGCCTAGAATAGCTCTAGTGTGGACATGTGTGAATCCAACCAATCCAACCTCCTTGGAGAATCTATGAGAATCCATGGGTGAAGTCCTCCATGTGTGAATCTCTCTCTCTCTCTCTCTCTCTCTTGTTTTTAAAGAGAGGTGGATATCGCGGCGAATGGGATCAAAAGCTTCAAGTCATGTGATCAGTAAAACAAAATGGCTGCGCGTTTCCCGCGAAAGTCTAGAACTGTGTACGAGTAAACGTCAACATTTCAAGTAACGCTGGCACGCGCGGTGCACGTGGCTTGGACTTGGAGTGACCGCGAAGTTGAGTGCGTTTTTTATAGCCCCTCATCAGAAGCAAGAAAATGAAGCTTTGGATAGTACTGGCGATGAAATCATGATGTCTTCAACCACATGTGAGCGCACTGCTCTGTCACTGGCTGGCTGTGAAGCCACGGAAGTACGGCGTTGGCTAGCTCAGCAGTTGAAGGCGGCCCAGACCATGGCAGCAACCCGCAAGTAAACTCTTCGATATGTGCGCTCATGCTCGTTTTCTTTTGATGCCGAGTAGCAAGTCTGCTGCGTCGAAATCGGCTGCTCAGTCTGGGTGTTTTGTCAAGTTTTCAAGGTAAATATTTCTGCAGGTGGTATGCGGCGGTGCTGGCTTTCTTTTTATCATCCAGTCTTGTAAATGTGCGGGTCTATGTGTCAAAGTGCCCAATCTGAAGACACATGAAAATATTGCTTTATTAAATATGAAAGGCTGTTTTAGCAGTGATCTGCATGGTTTTATTGACTGCATTACATTGGTCAGTTTCTGCTGCATATCGTCACTTTTGCAGTATTTTTTTTTTCTTACACGGGCTTCTTGTGCTGTGCTTACATGGAGGAAGAAAAAACCTCCATGTGTGCTTAATATTCTTCCCGGACTGTTGTTAATAGGGTAATTATTTCTTACTAGTCTCACTCATGGGGCTGCAACTTGGGGCTCACGAGTAAAAAACAAGAAAGCCTTATGGCAACGAAATCATTTACTGTGTTAAAAGAAATGAGTGTAGTGTGAACAGAAAAAAACGACAATGTAGATTAGACAACAAACATGAGCTAAAGATATCCTCCAGTGACTTTCAAGGTAAAGCAAGAGTAGTGAATGTTAGTAGAGGGCCTGGTGCAGTAGTAAGGTGAGGAAGTTTTTGCAAACGAAAAGCAATTAGGTTTTGGAAGATACCTTACAACCCTCAGGTTGTAATATCAGCTGTTTGAACCCTTTTGGTTTGCTGAAATCAGTCAATTCAGTAAACTTTAGTCTGCTGTAAGGCACACAGCTGGGGAAGTGCTGCTCCATTGGCTCCAAACTGCTTTCCCTGCTCCATTCTGCTCCAAAGTGCAATATTGCTCCAGAATTGCTCTGACTGGCTGCTTGTTTTGCCATCACATTTAGCAGGCCAAGTTTTTGCCACACTGACTACAAAAATGCAATTCGATGCGATTAAATAAGGTAACTGTGAGCAGCGCAGCATATTAAGATGGCAGGACACCGATGGCAGAGGTATAACATGTTTCGTGCTGGGCCTAATACATATAAAATTTTCATAAGCAAGAAAAGCATGGAGCACAATGAGCACAATGTTCACAAGTAAATTTAAAATGAGCCACCAGCAATTTAGAATTAATTGTGGAAAAATTATCTCTGCACATTACATAGCAGCTTCTCCCAGCCTTTCGAATGGATGGTGGTGAGAGAACGAGAATAGTGATTGAAGTAGACATCGTAAACTCTCACGAGCCATTACAAAACTTGTATCGCTATAAACATCTACAAGAGTTCATTGCTCAGACGAACACATGAGGAGCCACTGTCAGAAGGCAGTCAAGTAAAGGATCCAAACAAGAGAAAAGCTATTCTTCAGTGCTGTCTATTCTTCCTGAAGGTGCCACTGACCAGTACCTCATAGGTGTGCGCAGGGTTCTGCATTAGGGGGAGCGACATTTCACTGCAGTGCCCCCCCCCCACTTCCAAAGTCCCTAACGCTAAAACTCGGCATAGAGGTGGCGATTAGTTATCACAAATTTTTTTATTATTATTTGGCATGATGTAATTGAGGTACACAAAGAATAGTGTGCGCTTAAAATTAAAACAAGCTTTGCCATTGGCACACTTACAGTTACGTGACGACACGAGGGGGTAAAAGTGGCATGTGGGCCGCTCTTGTAATCCAACATAATGGTTCCTCATCCGCCAGCATTGCAAAAAGAAAAATCCTTGCGTGGCCATAAACTTACACGTTTACATTTCACAACACAGCAGAGTAAAGGTATAGGGCCGACTTGCCCCCTCCCCCTTGAGGATAAGGAGGGGGCGCACACCTATGCAGTATCCAGCAATTTATATTCACAGGTACTGGCTGACGTGGCCCAAAAAAAGCCCAAGTTAGCCTGGGGTCCATCTGTTGCAATGTCTTAGTAGAGCACTTCATGCAGATGTGAATATTACCTGTGTGAATTTGAAGGGTTCCTGAGTGCTTGTGTGTGTGTGTGAGCTGCAAAGGAAAGAGGTGGGTGAGTATAGAGGCAGCTGACAGAATAGTAAAATAAACTGTTATTTTATCTCTGCCACTGATGAATAAGTAGTGCCTCATTATGGAGGTGGGAGGCAAAAGAGGCACTTTTCAAGTTTTGTTTTTGTCTGAAACAAGGTAAGTTAATGCATGTTGACTTCAGCCACAAGGGAGGGGATGAGGGGGAGGGATTTCATGGTATTTCGTGAACAGTCGCTTATCAGGTAATTTTTTTTGCTAGGTATTCTTGAATGCAGATAGGAAAAAACTTTATTCCAGTGTCTGGTACTTCTAAATAGGGTGTTTCAGTGGCGAATTCAATGTGCGTCTGTGTATGTGGGTTTTCGGACCTTTGTGCTGTTTTTTGCTGCGAGAAAAAATCTAGCGGCATAGCTTTTCATGCTTGCAAGTAAGTTGCTGTGTTAAAAGAGTATAGACATCAAATATTGGTGGCTTTTTTTCTCGTTAATGATACATAATGCATTCCTGTATATTGATCTCCACGGTGTTTTTGCCGACAACCGCTAAATAATTTTTATTGAAGTTTCTCACTAGTTTCAGTTTTGGTTCCAGCAGCCGAGAGATGGCTGCGACATCACAATCAAGTCTAGTTCACACACAGTATTAAAACCAGTGATATTTTCGCGAGACCGACCTAGAAGTGGCGCCACAGTCACTCCGATAGTGTGGATCTGCAGCCAGCAGCGCTCGCAGAAACGCGTGTGGCGTAGGTCTGCTTCCAAATGTACGGAAGGTTTGTCAGCCAAGAAAACGTGCCTTTTGCAGTGCATTAGCGATTTACTGTTTAGTGTGTTCCTATATTGAAGAAAAAAAAATGAATTTGGCCAATGCTGTGGAAAAAAAGTGCAGATTTTAGAAAACAAGTCACGCAACAAACGACCCATCTTTTAGATTTACTGGCGTCGTTTTACCGCGCTGATGGGCCTGGCATTTTTGTTGTGTACCGCTTGCCTTATGACAGCTCTTTGTTTTCTTATCGCCTTTTCGCCAGTGTGCACGTGTCATATACAAGTGTCAAGCTCACACAGATGCAAGACTCATGCTCTGACCTCCAGTACATTAGAATGAATTATCACACGGCCTGGTTCATTATATCTTATTTCACTTGAGGGTTAAGCTGGTTAAATGCAACACTGACAACGTACTGCCCGGCGAGTAGCGGTAGACTGAATACACATCAACTCTGGCTAGACAACCATGCAGGCACAACTCTTCTTTAAAAATGAGCTTACGCTGACACTCTACAGAAAATCTCGCCGCACAGGAAAACTGACTGCCACGAGTACAGCACTGAGTGAATTGAGTTTTCCGAGTTTACATCTAGGCGAATGCTTCTTGCAGCCAATGTCAGAGAATTTGTAGTTTAGCAGTGCGCCAATGACTAAAATATTTCCTAAACCTAGGCATATAAGAAATTTTTCATGTTTGTGATGTTGGTAAATTATAGCTAATGATTTTTTTACAATGGCAATAAATTTCACTGTGTGAGAGAAGTTTTAAACACTTGATAAAACTTAGGACTACCAATGACTAATTTTCAATAACGTTAAAGTCAGCTACGAATCAGTTGGTGCGAAGACATCGTAAAAACACTGCGAATGTCGCTGTCATGTCTTGACAAATAATTTTGAAAGGCTGAAGATTTCTTTATCGCTATAATTATTGAGCAGTGACTCAACCTTATGCGAAGGAATATATTAGGGCTGCTTGCAAAACAGGTGTCGGATATAAAACTGTCCCGAAAGAAATGGAGTTAAACTTATCATCCACCTATAAGATGTATTTATTCCCAAATCAAACAACGATAGTTAAGCCCGTATGATGCTATTTTACTCCCCTTGTCAGAAACATAGACTTTGCTCGGTAGAGAGCACTAACACTTGGATGAAAAGGGATTTTAATGGGCTACCAGTGAACTACATTATCTAGGTGTATTATGTAATTAGTATAACGATTAGGTGTTGGAAAGGTATGTTTCTGAAATGTTGCGACATCGGCTATGAGTGGCGGCCTTCGGTGTCATTGACCACCTGAGGTTGGCTAACCTGCAGTCAAATCCGAAAGCAGAGGAGCGCCTTGCGAAATGGCCGAGATTGAACGCACCGCTCTCAAACTCAGCAGTTGAGCGTCTCGCCTCTGAGGCACTGCGACGAAGGTTTAATAGCAAAAAAAAAAAAGTAAGTCTGCAGGCGCATGCTTCAGTAGCTGTGGTATTCCAAACAGAAATAGGAATATACGATTTCTGAGCATTTGCATTAAGTTGTATTGATGGCAGCAACCTGTTTTGCTTTGACAGAAGGCCTAAATAACAGCAGCATCGTTTCGTTTTAGAAGCGCTAAAAGAATCTCAAGTGCCGAAGACCGACTGATGTCATACTGGATAAGGACATACTCGATATGGACAAGTATATTTTTTTATGGGGCATGGAATCATAACCTGTTCACATTTCTTTTGCAAGAATCAGATAGGTAAGCAAAAAGCACACCAGAACCGGGAAACAAACAAAAAACACGCTTGTACATGTCGCACATGCGCACTTATATCACTGCTCGCTGGCACACTACGCAAACGCGCATCCACACTCAGTAGAGTTCGCCACAAGGTGGCGACTCTGCTTGATCTCGAGGCCAATAGCCACTCACTGTTCTCTTTATGTCATAGAGTTTCTTATTCTTACCCAGAGGGAAAGCTGGGGGTACTGCTCTTCAGCCACCATGGCGCGCTAAGCGACTCTGCTTGATCTCGAGGCTAATAGTCACTCACTGTTCTCTTTATGTCATAGAGCCTCATGATGCTTCGGGCACCCATGGTGGCTGAACTGGTTTTCGGGAAGCTCCATGCAAGCTCCCATAGACGGTGGCACAGCTTTCCCTCTAGGTAAGATTAAGAAACTGTGCTTTATGCAAATCCTCTTCTTGAGGCAGGCTGACTTTAGCTTCTTCCAGTGAGTCAGGAACGATTATATCACCACTTTTTTTTTCATCCCTCACCTGACTTTGATGTCACAGCCACAGATTGGCTTTCGAAACCGAAACAGGTGAGAAAAGAAATTCGATTATTGTTATTCAGCGGTCAAGGGTGACTATCATGTGGTGATCCGTGTACAGTAATGCCTAGCATGCCATCACAAAGGATAAAGAATGAGCTAAATAATGAGCCATTTGTACTCTTTTAAGTGTTCCTTTAATGTTCTCAGACAGCACATTTATTTGCTTTATTGCAATCAAATGTCTTTTACAGTGCAGTTCCCAGGTGCTCGTTCCTGCCTTAAGCTTGCTGCTGTTGCCTTCGATGTCGACCTAACCAGATGGCAGCCTGGGCCACCCTGTCACGGTTGGCACTGGTTAACCTGGGGTGCAAGGTCATGCTCACTCTTCCGCAACCTGCCAAGGTCACCCACAACACAGATGGCATGAACGGTTTGGCGAATGGCAGCATAGGGACACTGAGGACACTGTATGACATCACGCCATACAGTTAAAGGCAAAGCTTAAGTGTACCCAGAATAGGGTGCCCTGGTTGGACTCCCAATTTCAAGTGGCACAAGCCAGCCTAGGGCACAAGGTTCTGTTTAGCCTCGGGCAACCTTCTGTGTTCTTATGAAGCATTGGCATCTCTAACCGCTTTGTGAATGGCACCATATTGATTCTATGTGGCACCTTCAAGCTATTGCATCCTGCCCTTAAACGGACAGGTTTTGTTTCCCCGCAATATTTACGGGGACACAGTGTGCAACAATCGTTGTTGCACAAGAAAAATAATCTTTAGGCGAAGCAAGAGAGAAAAAAACAGCCTAAACAGGACAGCTAAGCATGGAGGGACCGGATATTCTCCTTTTTGCCTTCTTTACACACGCTTACCATCAACCTTCCTGGTCACAATTCTTTCATTCTCCTTGCATGATGATTACCCATCCGTGTTGCAACACCTCTGTCTTGCTAAAGAAGCACGTCGCTTTGCTTGTTTGCAAACCATTGCCTCCCAAGACCGCGCAAGTGTTGGATATGACACAGCTCATGCTGCAGTCACTTACGAGCTCGGGGAATCGGTTTGGCTTTGGACACTATTGTGACGCTGTGGACTGTATCAAAAGTTCCTGTGCCAATACGCCAGGTCATTTGTTTTAAGTCAGTTGAGCAAAGTAACATATGTTATAGCTAAAGTGACATCGACAAATCACTGCTCGCAGAAGATGCAGCTGGCTCACGTGGCACGATTCAAACATTGCAATTGTAGATGTAGTTGAGTCGCTCGAGGATAAGCTTCGTCTGCCCCAGGGAGAACTGCGCTAGAGGAAGACGAGGTTGAAGCACGTGGACTGGGATGAGGACAAGCCTTACTCACTGTACCTTGCATTCATGCATTCCCCGCTTATGTTGTAAATAATAAACCCACCCCCGTAACAATACGTTGCTCCACCTAACCATCAAAAAGTAGCACGTTTATTTTGCAGCTCTCACTCGTTTTTATCAGATTTATCTGATCTGCCACCAGCTGTTGCTACTCGATTTGAAGCTGTTGGAATTGAACTATAATTTGTTTTTATGAAATTTTTCCGGTTGGCCTCTAGGCATCGTTGCCCAACCCGGAGTGCTGTAGGACCGAGACAGTACTGTTCTGAGAACGGATACATGCTTTTTTCTTGCGCTGCTCATTACGAAGTCACCAGGTTTTCTGTGGTGTAAAAAGCTGTGCTCAGATTTTGCATTGATTGTAAAGAAGATGACCTGGCGCCAGAGCGCCGACACGAGACGCGAGCACTAGCTGTTCGAGCCAGCGCCTACCTTGCAAGCGCCTACCTGCAAGCCTCGACCTAGCCCTAGCAAACAAGCTCGCCTTACAATGAAGCTCGTTATAATCTTGGTGGAGTCTGCGAGGACTGATCCTGGAGCTATGCAGTCATACCCTCGCTACCGCACTGCCCGGTGACTTCATCCAACCAACCGCTTCGCCACCTACGACCTATCCTGGTGGCACGGACGACTATGCTGTGGAGGACTGGCTGTCCTCCTACGACCGAGTGAGCGCTCACAACCGGTGGGACAACGGCATGAAGCTGACAAATATTGTTTTCTACTTAACGAATGTGGCGAGCCTTTGGTTCAAAAACCACGAATCGGATTCACCACCTGGTCCGCTTTCAAGACATGCTATTGACATCTTCGGGCGTCCGGCTGTGCGCAAACTTAGCGCTCAGCAGCGTCTTTCCTCTCGTACCCAACAGCTCGGTGAAAGCTTCACCAGTTGTATGACGTCCTCAATCTATGCAAGCGCGTTAGTGCATCAATGACAGAGACTGAGTGCATCAAACATATGCTCAAGGGTATTGTGCAAGATGCCTTTCACATGCTTGTAGCCATAGGTCCCACCTCTGTCAGCGAGATCATCAATATCTGCCAGAGTTATGAGGAACTGCGCCGAGGGCGAGTCTTTGCTCGGCTGCCCTCAACACAAGCCGCGACTCTTAATAACATCCATGTAACGAGAGAAACCAACGGTTCTTTCCTACTCCAGATTCAGCAGTTTGTCCGTGAGGAGGTCGCCTGGCAGCTGTCACTGCTTCCCTCTGTTCCGATTATAACAAGCTTTATTGTAAGGCGAGCTCATTTGCTAGGGCTAGGTCGAGGCTTGCAGGTAGGCGCTGGCTCGAACAGCTGATGCTCGCGTCTCGTGCCCGCGCCAGGTCATCTTAAGTATTCTAATAGTGTCACTTTGTTTATGCCTTCTTTGCCTAGCACCTTGTTCTAAATTACCATACATTTAGTATTGCTAAACATAATTGACACGGGTTTAGAGAATGGTTAATTGCACTGACAAACATCGAAGTGACAGAAAGATATGGTGCAAGCGCTTATTCCTTGTTCTTCATTCACTTCAATGGGAACAACCTTATCACTGTGCCGCATAGAGGGTTGGAACAGCTGTGCCAGTTGCATCATTTTGATTTAGTTTTATATTTCTACCCGAAGTTTCACAACAATGCCCCGACTGTCCACAAAAGTTTGCAGTTTCACTTGTAGAAGTATAATAGTGAACGACGGGCTAGTTGATGGCTAGTATTGTAACGCATCACGAAACCGCGCAAGAAGAAAAGTCACGTCCCGTCGCTTTCTTCTCTGTGCCTTGCTTTTTGCGCGGTTTCATTGTGCATTCCAGCACTTGTAGAGTTTCTTACGTTTAAGAAGTAAAAAAAAGTAAGCGTAAGAAACTCTGTGGTCTCACTAGATTTGAGAAATTAGATAATGGCCGCGTTTGCTTACTTTCAGTTTCAATGGTGGCAAGTCCAATCCAAGTATGTAAAAAAAAAAACTAATGCAGCCAAAAAAAGAAAAAGGAAACCACTTGCGTGCTTGTTGATGCCAAAAGAGAATGGTTTGTAGTCTGTGACACGAGTGTTTTCAATGTAGACAGATTTGACAGGTGCTGCAAACGCTGTGCACTTAGGCTGGCATATCTGCTGCCAAAATCGTCGGTGTGCCACATGCTTTTAATGCACATGTCATGTGTTTTTTGTGCTGATCTTCCTAGTTGCCCCCTATCTTCTTGGGTCATTTATGCACCACAAGATTGCTTATGCTATCTCATCGATAGATTCGTATCCCGTCATCAGAAAGTATAGCAAAGGCATTCATTACAGCTGCTGTGTTTGTGCTAATGTAATGTGAAGAGGCACATGTAATGTTTGTTTTGGGCGCCGGGCAGTTGAAAAACACGCATGAGCCTTAAATTTGGAATTCTGTAATGCCGCTACAGAGCCCAGGACTGCCAGAAGTAACAATTACGACTTCTTCAACAGCCAGATACTTTGCGGACGAGATATATAACTTAAAGGGCCACTGTCCACCCTCCGGTCGAAAATATTTTCTTCCCCCGTGACTGTGAGACTTCGCCCCGAAAACGCAAGGCCAAAAAAATCTTTTTGGAGAGAGTAAAGCAGTTGTGGTGGAGGTGTGGATTGTGGAAACACGACAATCACCTGATTCTGTCGTGTTTCTCTCCTCCCGTTCCCTCGAAAGGATTTTCACTCTCTTTTCTGGTCGTCTAGCCTCCGCAAGCCAAATTTCCCTTCCTCCTCCACGTTTGGTGGGAGGTGGGGCGTGACACCCTACGTGCGTGAAAAACGCATCGCTGCATTCATTGCATTCAGACCGGCCGCGGCGCAGGTTAAAGCGCGCAGCAGCGAGCGGAGGACAACAATTAGTAGTGTATGCCCATCCTTCACCCGTCAATCAGCGAGACGGACCAATGGACGTCGTTTTCTAGTCCGACGTCAGCCTTGCGGCTCGACGGTCCAGTGCAGAGAATGGGGAAGCTGGTTTACCGAAAGAGAGGCTGAGAGAGCTTTGATTTGTATTTCTGCTGCTTCGCAGCGCGCATATCGCTGTAGCATTTTTCAGAATATCTCTGGTACCTGATCGAAGCATTGGGCTCCTTGCTTAAAACGTCATACCCTGGACAGTGGGCCTTTAATATTGTGAATCATCACTTGACACCTCTTAGGCAAATTGTCGACTAAGTCAAAACCACCAAGTTATTGCCCGTCCTTAAAAAGTGTAAACCTTGGGCCTAAGTCGCAGTCTCCAGTTTTGTTTGCTTGCAGCTCGCTTCCTGATCTGCTTTTGGCATTTGCCCCTTCACCTTTTGGTCTTATTTTTTTTTTTCTATTTGCTTTTGAATCGGTGTTTTGCTTTGTTTTGTTTTTGTACTGCGTTCCCATTTAGAGACAGGCTGGTCGCAGTCACGGCTGGCTTTGAATTGGGCTCCTGAGAGCTGCCCTTTGCAGTTCACAAGCTGTGAGTTTCATGAACAGTAAAACATTGTGTTAGGAGTCTTGTGAGCAAGGTAAGATCCCATGATTAAGGTTGGCAAACAAAGTTTGCGGGCAATTCCTCTGTCCGAGGGAGACACAAGACACATACTCACAAAGTTCTTTGGTGCTGAGGCAGGCATGTTACTCATATGTCATGCAGGCATCTTCGTGCATCTGGATTAAAGAAGGGCTTTATACTATGTCAGGTGGCTGCTTGAGACTAGTGGCTGGATAACATAGGTATGGATCTTTTACACTTAAAAACGTGTGTGATATAGATGCACAAATTAGTACTTTTATAAAAGGTGAGCAAAAACTATATGTACCTAAACAAGAAACTGCAAAACGAGCTACAAATGGGATTCGTTAGCCAGTATTGTGTCAAATGCTTTGCAGGTGGACATTAAGCATCGCCCATAATTTGAATTGCTTTTTGAATCTTCGTGGTACTTATAGGAAGTTGTGGATCCAACCCAATGTCACCATTCTTCACCACGTCACATGACGAGTGCGGCTGCCAATGCACCTGCACATTAGCCATGTCACATATTCTCATGTCACACATCCTGGTGATCGATCAGTGCTCAGCCCTGTCACCTACCAGAGTGCCTGCCAGCCATGGCATGTGTCAGATCACTGTTCATATTTTATTCAATTTTAGTTCTCTTCAGTTCATTGCTTCATTTGGTTTCGGCTATTAGCGTGGGAATTTATGACACCACTCTCTCTTTGCCGTGACTGATAGGCAGCGGTCATTTTCGCTTGTACGATCCTTTATACTGATAACACAGTAATAGTATAGTTCCTTGCCTGTACTGCCTATGGCACGCAAATTGACAAGTGATGCGGCAATAAAATGTACTTTTAATAGTTTAACACCAAGCTCGCTGCTTAACATGCAGCAGGCAAGTCAAGCTACTACTTCTCAGTAAACTGCATTTAATATTTAGAGAATCTTCAGAGAGATTGATGTCTTATGCTTTCCATGTTTCGCAAAAAGGCAAATACAGCAGTATATTTTAAATATTAGATTAGATTACCACCAGCTCACAGCAGTGCCCATTAAACATGACGAGTCTTTTCACGTTCATGTAGTGGCAGAAAAAAGCCTCGGTCAATGCTGAAAGCCTGCAAGATATGATTAATACCTTCGTGTGAGCCAGTTGGTAAGGCATCGTGGAGAGGCAGAACAATGGAGACATGGACACCAAGGCAGTAGTCCTGTTTTTTTCTTGTCTTGTTTCGATGGTTCCATTGCGCTGCATCTCTCCATGATGCATGATATGCACTGTATATAGCCAGAGCTGTCATGCTACTCAGCAAACTATTTTTGCCACCACGAGGTGGCCTTGCTATGCCTTTAAAACTTCAATGCAAGGCACCTCTGGGGTGGTCTTGAAATAAATGGTTAAAACAGTCGAATTGACATAAGCAGATGGATAACTTGTTGCACATGTCCTACAAAACATAACTGGTGAGCTGAATCGCATTTGTCTGTTGAATACTAGGCATATCATTTATTTTCTTTTGTGTTAAAAGGACTTCAACATATCCGATGCTTCAATGATGAGCTTTCTGAAAGATGCCGTGGTCGACATTTCATGTGAGCACAGATTGGCTGTCGTGCTGTGTGGGGATTTCGTAGAGTGTAATGTGAGCTGGGCTTCTTTTGCTGCACACACTTTTCAAAATTTTTATCGAAAGAAGAAAATAGCAAATAGTCTGTAGCCATCTTTTTTACATTGTCCTTGATTTCACCATTGATGCTCCAGCTTCTCAAGTATTTCCAGCATTTTTATTCTGCTCATTCCGTGTGACCAGCACACTTTGAAAAGTATTTTTAAACACAAGATGCGTTTAGGTCTCATTGTTGGCGACCTTAAAGTGATGTCGAGCCAAAACCAAGAGCCAACATCCGGGCTTTGATTTCCAGTAATCTGGGCACCAAACAAGATTTAATGATACAAGTGTTCCAGTCTCTGGGCCCTCTTACACGGCTTCTTCTAAGTAATGTTTTTCAAACACATTTTGGTCCCCCAAGTTACAATTCTTAATTCAATGCAGATGAGACATGCACTGTTGCAGTTCTTATTAGAGGTTATGTCCATTTAAGCTGTTCTTTCTTTTCAGGCATCCACACGAAGATCACAGTTAGTTCAAGCTGCCAGCAGAAAGACTACATGCTATTAGTGTTCCTGGAACTAATTGTTAAAACAGCCCCGCCGGGGTGGCGCAGTGGTTGCGGCGCTCGACTGCTGCTCCCAAGGATGTGGGATCGAATCCCTGCCTCGGCGGCCGCTTTTCGATGGACACGAGAAGGAAGGCACCCGTGTGCTGTGCGATGTCAGTGCACGTTAAAGAACTCCAGGGGGTCTAAAATTTCCAGAGTCCTCCACTACGTCTCTCATAGTCTGAGTCGCTTTGGGACGTTAAACCCCGCAAATGAAAGCAATTGTTAAAATAGCATCTTTTGAGAGAAACGTTAGTGTGAAGTACTGCATGTTTCACTTTGTGTGTGTACTGCCTGCATGCTAAAGAAGCTTTGCGATTATTTGTGGAATATGGTATAGAAAGCGCTAGTGCATTTGCAGCCTTTGTATTTCTTGTGCATTATCTGCAGGATGCATTACTTTGCTTTATGTGGTTCATCTATTATCTCTGATTTGCACAAGTGTATTTCTTTGGGGCCTGGTACTTTCTAATTAAATTCTGTTAACTTTGTGAAGTGTCAACCGTGATTTTATATATATTCATGCTATTTTCTGGTTAAGCTTTTTCTACAAGATAATTTATTTCATCTTTTCTTGCTGTGTAGTAATATGCTGAAGCGAGAAATTGTGTGCGCATTTTTATAACTTCTTACACTTAGTGGGAGATATACTGTGGGGGTGCCCAAAGATGCTGGACAGAATTCCCGGCTGCAACAGCCGGGACGCATGCAAAATCAAGGTGCTTATGTGCTGTGCAATGTCAGTGCATGTTTAAATACTCCAGGTGGTCAAAATGTCCATAGGCTTCCACTAGGGTATCTCACCTGAGCTGCTTTTGGCATTAAATGCTCTACCCAAGTCAGATTTAATGTCTGGTGTTTCTCACTGCTTTTGCCAGTAACAGCTGTTCATGTTTAATTGTGTGAACAGCATTAGTGATGCTTCCCTAAAAGCATTTTGCTCTGAGCATGTAGCTTTTCTGTAGTTTAGTTTTTAATTTGTTTCTATAACAGGTCAGTTTTTAATGAACTGCATATAATTTTACCTTATCATTATGTTCATTTTAAGTTATTGCTAGTGGCAGAATAAACGGCTGCCACGAGCTACTGCAAACCACAGCCTTAACCTGTACTGGAGGCGATGAAAGCCCACTTGCAGGGAAAAGTCCTGCGCCCCACTGCTTAGCAAGGCCTGACAGTAATATAGGACATTTGCATCATGGATATGCAGGCAACCAGCGACACCGATGCGGTTACTGCAGCAAAATGTTTTCAAAGAAGAACCACTTGGATCAGCACCTTCGCATCCACACTGGGGAGCGCCCATATCAGTGCGAGTCCTGCAGCAGGAGCTTTACACAACAATCGAGCCTGATTCGACACCATCGCATCCACACTGGAGAGCGTCCTTACCAGTGTGACCACTGTGGCAAGACATTTGCATTGAAGGACAACTTGGATGTACATCTCAACACGCACGCAGGCTTGAGGTTGTACCAATGTCAGTTGTGCCCCTCGGCGTTCAAAAACCGTTACCACCTCACAAAGCATGTACGATCTCACAAGGTCGAGAAACCATTTCGGTGTTGCTTCTGTGCAAAGAGATTTGCTGAGAAGCGCAGTTTAATTTGCCACAAAGAGAAGGAACACTGATTTGGCACTGCCATTCTATAATAACTTTGTGCGTTTTGATGTTACCTGTGTCAAGTGTTCTGATTATTCTAGATACTATGTGCTTATATTTGCGCTGGGTTTGATATGGCGTCGGTGTGCCACATGCTTTTAATGCACATGTCGTGTGTTTTTTGTGCGGATCTTCCAAGTTGCACCTGTCTTCTTGGGTCATTTATGCACCACAAGATTGCTTATGCTATCTTATCGATAGACTCGTGTCCCGTGATCAGATAGTGTAGCAAAGACATTCGTTACAGCTGCTGTGTTTGTGCTAATGTTATGTGAGGAGGCACATGTAATGTTTGTTATGGGCGCCGGCCGGTCGGAAAACTCTCATGTGTCTTGGATTTCTAATTATGTAATGCAGCGACAGAGCCCAGGACTGTCAAAAATAACAATTACGGCTTCTTCAACAGCCGGATACTTTGTGGGCGAGGTATATAACCTACTATTCTGAGACATCGCCAACCTCCTCTTTAGGCAAAATGTCGACTAAGTCATAACCACCAAGTTATTGCCCGTCCTAAGAAAGTGTAAACCTTGGGCCTAAGTCGCAGTCTCCAGTTTTGTTTGCTTGCAGCTTGCTTCCTTATCTGCTTTTGGCATTTGCCCCTTCACCTTTAGCTCTTTTTTTTTCTGTGTTTGCTTTTGAATCAGTGTTTTGCTTTGTTTTGTTTTTGTACTACATTCCCTTTTAGAGACAGGCTGGTGGCTGTCATGACTGGTTTAAATTGTGCTCCTGGGAGCTGCCCTTTGCACATCACAAGCTGTGAGTTTCATGAACAGTAAAACATTGTGTTAGGAGTCTTGTGGGCAAGATAAGATCCCATGATTAAGGTTGTCAAATAATGTTTCGTCAAAAAATTGACGGTTTAGTCCATGCTACACCTAGATTATTCCACTGCATGAATGCATGTATCCTGGCGCATGCTTTTTTGGCAGAAACAAAGAACAGATTGTGATGAAACTATGTTTTAATTATGTGCTCCGGTGCTGAAGCACAGGACAGTGAGTAGCGGCATGTGATAACTGTGTGTTTTACCTCAGTTATCACATGCCGCTACTCACTGTCCTGTTTATGCTGGTTACATCATCGTGCCGTTCAAAATTGTAATTAGAACAAGATATTAATCTTTTTTTCTTTTTTTTTTTTAATGCAAGATTGCCATAAGCCATATTATAGAAACTCGTGTAAATTATTTTCGGTAAGGAACCGAAAATACTGAAAATTCCTTACCAAAAAAAAGATACTAATCAGTGTATCATATTTCCTAGTGTCACCTTGATTTTAATTCTTAGTGGAAATTATGCAAATATTCTGCACAGTACCGAGGTCCTTAAGAAGGCCTCTAGTGTGAAGAAAATTGGGTGCTGTAATGCTTATGCCGTAGGGTGTCGGAAGTTTTTTGTTATTTTGTTTTATAAATTTTTAATTATCATTTTTATTGTGCTTGGCTGTGCAATATAAACGAATAGTATTTTAATCAGTGCCACTGTTTGTTTGCACCCACCATCTTCCGTTGAATCCTGTGTCTTTTATTATAGCCCAATCTGCCGCTTGTCTCTTAACTTTGACATGTTTCATTGAGGGGTAACAGGCTTATGAAATGTGAATGGAGCCATAACTATTGTCTGATGGCAATGCCTTTATATGCAGGGAAACGTTCTTAGAGCATCTTCAAGGGAGTTGTATATGCTATTGTTTCAGCAGGCGCCCGCTGTTCAGGGAACGCACTGCAGACTTAGATTTTGAATTCAATAATGCCACGATGGAGCCCAAGACTGCCTAAAATAACATTTACAGCTGCTGGAACAGAGAAATACTTTGTGATGAAGTGCACAACCTAAACATTCTGAAGGCACTGTGGAATCTACACTGCAGAAATGCAAAGGCCTAAGCATTGCTGGTGCACTCGGGCCACAGCTGCTGTTTGGATGGTGCTATTTTTCGCTGAACTCCATTGATTTGCATCTCATTCTTTCTTTATTTTACTTTTTGGTGATTGATATTTGTTTCTAGTGCACTCAGCGTACTGCTTGTGCAATCTTGGTTTCTTCTGTTCTGTTTCTATTTTTGCACTTGCTAAGGTGTTTGTTAGGTGGTAAAAAAAAAGATGTGGAGGGGGCGGGGAAGGTGAAAGGGGGGGGTGGGGGGGGCTTCATTACGCTGCTCGCCTAACCTCGAGACGCTTGATTTGTTCCAGTATTATGTCAACATACAGTCGAAAGATACTACATTATGTAACATGTCACCGAACGTAGATATAAAACTCCATTTTAACAATGCCTGAAGATTGTGCATGTGTAGCCTGGGGGTAGAGTGTCTCTGGATCCTATATTTGAGTGGGTTTGATCCCAATCTTCCCCCTCCCATCTCAAAGGAACTGCCTATACAGGCAGATCCTGGCAAGTCTGCTATGTCACGTGGTCTTGCGACGTAAAACAACCTGCTGACCATTCAGTGTCACCTACAAAACCACCTGCTGAAAGCGAGCTCGTGGTTTTTCACTCAAAATGCAGATAGCAGCCTATGGACTAGAGTACTGGGCCTTTATCGCTATCACATTAAATATGTTTGTGCTATGAGTGGACATCTGTTAGATGGGCAAGACAATGAAAGAAAAACTTTGGGGCACTTGTGTCATCTTGGGAATGTAATGCGACAGCATTCAAAGTAAAATTGGTGCTTCAGGCTTCTGCCAGTGCAGTCTGATGCGATGGTTGTTTTTTAATGCGACAGTGTGAAAGGCCCCATTCTACAGGAAATCAAGCATCAGCTTTGCTGTGGGTGTTAACATCGAAAAATCATGAGCATATCTCTGTCATGCGGTAGTTGGAAGGCAACATGGCCGAGCAGTGACTCGTCAGTTGGTGGTGTTACGTAACATTACTACAGGCGCTCACAAACTTGGCTTGCTCATATGAGGTGGAAAGTTGGGACAGGTTGTGCTTAAGTATGGGACAGATATTCGGCCGCATGGACACAGTTCGCCACTTGCACCACATAGAGCGTGACAGATGATGACATTGGCAATGTGCGGGCCATGCGCTGCCAGGACTTGACCAACCTTCTAAAGTTCTTTGGTGCTGAGGCAGGCACGTTACTCATATGTCATGCAGGCATCTTCGTGCATCTGGATTAAAGAAGGGTTTTATACTATGTCAGGTGGCTGCTTGAGACTAGTGGTTGCATAACATAGGTTTGGATCTTATACACTTAAAAAAGTGTGTGATATACAGGCACAAATTAGTACATCGGTAAAAGGGGAACAACAACTACACGTACCTAAACAAGGCAGCTGCAAATGGGATTCATTAACCAGTATTGTGTCAAACTCTTGCAGGTGGACCTCAAGGATCACCCATAATTTGAATTGCTTTTTGAATCTTTGTGGTGCTTATAAGAAGTTGTGGATCCAATCCACTGTCACCATTCTTCACCATGTCACATGACGAGCGCAGCTGCCAATGCACCTGCACATTTAACCATGTCACATGTTCTCATGATGTCACACATCCTGGTGATTGATCAGTGCTCAGGCCTATCACCTACCAGAGTGCCTGCCAGCCATGGCAGGTGACAGATCACTGTTTATATTTCATTCAATTTTAGTTCTCTTCAGTTCATTGCTTCATTTGGTTTTGGATATTAGCGTGTGAATTTATGACACCACTCTCTCTTTGCCGTGGCTGACAGGCAGTGGTCATTTTCACTTATACAGTTCCTTCTACTGATAACACAATAATAGTATAGTTCCCTGCCTGTACTGCCTATGGCACGCGAATTGACAAGTGACATGGCAATGAAACACCAAGCTCGCCGCTTAACAGGCAGCAGGCAAGTCAAGCCACCGCTTCACAGTAAGCTGCATTATATCTTCAGAGAACCAATTTCACCATTTAGTTAGGTACTAGCAATGCCGTAACCATGGGCCCTATGATATCAGGCACCTAGCTTAGTGACACAATGCTAGCAGCTGGGTAGCTGCTGCTGCCGCTACAGTATGGATAGCTACAGTATGGCTGTGTCTTGCTTCATAGCCGCTGTTGAGCAAAACCGCTTGGCTTTATAGGCACGTGTTAGGTTTCTGTGGCCATGCAACAAATGCTACGAGCATGTGCCACCAGCTTACAGGCCTGCATTGCGCTCACGGTGCCCGAGAACGCATGTTTGCGTAAGCCGGCGTCTCGAGCTTATGGCTAGCTGTCCCCGTAGACCATTTAGCGATATTAGTTTTTCCAGAGCTGCATGCTTTTTCTTTCTCAAACTGAGAAACCGGCTGTACTGGTAGGTGCGGCTGCGGTGCTATTTGCTTAACCATTTTTGTTTCCTGCACAGCCGCAAAACTGAAGACTGCTTGTGCTATGCAACATCGCAGGGTGAAGCCGCGCTGCTTTCCGCCTATTTAAAACAAAAAAGTGTGCCTTCAACATCTTCTGTTTTGTAATCAGGAGAGTTCACCTGACTGTTAGTTATTAGGAA
This sequence comes from Amblyomma maculatum, assembly GCA_023969395.1. Taxonomy (NCBI): domain Eukaryota; kingdom Metazoa; phylum Arthropoda; class Arachnida; order Ixodida; family Ixodidae; genus Amblyomma; species Amblyomma maculatum. The sequence continues at coordinate 397,388 of JAJIZL010019474.1, forward strand.
CGAAATTTACAAAAAAAAAAAAAAAAACTATAAGTGATGACCACACTTGAGTTTGTGCGTTAAACATTCGTTATTTTATGCCAGTGGGAAAGTGCCTACACTTTCAATATCTTGCGTAATTTTGGTTTAGCATTGATGACCTTCCATTTTTGCAAGGCCGGAGTTTAAATCCCCTTAAAATAACCTCATGAATTTCTGGATAAGCAGCCTGCATGCCATTCTGTGAGGCTTGGTTGTGTCCTTGGTGCATTGGTGCCCCACAAAAACTAAATGCTGTTTGCACTAATACAATGTCCGGCTCGTATTCTGGCATGAAGCAAAAATATTCTGAGAGCACTGCAGAATCTGCCGAGGACAAATGCGAAAGCCTGAGCGTTGCTGCTGCAGCACACAGCACATGGCACACTCCATCAATGGCGTTCTATAATTGCTTTACAGGAAGGGAAAGGCACAGTATCTGTCATGCGCGGAATCCTGCTGACGCATTTGCAGGCAGCACAGCAACGCTCAGTCTTGCGCATTTCTCTAGTGCTCATTCTACAGTGTTCTTGGAAGGGCTGGAGACAAGATTTTTATTTTTTATGATAAAGTCATCAGGATGATAAACAAGTGACACATCAGCGCGCAACTGTTGCGCACTGGATTTCGTTCCATGAACCTAGGAAAGCTTTTGCCTTAATAGCCAAAAACATGTTGCGAAGGCACACACAGCATTTGCAACACAATTAACACCAATCGATGGCGGCTTAGGATGGGGGTAAGTTGTGGTGCCACGGAGGGTAGTGGCGCTTGGGCAATCTAAACAAGCAACAACAAATTGGGGCTATGGAGGTGGTGCCGGTGAACAAGTCGGCAAGTAATAAAGCCAGTCGTGGTTTTAGTCTGCTCTCAGAAGCCAGCATAGGGAATGGGTATGCATTGTGGCCAGTCTGGGGGCATAAAAAAGTAATATGAGTGCCATTAGCCGCGAAGCAGCCCACCCCATTGAACAAGATATACTAACTGCCTATGTAAGACAGGCAGATTGCTTAGGCATAACCTTGCCATGACCCTGTCTCATTGGCACAGTGGTCAGAGTAGTCGACTGCTAAGCCTGAGAACCTTGTTCAGTCATGGTTGCAGCATGAGCATTTTAATTAAGGCACACCACAAGGCACTCCTATGCTATGTGATGTGAGTGCACATTCAAAAACATGGGTGGGTGATATTGTCCAGAGCTCTTCACTTTGGTGTCCCTCCTAGCCAGACACTTTGTCTGACTAATGTTAAACATCAAAAAATCATAATCTGTCAATTTATAGCAAGGATATCAAGTATAACAATAAGAAGGCACACGACATGTCATGGTATGCCATGTTTTTCTTGGAACATCTTGCACATGGATGCCTGCTAAAGTTCTATCATTGTAACAGTTTTTACTGATTACGGCTGTTTATAAACAGTTTGTAATCTGTGATGAAACCACCGCAAGAGGCAAATAGGTATCAGTCAGCAGTAACCACTTGGAATTTCTCATTCAGTGTGTACCGCAGCAGCATCATCTGCACTCTATCTTGCAAAATAAAAATGAACCACATCTAAACATCCTAAAAGTCCTTCATACCAAGCCTTATCCTTGTAGTCACTGTGGTACCTGAGAAAGGGGCCTTACAAACATTCACAGTCATTAAGCTTATCCGTGTGCTCAGCAAAATTGTTACGAAAGGTGTGAAGCAGCACTGCATGGTGTTGCCTTGCACTTACAAGGCACGTTCAGTATTAGAGAGCAATACACGGTGTTCCATGACAGAATGACGAAGAAAATGTGCCGCATGCATGCTCCAATTTTTAGGGCGAAAGCACACCGATCACAGAAAATGTTATCTGGTAATGACCTCCACTTTAGCTTTCAAGAAAAAATTTGTATTCAACGACAATTGAACCACTATTCCTCCAGTCTACAGCCGAAAATTCTAACCACTAGTCAGCACCGCACTTGTTAGAAACTATTATTCTTGTTTACCGATCACAAACTTGCCGTCTACTATAGGAGGTGCCAGTGCCTCGACAAAAGATATATGAGGGTGTGTGCTCGGTCAGTTTTCATGGACGCGATAACTAGCAGACGCGTGATGTATGCTAAGCGAGCTCCTGTCTGAAACAATGAGTGGTTGGTCCCAGCATGCATCAGGAACAATAGACGAGTGGTAGTCAAGGATTCTTCAATCTCCGACAACAAGGAGTTAGAGACAACACCAAAGGCTTTAGAACTTATTAACAAATCGACGGTATGAAGATTCTATATTGTTCAATGTTACCAGAGCCACTAGTTCTGTTACAGGTTGGCAGACCTGCTTTGCCTCTTGGCAACTAAATGTATTATGAGGTTTGTTTGTTATCTGCTTTACTCTGCCAAGTGGGTAAAGATCTCAACTGCTGAACCCATGGATGAAAATCAGCAACGGCTGCGGTTTCCACTTATTGGTGGAGATAAAATGTAAGGCAGCCCTGTAATGTGAGGTGTCAGTGCACTTAACAAACTCACAGAGTTGAAATTTCTGGAGGCTTTTTTACAGCATCTGTGAAAGTCTGGGTCGCCTGTAGATGTCAAGCTCCTTAAACCAAGCTATGAACCATTACTTTCCTCATATTGAACTGTAATGACCCTTTCTAGTCTCCCTAACTAATCTGTCTTTCAAGGACACCCATGACCCATAAAATCGAAAGTTTAAAGTGCGTGTACGGTTGATTTTGGTATTGAGAGTTATTCATTTAGGGTATTTTGTCGTTTTTTACCTCGCAGGCACGTGAAGGATCGTCAAGGCAATTTGCACAAGCTGGTAACGAAGAACTGTTCGAAACATCTGCCAGTGTTCCTGGATCCAATTGATTTACTTTGAGTGAAATGATGATGTCTGTTCTGATGTATTTCATATTTGACTTTTTGTCTGCACACTCAAAGCTTCATGCTGTAGAAACTTCAGGATTTTTTGTGCAAGTTCTTGGCAAAAAAATTAGGCTGGTACATTGGCAGTTCCTCTAATGCCAAGCATATTTTCTGTAAAATCTGTGACCTTGCTTCATATGCTTCATTACCTCTGATTTGAGCAGCTGGCTTCCTTTAAGTAGCATCTTTTGTGCCTCATGTAGTCTTTCAGTGCTGTATAACCTCTCACTGATGTTTTATTGACATGTCAGATTTTGTATTGTGCTGTTTACACATTTGGTCTCTCGACTGAGTACGTCTTTATATATCTATATTTGATATCACTGGAATTTCTGCCTCCAATATGGCTGTGTCAATTTCGAGCCAATATGCCTGCAAACCTCTGACTGTGTCATGAGTTCCTTGGTAAAACGTAGCTTTCTACACCTTTCCATGCAGCAGTTTGGATTAGTGGTATGGTTTACTATTTCTTTAAGCAACTGCAAACAAAACACTCAACATATTACATTGGAGGCAGGACAGATTTCATAATCAAATGCCTGTTTAACACCTTGACAATTTCATAATTACAGGCAATACATTACTAGCTTTGATTATGTGCGTGCAATGCTGCTGTTGGCTTAGACAGTTCCTAAGATTCGCTTCCCATGTTAAAGATATTGAACAATAAAGCTTGATAGGAGTGTGGAAGCATTCTATTGTACTTTAAGGGATATAACATATCACTTTTTGTCCTTGCTTTGAGTGATTTAAACTTAGTTGTGAATCAAGGGCCGCATTGTTATAAAGGCGTAGTTATCATAAATGTGCAGGTCAAGGTGCACAATATGTTTTGTTTGTATGCTTTACTCAGGCTAAACGTTTTTCTTTTTAAACAAACATTTTCACCCCTGCAGGAAAACTTCGTGTTCAGAATTTTGCCAAAAGTGGAGGTATTGGCGTGATTAACCGATTGAGTCTGGTGCTGTACATATTTGTGTGATGGTTGTGGCCCTGGTACTAAGGGAACTGTGACGTAATATGCAGTAGTTGATTGGAAATGGTCTGTTTTCTATGGTGCAGGTTTTGTCACTGCACATTACGACCATGGGCCACCTTCTGAGGAGAGCTCACTTCTGGATGGTAGCACTGCCTCCCACTGCATAGCAAGGCCTCATGGTGACGGGGAAAATTTTCAAGGTGATGATTCAGGCCACCAGCGACACCAGTGCAGTTACTGCAGCAAAACGTATTCAAAGAAGTACAAACTCTATCAGCACCTTCGCATCCACACTGGTGAGCGTCTGTATCAGTGCGAGTCCTGCAACAGCAGCTTTACAAGGTCATCGCACCTTATTCGACACCGTCGTAGCCACACTGGAGAGCGTACTTACCAGTGTGAACACTGTGGGAAGGCATTTTCATTGAAGAGCAGCTTGGATGTACATGTCAACACGCACACGGGCGTGAGGCCATACCAGTGTCAGTTGTGCCCCATGGCGTTCAAACAACATCCCCACCTCGCAGCACATGTACGATCTCACAAGGGTGAGAAACCATTTCGTTGTTGCTTCTGTGGAAGTGCATTTGCTAGGAAGTACAGATTAAAACAGCATGAAGAGAAAGAACACTCTTCTGGCACTGCATTTTCATAATGTTCTTGTGCATTTTGATTATGTCAGCTAAAATAAGTGTTCCTAGTTCTGTGAATGTACTTACATTCGTAATATTAGCTTTGACAAGCATTCCTCGCCCTGATCATGTGCCCTGAAATCATACTGGCATAGAGTTTCTTTGTATGTGCCATGTCCTCCTTTAAATGAAGCACATATATGTGCTAAGCTCTCAAACGCACTGTAGGGTGTAAAGTAATGAACAGCATCTGCTTCCATTTCTAATTCATATCCATTGCTTCTTTAAGGGCTATTGAAGACAAACTGAAGTTGGCCTCTCTCGAGAGTATAACATAAATTGCATGGAAGCACCTCTCATAAAGCAGGCTTTCTATGGGTTAAAGAAGAAATGCAGCAACCAAACATGTTTTCAAGGAAACTAAGATGCTTAAATGATGTTAAAGAATTGTTTTGTGCAGCCATTGCCTTCCAAATACAATTTTCTCTGCAATGGATACACTTTTTGCAATGGATACAATACTTCTAATTGGAATTTCGAAAAACTTTTTTTTGTGTTGGAGTCAGAACATCCTGAGGAATGTAATTCAACTACAAACACAAAATGATGAAAAAATCACCGGAGTTGCCCTTTAACGTGACATGGGGCAGTGTGTTGTAAACTTAAGCATTTTGAGGGAAGCAAGTTTGTGGTGTGGAGCAGCAAATTTTGAAAGAGGGAAAATGCTCTCTCCATCCCGCCTTATGGTCCTGTCATCTGCTAATCACCTTTGTTCTGTCATCTTCAATGGAAAACATTTGTTTCGTGGTCGAGACCGTTATGGAACATTAGAAAAAGAAAAGAGTAGCTATATCTATTTCTAATTTGAAAGCTGATGCATTAAAATTACCTTAGCTCAGCCTCATTTTCTAAAGGCATAGTGACAGCTTATACATGTGTGTAAATTTGTATGCATCCATCCGTGTTCGTTGCAAGGACAGCAAAACTGTTTTATCAAAAACGATATTATACATGGATAGCAAAAATATCAAGGGTTTACGTTCCATGCAGGCTGGTAGTGAGTGTATAAGCTGGCTGTCTTTATTGATGCATGATAATAAAATGGCATTATTTCAAAACTGCAGTTGATTTTCACAAGGTGAACACAAAACCGTAGAACATAAGCTTTGCTATTTTCTATAAGATTTCCGTTTGAAGTGCAGTGTTTGTCTTGCCATGTTTGTTTCCACTCTTCATGCTAATCTATTTTATGCTACAAGCTTGTTATTTACCCAGATCTTTGTTTTGGTTTGTTTGGACAAGCGTGAAAAGACTCATTATTGCTTGTGTTTTGGTTTATATACATGCATTTATTGCTTCTTTTTTGCTCATAAATCTTATTAGCCTGGAACTACTTGACTTGAACGTGTGTTTCCAGTCTACATGTATGTCTTTTTCATTTTGGCGAGCCATGGCTCAGGCTCGCATTTTAATCAATAGTTGATTAAAGTTTTTAATGAATCTTGGGCTTCTCCTACTGGGGTGGCGCAGTGGTTACGGCACTCGACTACTGTTCTCAAGGATGCGGGATCGAATCCCGGCCTCGGGTACCGTTTTCAAGGCACCCGTGTGCTTCGCGATGTCAATGCACGTTAAAGAACCACGTGTGGGCGAAAAATCTGGAGTCCTCCACTATGGCATCTCTCATAGTGTGAGTTGGTTTGGTATGGCAAACCCACAAAGCAAACCGAATCTTGGGGTTCTGTGGCACCACTCTTTTCTCCAGTTATCTCTGAACCTTACCAACTGCCCGTGTCCGATTTAAAGGGCTCCTGAACTGGTACTGTCAGTAATGTTGTATATAAAAAAAATCCATTTCACTGCTCTTTTTGAGTAGAGTCAAATTATGTAGAGCCTATAATTTAAAGTTCTTTTTAAAAATAACTCCTGGCAAATGCTCTTAACTGATTAGCACACCTCCCCAAGCACTTCCTTCTTTATGATGTCATTGGGGATTGTTGGGTGCATCCACTCCCAAGTGACATGAGTGAGATACGGTGTGGTGGGGCATTGTGGCTTTCCGTTTCTAGACGCCAGCTTGTGCCAAATTAAGGGGATAGAGGGGCATCGTTCTCAATTGCTGATGCCCTATGTTCAGTGCCAATGAACCTGCTTAAATATTTCCCATTTTGGAATACACACATTTTTTTGTAATAAATGGCTTTCCATAGATCTTTTAAGGAGCACTGAAGTCTTAACCGAAATATGAAATTAAATTTGTAACAAGTCATATCACTCCTCTTCTTTCCATTCCAATAAAGCAGCACATTACTTTATACATATCTAACAAGACCATTCTTTTCTGAACGAATTATGCACAGAACATGAAATGTTCCTATTAGTCGCATGCTCAGCAAGTTGTCAACAAATGTCACGTCTTATTCCCAGTCGTTTTCATAGTTGGCGCTTGTCATTGTTTCGCAAAGTTGCCCTCAATGCCTGGTAGGAAGTGTTGAGGTCCTTCATGTGTACAATATGAGGCCTTCCTGTTCTAAAGCATTCCCCTTACTGATGACACTAGAGGGCTCACATGATGATCCTCTTCTGTATCTGGCAGGCAGAAGTGCCTATGCAAGAGCATTCAGAAAATAAATTTTTGCACCAATACTGCCACGTTTCAATGCGCCAGTGCTCTGATAGTGCCGTGCAGCAAACATTGTTCTTGAAGGGCTATTCTTTGATGGAAAACCTCATGGCGTCACTTTTGTTGAAATCATATAGTATATGCATCGTAAATCAGTTTTACTACTTTCGACACTGACTCGATGTTGTTTCCGAAGGCCTTTCTTTTAACAGACACTATTTTACATTGTCGTCATAAATGCCTTTGTGGCATTCTATGTGCATTTCAGTGTTGCTGAAGCCTGAAAAGGTGTTCCTTCACTTGAAGGTGTTCCTCTGCAATCACAAAACATTTTGTGCGTACAAGTTGTGGTATGCAAGATAAGCATTTGTTTCATTCCTCACAGTGTGTGCAGTTATTTCAGCTGTGGAAAATCGACTACAGAGCTTGCTCTAACCTTTGCTGTCCAAAGCAGGCACATAGCCAGGAATCTCTTTCTGCATAAGCCCAAGGTCACTTGCACCTCTGAACACGAAGAAAGGGAGAGGGTTCGCAATGAGAATTCGTTGCAAGTCAACCAGAAGTGGGACAGACATGGCATACTTTTTGGAATGTGTCTCCCCTTTGATGTGGGCAGAAATCATCAGTATGTTGTGTTTGTATTCTGTCTGTCTTTTAGTTGCAGTGCTCAGCTTGTCAGTATTTTATTCTTGGAAGTAGGGAATGATGCCAGTTCTTTATTTCAAGATTGACTGGATCTGATCAGGCGTCAGCTTGGCAGTTAATAGAAACAAACCATTTTCCTTCACCTCCCATTTGGTAGGGTGCATGCAGGGTGAGAGTGCTGTTTTTTTGGTCCATTGGCAAATAGATTAGGATGAGAACTGGCCAAGCATGTTGCAGTGCCAATTTTCTGCACTTTTTTACTGAGCACTTTGAGGATGCTAGATGCCTTGTTGGAATGATATGATACAAAGTAAATAAAATGCGCCACATTTTGCTACCAGTCAGTTCCCAGCCGATACCGAGGTCTAAGTTTTTGTGCTTCATTTTTTATGATCACTCTCAGAGTGCCTCGCATGTTCAGCTTCATGCAAGATCTTGAGCTTGAACTGAGCTTGGTCTGGCCTGCAAGCCATGAGACATAGTCCAGCATGCCACAGCCTGCAGAGGACGTAGGAAAGAGATCTCCGGTATTTCTGTGCTTAAAAAGGATTTAACTCCTCTTGACACCGCTCCGCTCGCTCGTCGGACACTTGAAACGCTTTGCATTGCAGTGCTATGCAACAGTGCAGCCAGAACTGGAGTTTCACTGATGCCGCTGTTATCAATCAAACGCTCTCTCTCTGTGTGAAGCAGCATTGCATGGTGTTGCCTTGTACTTACAAGGCACGTTCAGTATTAGAGCGCAATGCACTGTGTTCCATGACAGAGTGACAAAGAAAATGTGCCGCATGCATGCTGCAATTTTTAAGGCGAAAGCACACCATGCACAGAAGGTGTGATCAGGAAATGACCTCCACTTTAGCATCCAAGAAAAAAAATCTTGTATCCAACAGGAATCGAACCACTATTCCTCCGATATCCAGGCGAGCATTCGAATGGCTAGTCAGCACCGCACTTGTGAGAAATGATTATTCTTGTTTAACGACAAGCCTGTCGTCTCCTGTACGAGGTGCCAGTGCCTCGACGAAGGATATATGAGGGTGTGAGCTCGAACAGTTTTCATGGGCGCGGTAGCCAGCAGACGCGTGATGCATGCTAAGCGAGCTCCCATCGGAAACAATGAGTGGTTGGTCCCAGCAAGCATCGGGAACAATAGACAAGTGGTAGTCAAGGATTCCTCAATATCCGACAACGAAAAGTTAGAACCAACCCCAAAGGCTTTAGAATTTATGAACATATCGGCGGTACAAAGCTTTTATATGCTTCAAAGCTACCAGAGCCACTGGTTCTTATACCCCGCTATTACAGGTTAGCAGGCCAGCTTTGCCTCTTGGCAATTAAAAGTATTATGAGGTTTGTTTATCTGCTTTACTCCGACAAGTGGTTAGAGACTTCAACTGCTGAACACAGAGATGTAAGATCAGTAACGGCTGCGGTTTCCACTTTGGGTAGACATAAAAAGTAAGGTAGCCCTGGTGTCGATGCACTTGACAAACTCACGGAGTTGAAATTTCTGGAGGCTTTTTTACAGCATCTGTCATAGTCTGGGTCGCCTGTAGATGTCAAACTCCTTAAAGCAAGCAATGAACCATTACCTTCCTCATCTTGAACTGTAATGCCCCTTTCTAATCCTTTTAACTATTCTGTCTTTCAAGGACCCCCATGACTCGTAAATTACAATTCTTGAAAGTTGTTTAGTTTGGTATTGAGAGTTATTCACTTAGGATATTTTGTTGTTTTTTTTTACCTCGCAGGCACGTGAAGGATCGTCAAGGCAAATTGCACAAGCTGGTAATGGAAGAGCCGTTCGAAACATCTCCCAGTATTCCTGGATCCAATTGATTTAAATTTGCTTTCAAAATTTTGTATCGAGTGAAATGATGATGTCTGTTCTGATGTATTGCATATTTGACTTTTTGTCTGCACACTGAAAGCTTCATGCTGTAGAAACTTCAGGACATTTAGTGCAAGTTCTTGGCGAAAAACACTAATACCCCTGTCACATGGACAGTTTCGATCCTCATTGAACTCGATCTGCATTCAACTCAGTGCAGATGGAGGTTGTCACACGGCAACTTTCAAGTGCAATCGAGCTCGATCCTGCTTAACTTCAAGCTGCTTCCTGAATCGATCTTGAGATTTCAAGCACACTCGAAAGCTGTCGTCGACACCCTCGTAGCGCACATGAGGAAAATTTCTCAATGCCCATTGAAAACATCCGTCTAGCACTGGACGCTTCGATCCTTAAAAACCTCAATGCAGATCGAGTTCAATGAGGATCGAAAGTGACCGTGTGACAGAGGTATAAGCTGGTGCATTGGCAGTTCCTGTAATGCCAAACTTAATTTCTGTAAAATCTGTGACCTTGCTTCATGCGCTTCATTACCTCTGATTTGAGCAGCTGGCTTCCTTTTAGTAGCATCTTTTGTGTTTCATGTAGTCTTCTTTCAGTGCTGTATGACCTCTCATTGATGTTTTATTTCATGTCAGATTTTATATTGTGCTGCTTACACATTTGGTGTTTCGACTAAGTATATCTTTATATATCTATATTTGATATCACTGGATTTTCTGCCTCCAATATGGCTGTGTCAATTTAGAGCCAACTATGCCTGCAACCCTCTGACTTTGTCACGAGTTCTTTGGTAAAACGTAGCTTCTACATCTTTCCATGCAGCAGTTTGCATAAGTGGTATGGTTTAGTATTTCTTCAAGCAACTGCAAACAAAATCCTCAACATAATACATTGGAGCAAATGCAGATTTCATAATTACAGGCAATACATTACTAGCCAGAGAAAGGGTCCTTTGATTATGTGCGTGCAATGCTGCTGTTGGCTTAGACAGTTGCTTCCTAAAGACTTACTTCCCATGTTCAGGATATTGAACAATAAAGCTTGATAGGAGTGTGGGAGCATTCTGATGTGCTTTAATGGATATAACATATTGCTGTTTTTTTGTTTGCTTTTTTTGTCTTTGTTTGACTAAACTTAGTTGTGAATCAAGGGCTTCATTGTTATAAAGGCATGGTTACCATGAATGTGCGAGTCAAGGTGCACAATTTTTGTTAATTTTAAGTATGCTTCACTCAGACTAACCATTTTTTTTTATAACCAAACATTAGCACCCCTGCAGGAAAACTTCGTGTTCAGAATTTTGCCAATAGTGGAGTTATTGGCATGCTTAACTGATTGACTCTGGTGCTGTACATTTTTGTGCAATGGTTGTGGCCCTGTTACCAAGGGAACTGTGACATGATATGCAGTAGTTGACTGGAAATGGTCTGTTTTTCATGATGCAGGTTTTGTCACTGCACATTATGACCATGGGCCACCTTCTGGAGAGAGCTCACTTATGGAGGGTAGCAGTGCCTCCCACTGCATAGCAAGGCCTCATGGTGACGGGGAAAATTTCCAAGGTGATGACTCAGGCCACCAGCGACACCAGTGCAGTTACTGCAGCAAAACCTTTTCAGTGAAGAACGAACTCAATCTGCACCTTCGCGTCCACACTGGTGAGCGTCCGTATCAGTGCAAGTCCTGCAACAGCAGCTTTGCATGGTCATCGCACCTTATTCGACACCTTCGCGTCCATACCGGTGAGCGTCCTTATCAGTGCGAGTTCTGCAACAGCAGCTTTGCAAGGTCATGGCACCTGGTTCGACACCATCTCATCCACACTGGAGAGCGTCCTTACCAGTGTGACCACTGCGGCAAGACATTTGCAATCAAGGACAACTTGGATGTACATGTAAACACACACACGGGTGTGAGGCCATACCAGTGTGAGCTGTGCCCCATGGCCTTCAAACAAAGTGGCCACCTCACAGTGCATGTACGATCTCACAAGGGCGAGAAACAATTTCAGTGTTGCTTCTGTGCAAGGGCATTTGCTAAAAAGCACAGTTTAATTCGCCACAAAGAGAAAAACCACTGATTTGGAACTGCCATTCCCTAATAGTCTTGTGCGTATTGATAATGTTACCTGTGACAAGTGTTCTGATTTTTCTATGTACTATGTGGTCATATTTGCACTGGATTTGATACATTGGTCACTTCTATGTGGGAAATGGACATTTGTATGTCTCAAGCAAACTGGAATACAGTTGTTCTTTAGGTAGTTTGTAGTGCTAATATAGCATGTGTGTACTAAGATCCCAATTGTGTATTTGGGGTTAAAATCATAAAACTCTATATTGACAACTTATGTTCAGCTTTACTGCTGCTTCAAGGGTACAGTGAGACCAAATTCTTGTTAATCTCTGTCAATAGATTAAGACGTTCAAATCTTATAGGCTTGTCTCTGAAAGGAGCTTTATTATTACCTACAGTGGTTAAGAAAACTGCAAGTATTGTCTGCAATCAAACTGAATGATGTCGGAGCAGTTTTGAAGTGAAAGCTTCACTATGCCAGCGATCTTGAGCCTTCAGCATCAGTGTCTGTAGGTGTCAGTAGGGTCAGTGGCAGGCGGTAGCTGCAATGGCTAAGCACTAACTGGTCGTAGGGTTGTCAGACGTTACTTTTGGCAGGAGCTGCCAACTCGTGTCCACACTGGTGAGCGTCCTTACCATTGTGACCACTGTGGGAAGACATTGGCATTGAATGACAAATTGTACGTACATGTCAACATGCACGCAGGCGTGAGGTCGTACCATTGTCAGCTGCGTCTCATGGCCTTTAAACAGCTTGGCCTCCTCAAAGATCATGTGCGATCTCACAAGGGTGAGAGGCCGTTTCTGTGTCGCTTCTGTGGAAGGGCATTTGCTGGGAAATGCAGCTTAAAACAGCGTGAAGAGAAAGAACATTCTTCTGGCACTGCAGTTTCATAATTTTCTTGTGCATTTTGATTATGTCAGCTAAAACAAGTGTTCCTAATTCTATGAATGTGCTTACATTCATAATGTCAGCTTTGACAAACATTCTTCCAAGCTGTAGCGCACACAAGACAAGAGACTGAGAACGAGAGGACACACACGGCGCTAAAATAGGACATCGCTCTGTGTGTGTCCTCTCGTTCTCACTCCCTCGTCTTGTGTGCGCTACAGCTTGGAAGTATGAACCAACAAGCCCGAATTTTCACATTCTTGGCCCTGATTATGTGCCCTGAAGTCGTACTGGCATAGAGTTTCTCTGTATGTGGCATGTATTCCTTTAAATGAAGCACATGTGTGCTAAGCTCTCAAACACACTGTAGGGGGTAAAGTCATGAACAGCATCTGTTTCCATTTGTAATTCATATTCATTGCTTCTTTAAGGGCTATTGAGGACAAACTGAAGTTGGCCTCTCTCGACAGAATAACATAAATTGCATGGAAGCACCTCTCATCAAGCAGGCTCTTTATGAAGTAAAGAAGAAATGCAGCAACCAAACATGTTTGCAAGCAAACTGAAATACTTAAATGACGTTAAAGACTTTTTTTTGTGCAGCCATTGCCTTCCAAATATAATTTTTTCTGCGATGGATACAATTTTAGCTGTTACACAAACATCAATTAACAGCTCTAAATTGCATAATTTTGGTTTTTCTTTAGAAAAAAATAGCTGTCCAGATATGGCTTAAAGGGCAACTCCGGAGGTTTATTGACATTCGAGTATTCTAGTAAATATTTTACCATAGGTTTTCCTCTTTGTCTTCACGCATTCTACGATAATCCTTTCACGCGCAACACAGCTTTAAAATATGCCGTTTTCATGGCTTAAGTTGAGAGTGTTTCTGCGGGGAACACTAAGCTCTGACGTCACATACAGTATATCAGCATTACTGTCCACTCCCCGCGTGATTATGAAATTGTGAGGCTTATATTTAACTACCTCAAACATTTTATGCAGTGCATCACGATTTTCATACTTTATCTTCACTATCCAACGCACGTACGAGTATTTTTCTAATACTGGGTGTGACGTCGTCATTTCGTCAACTGTGACGTCGTTTCTAGCATTGAAAGCAGTTTCGGTTTCGATTTGCTGTTTTTCTTTTTTAAAGACACTTCTAATTGGAATTTCGAAAAACTTTTTTTTTGTGTTGGAGTCAGGACATCCCGAGGAATGTAATTCAACTAAAAACACAAAATGATTAAAAAACCACCGCAGTTGCCCTTTAACATGACATGGAGCAGTGTGTTGTAAACATAAGCATTTTGAGGGAAGCAAGTTTGTGGTGTGGAGCAGCAAATTTTGAAAGAGGGGAAATGCTGTCTCCATCCCGCCCTATTTTCCTGTCATCTGCTAATCACCTTTGTTCTGTCATCTTCAATGGAAAACATTTGTTTCGTGGTCGAGACCGTTATGGAACATTAGAAAAAGAAAAGAGTAGCTATATCTATTTCTAATTTGAAAGCTGATGCATTAAAATTAACCTTAGCTCTGCTTCATTTTCTAAAGGCATAGTGGCAGCTTATACATGTGTGTAAATTTGTATGCATCCATCTGTGTTCATTGCAAAGACTGCAAAACTGTTTTATCAAAAACGATATTATAGATGGATAGCAAAAATATCAAGGGCTTACGTTTCATGCAAGCTGGTAGTGAGTGTATAAGCTGGCAGTCTTTATTGATGCATGATAATAAAATGGCATTATTTCAAAACTGCAGTTGATTTTCACAAGGTGAACATAGAACCGTAGAACATAAGCTTTGCTATTTCTTATAATATTTCCGTTTGAAGTGCAGTGCTTGTCTTGCCATGTTTGTTTCCACTCTTCATGTTAATCTATTTTATGCTACAAGCTTGTTATTTACCCAGATTTTTGTTTTGGTTTGTTTGGACAAGCGTAAAAAGACTCTTTATTGCTTGTGTTTTGGCTTATATACATGCATTTATTGCTTCATTTTTGCTCATAAATCTTATTACCCTGTAACTACTTGACTTGAATGTGTGTTTCCAGTCTACATGTATGTCTTTTTCATTTTGGCGAGCCATGGCTCAGGCTCGCATTTTAATCAACAGTTGATTAAAGTTTTTAATGAATCTTGGGCTTCTCCTACTGGGGTGGCGCAGTGGTTACGGCACGCGACTACTGTTCTCAAGGATGCGGGATCGAATCCCGGTCTCGGGTGCCGCTTTCAAGGCACCCGCGTGCTTCGCGATGTCAATGCATGTTAAAGAACCACGTGTGGTCGAAAAATCTGGAGTCCTCCACTATGGCATCTCTCATAGTGTGAGTTGGTTTGGTATAGCAAACCCACAAAGCAAACCGAATCTTGGGGTTCTATGGCACCGTTCTTTTCTCCAGTTACCTCTGAACCTTACCAACTGCCCGTGTCCGATTTAAAGGGCTCCTGAAGTGGTACTGTCAGTAATGTTGTATATAAAGAAATCCATTTCAGTGCTCTTTTTGAGTGGAGTCAAATTAAGTGGAGACTATAATTTAAAGTTCTTTTTAAAAATAACTCCTGGCAAGTGCTCTTAACTGATTAACACACATCCCCAAGCACTTCCTTCTTTATGATGTCATTGGGGATTGTTGGGTGCATCCACTCCCAAGTGACATGAGTGAGATACGGCGTGGTGGGGCATTGTGGCTTTTCGTTTCTAGACGCCAACTTGTGCCAAATTGAAGGGATAGAGGGGCATCGTTCTCAATTGCTGATGCCCTACGTTCAGTGCCAATGAATCTGCTTAAATATTTCCCATTTTGGAATGCACACGTTTTTTTTTTAATAAGTGGCTTTCCATAGATCTTTTAAGGAGCACTGAAGTCCGGACCGAATAATGAAATTAAATTTGTAACAAGTCTTATCACTCCTCTTCTTTCTTACCATTCAAATAAAGCAGCATATTACTTTACACATATCTAACAAAATCATTCTTTTCTGAACGAATTATGCACAGAACTTGAAATGTTCCTATTAGTCGCGTGCTCATCAAGTTGTCAACAAATGCCGCATCTTATTCCCAGTCGTTCTCATAGTTGGCGCTTGTCATTGTTTCACAAAGTTGCCCTCAATGCCTGGTAGGAAGTGTTGAGGTCCTTCATGTGTACAATATGAGGCCTTCCTGTTCTCAAGCATTCCCCTTATTGATGACACTAGAGGGCTCACATGATGATCCTCTTCTGTATCTGGCAGGCAGAAGTGCCTATGCAAGAGCATTCAGAAAATAAATTTTTCACCAATACTGCCACGTTTCAATGTGCCACTGCTCTGATAGTGCCGTGCAGCAAACATTTTTTTTGAAGGGCCATTCTTTCATGGAAAACCTCATGGCGTCACTTTTGTTGAAATCATATATATGCATCATAAATCAGTTTTACTACTTTCGACACTGACTCGATATTGTTTCCGAAGGACTTTCTTTTAACAGACACTATTTTACATTGTCGTCATAAATGCCATGGTGACATTCTATGTGCATTTCTGTGTTGCTGAAGCCTGAAAAGGTCTTCCATCACTTTAAGGTGTTCCTCTGCAATCACAAAACATTTTGTGCATACAGGTTGTGGTATGCAAGATAAGGACTTGTTTCATTTCTCACAGTGTGGGCTGTTATTTCAGCTGTGGAAAATCGACTGCAGTGTTTGCACTAACCTTTGCTGTCCAAAGCAGGCACATAGCCAGGAATCTCTTTCTGCATAAGCCCAAGGTCACTTGCAGCTCTGAACACGAAGAAGGGGAGAGGGTTTGCAATGAGAATTTGTTGCAAGTCCATCAGAAGTGGGACAGACACGCCATATTTTTTTGGAATGTGTCTCTCCTATGATGTGGGCAGAAATCATCAGTATGTTGTGTTTGTATTCTGTCTGTCTTTTTGTTGCAGTGCTCAGCTTGTCAGTATTTTACTTTTGAAAGCAGGGAATGATGCCAGTTCTTTATTTCAAGATTGACTGGATCTGATCAGGCGTCAGCTTGGCAGTTAATGGAAACAAACCATTTTCCTTCACCTCCCATTTGGCAGGGGGCATGCAGGGTGAGAGTGCTGTTTTTTTGGTCCATTGGCAAATAGATTAGGATGAGAACTGGCCAAGTATGTTGCAGTGCCAATTTTGAGGATGCTAGATGCCTTGTTGGAATGATATGATACAAAGTAAATAAAATGCGCCACATTTTGCTACCAGTCAGTCCCCAGCCGATACCGAGGTCTAAGTTTTTGTGCTTCATTTCTTATGATCACTCTCAGAGTGCCTCGCATGTTCAGCTTCATGCAAGATCTTGAGCTTGAACTGAGCTTGGTCTGGCCTGCAAACCATGAGACATAGTCCAGCATGCCACAGCCTGCAGAGGACGTAGGAAAGAGATCTCCGGTATTTCTGTGCTTAAAGAGAATTTAACTCCTCTTGACACCGCTCCGCTCGCTCATCGGACACTTGAAACGCTTTGCATTGCAGTGCTATGCAACAGTGCAGCCAGAACTGGAGTTTCACTGATGCCGCTGTTATCAATCAAACGCTCTCTCTCTGTGTGAAGCAGCATTGCATGATGTTGCCTTGCACTTACAAGACACGTTCATTATTAGAGCGCAATACACTGTGTTTCATGACAGAGTGGCAAAGAAAATGTGCCGCATGCATGCTCCAATTTTTAAGGCGAAAGCACACCGTACACAGAAGGTGTGATCAGGAAATGACCTCCACTTTAGCATTCAAGAACAAAAATCTTGTATCCAACAAGGATCGAACCACTATTCCTCCGATAACCAGCCGAGAATTCTAACCACTAGTCAGCACCGCACTTGTGAGAAATGATTATTCTTGTTTAACGACAAGCCTGCCGTCTCCTGTAGGAGGTTCCAGTGCCTCGACGAAGGATATATGAGGGTGTGAGCTCGAACAGTTTTCATGGACGCGATAACTAGCAGACGCGTGATGTATGCTAAGCGTGCTCCCATCAGAAACAATGAGTGGTTGGTCCCAGCAAGCATCGGGAACAATAGACAAGTGGTAGTCAAGGATTCCTCAATCTCCGACAACAAGGATTTAGAGCCAGCACCAAAGGCTTTAGAATTTATGAACATATCGGCGGTACAAAGCTTTTATATGCTTCAAAGCTACCAGAGCCACTGGTTCTTATACCCCGCTATTACAGGTTAGCAGGCCAGCTTTGCCTCTTGGCAATTAAATGTATTATGAGGTTTGTTTATCTGCTTTACTCCGACAAGTCGTTAGAGACTTCAACTGCTGAACCCAGAGATGTAAGATCAGTAACTGCTGTGGTTTCCACTTTGGATAGACATAAAAAGTAAGGTAGCCCTGGTGTCGATGCACTTGAAAAACTCACGGAGTTGAAATTTCTGGAGGTTTTTTTACAGCATCTGTCATAGTCTGGGTCGCCTGTAGATGTCAAACTCCTTAAAGCAAGCAATGAGCCATTACCTTCCTCATCTTGAACTGTAATGCCCCTTTCTAATCCTTCTAACTATGCTGTTTTTCAAGGACGCCCATGACTCGTAAATTACAATTCTTGAAAGTTTTTTAGTTTGGTATTGAGAGTTATTCACTTAGGATATTTTGTTGTTTTCTTTACCTCGCAGGCACGTGAAGGATCGTCAAGGCAAATTGCACAAGCTGGTAATGCTAGAGCCGTTCGAAACATCTCCCAGTCTTCCTGGATCCAATTGATTTACTTTGCTTTCAAAATTTTGTATCGAGTGAAATGATGATGTCTGTTCTGATGTATTTAATATTTGACTTTCTGTCTGCACACTGAAAGCTTCATGCTGTAGAAACTTCAGGACATTTAGTGCAAGTTCTTGGCGAAAAACACTAATACCCCTGTCACATGGACAATTTCGATCCTCATTGAACTAGATCTGCATTCAACTCAATGCAGATCGAGGTTGTCACACGGCAACTTTCAAGTGCAATCGAGCTCGATCCTGCTTGACTTCAAGCTCCTTCCTCAATCGATCTTGAGATTTCAAGCACACTCGAAAGCTGTCGTCGACACCCTCGTAGCGCACATGAGAAAAATTTCTCAATGCCCATTGAAAACGTCCGTCTAGTATGGGACGCTTCAATCCTTCTTAAAAACCTCAATGCAGGTCAAGTTCAATGAGAATCGAAAGTGACCGTGTGACAGAGGTATAAGCTAGTGCATTGGCAGTTCCTGTAATGCCAAACATAATTTCTGTAAAATCTGTGACCTTGCTTCATGCACTTCAATACCACTGATTTGAAGAGCTGGCTTCCTTTAAGTAGTATCTTTTGTGTCTCATGTAGTCTTCTTTCAGTGCTCTATGACCTCTTACTGATGTTTTATTGACATGTCGGATTTTATATTGTGCTGCTTACACATTTGGTGGTTCGACTGAGTACATCTTTATATATCTATATTTGATATCACTGGATTGTCTGCCTCCAATATGGCTGTGTCAATTTAGAGCCAACTATGTCTGTAACCCTCTGACATTGTCACGAGTTCTTTGGTAAAACGTAGCTTCTACATCTTTCCATGCAGCAGATTGCATAAGTGATATGGTTTAGTATTTCTTCAAGCAACTGCAAACAAAATCCTCAACATAATACATTGGAGCAAATGCAGATTTCATAATTACAGGCAATGCATTACTAGCCAGAGAAAGGGTTCTTTGATTATGTGCGTGCAATGCTGCTGTTGGCTTAGACAGTTCCACAATAAAGCTTGATAGGAGTGTGGGAGCATTCTAATGTGCTTTAATGGATATAACATATTGCTGCTTCTTTGTTTGCTTTTTTTGTCTTTGTGTGACTAAACTTAGTTGTGAATCAAGGGCTTCATTGTTATAAAGGCATGGTTACCATGAATGTGCGAGTCAAGGTGCACAATTTTTGTTAATTTTAAGTATGCTTCACTCAGACTAACCATTTTTTTTATAACCAAACATTAGCACCCCTGCAGGAAAACTTCGTGTTCAGAATTTTGCCAATAGTGGAGTTATTGGCATGCTTAACTGATTGACTCTGGTGCTGTACATTTTTGTGCAATGGTTGTGGCCCTGTTACCAAGGGAACTGTGACATGATATGCAGTAGTTGATTGGAAATGGTCGTTTTTTCATGATGCAGGTTTTGTCACTGCACATTACGACCATGGGCCACCTTCTGAGGAGAGCTCACTTGTGGAGGGTAGCACTGCCTCCCAGTGGATAACAAGGCCTCATAGTGACAGGGAAAATTTCCAAGGTGATGACTCAGGCCACCAGCAACACCAGTGCAGTTACTGCAGCAAAACCTTTTCAGTGAAGAACAAACTCAATCTGCACCTTCGCGTCCACACTGGTGAGCGTCCGTACCAGTGCAAGTCCTGCAACAGCAGCTTTACAAGGTCATCGCACCTTATTGGACACCGTCGCGTCCATACCGGTGAGCGTCCTTATCAGTGCGAGTTCTGCAACAGCAGCTTTGCAAGGTCATCGCACCTGGTTCGACACCATCTCATTCACACTGGAGAACGTCCTTACCAGTGTGACCACTGCGGCAAGACATTTGCAATGAAGGACACCTTGGATGTACATGTAAACACACACACGGGTGTGAGGCCATACCAGTGTGAGCTGTGCCCCATGGCCTTCAAACAAAGTGGCCACCTCACAGCGCATGTACGATCTCACAAGGGCGAGAAACAATTTCAGTGTTGCTTCTGTGCAAGGGCATTTGCTGAGAAGCGCAGTTTAATTCGCCACAAAGAGAAAAAACACTGATTTGGAACTGCCATTCCATAATAGTCTTGTGCATATTGATAATGTTACCTGTGACAAGTGTTCTGATTTTTCTATGTACTATATGGTCATATTTGCACTGGATTTGATACATTGGTCACTTCCACTGGGAAATAGACATTTGCATGCTTGAAGCAAACTGGAATACAGTTGTTTTGTAGGTAGTTTGTAGTGCTAATATAGCATGTTTGTACTAAGATCTCAATTGTGTATTTGGGGTTAAAATCATAAAACTCTATATTGACAACTTATGTTCAGCTTTACTGCTGCTTTAAGGGTACAGTGAGACCAAATTCTTGTTGATTTCTGTCGATACATTAAGGCGTTCAAATCCTTTAGGCTTCTCACTGAAAGGAGCTTTATTATTGCCTACAGTGGTGAAGAAAAATGCAGCTACTGACTGCAAACAAACTGAATGATGTTAGAGCAGTTTTGAAGTGAAAGCTTCACTATGCCAACAATCTTAAGCCTTCAGCATCAGTGTCTGTAGGTGTCAGTAGGGTCAGTGGCAGGCGGTAGCTGCAATGGCTAAGCACTAACTGGTCGTAGGGTTGTCAGAGGTTACGTTTGGCAGGAACTGCCAACTTGGGTCCACACTGGAGAGCGTCCTTACCATTGTGACCACTGCGGGAAGACATTGGCATTGAAGGACAACTTGGATGTACATGTCAACATGCACGCAGGCGTGAGGTCGTACCATTGTCAGCTGTGTCTCATGGCCTTTAAACAGCTTGGCCTTCTCAAAGGTCATGTGCGATCTCACAATGGGAAGAGGCCGTTTCTGTGTCGCTTCTGTGGAAGGGCATTTGCTGGGAGGTGCAGCTTAAAACAGTGCGAAGAGAAAGAACATTCTTCTGGCACTGCAGTTTCATAATTTTCTTGTGCATTTTGATTATGTCAGCTAAAACAAGTGTTCCTAGTTCTATGAATGTGCTTACATTCATAATGTCAGCTTTGACAAACATTCTTCCAAGCTGTAGTGCACACAAGACAAGGGGCTGAGAACGAGAGGACACACACAGCACTAAAATAGAACATCGCGCTGTGTGTGTAATCTCGTTCTCAGTCCCTCGTCTTGTGTGCGCTACAGCTTGGAAGTATGAAACAACAAGCCCCAATTTTCACATTCTTGGCCCTGATTATGTGCCCTGAAGTCATAGTGGCATATAGTTTCTCTGTATGTGGCATGTATTCCTTTAAATGAAGCACATGTGTGCTAAGCTCTCAAACACACTGTAGGGGGCAAAAGTCATGCACAGCATCTGTTTCCATTTGTAGTTCACATTCATTGCTTCTTTAAGGGCTATTGAGGACATACTGAAGTTGGCCTCTCTCGACAGACTAACATAAATTGCATGGAAGCACCTCTCATAAAGCAGGCTTTTTATGAAGTAAAGAAGAAATGCAGCAACCAAACATGTTTGCAAGCAAACTGAAATACTTAAATGACATTAAAGACTTTTTTTGTGCAGTCATTGCCTTCCAAATACAATTTTTTCTGCAATGGATACAATTTTAGCTGTTACACAAACATCAATTAAAGCTCTAAAGTGCATAATTTTGGTTTTTCTTTAGAAAAAAATAGCTGTCCAAATATGGCTTAAAGAGCAACTCCGGAGGTTTTTTTGACATTCGAGTACTCTAGTAAAAGTTTTACCATAGGTTCTCCTCTTTGTCCTCACGCATTCTACAAAATTTGGGCGCCGTACGATAATCCTTCCACGCGCAACACGGCTTTAAAATATGCCGTTTTCATGGCTTAAGTTGAGAGTATTTCTGCTGGCAACACTAAGTTTCTGATGTCACGAACAGTATATCGGCATTACTGTCCACTTCCCGCGTGATTATGAAATTGTGAGACTTATATTGAACTACCTCAGACATTTTATGCAGTGCGTCATGATTTCCATACTTTATTTTCACCATCCAACGCACGTACGAGTATTTTTCTAATATTGAGTGTGACGTCATCATTTCGTCAACTGGGACGTCGTTTCTGGCCGTGAAAGCAGTTTCTGTTTCGATTTGCTGTTTTTCTTTTTTAAAGATACTTCTAATTGGAATTTCGAAAAACTTTTTTTTGGGTTGGAGTCAGGACATCCCGAGGAATGTAATTCAACTAAAAACACAAAATGATGAAAAAACCACCGCAGTTGCCCTTTAACATGACATGGGGCAGTGTGTTGAAAACTTAATGCATTTTGAGGGAAGCATGTTTGGTGTGGAACAGCAAACTTTGAAAGCAGGGAAATGCTGTCTCCATCCTGCCCTATTTTCCTGTCATCTGCTAATCACCTTTGTTCTGTCATCATTAATGGAAAACATTTGTTTCGTGATCAAGACCATTATGGAACATTAGAAAAAGAAAATAGTAGCTATATCTATTTCTGATGTGAAAGCTGATGCATTATAATTACCTTAGCTCTGCTTCATTTTCTAAAGGCATAGTGACAGCTTATACATGTGTGTAAATTTGTATGCATCCATCTGTGTTCATTGCAAAGACTGCAAAACTGTTTTGTCAAAAACGATAATTGATGGATAGCAAAAACTTCAAGGATTTACGTTCCATGCTAGCTGGTAGTGAGTGCACCAGCTGACCGTCTTAATTGAGGCATGATAATAAAATGGCATTATTTAAAAACTGCAGTTTGAAATAATATTTCATTTTGAAGTGCAGTGCTTGTCTTGACATGTTTGTTTGCACTCTTGATGCTAATCTATTTTATGCTACAAGCTTGTTATTTACCCAGCTTTTTTCTTTTTGATTGTTTGGACAGGCGGGAAAAGATTCATTATTGCTTGTGTTCTGGCTTATCTACATGCATTTATTGCTTCTTTTTTGCTCATAAATCTTATTAGCCTGGAACTACTTGAATTGAATGCGTGTTTCCAGTCTGCATGTATGTTTTTCTCATTTCGGCGAGCCATGGCTCAGGCTCCCATTTTAACCAACAGTTGATTAAAATTTTTAATGAATCTTGGGCTTCTCCTGCTGGGGTGGCGCAGTGGTTGCGGCACGCGACTACTGTTCTCAATTATGCGGGATTGAATCCCGGCCTCGATTGCCGCTTTCAAGGAACTCGTGTGCTTCGCGATGTCAATGCACGTT
This sequence comes from Amblyomma maculatum, assembly GCA_023969395.1. Taxonomy (NCBI): domain Eukaryota; kingdom Metazoa; phylum Arthropoda; class Arachnida; order Ixodida; family Ixodidae; genus Amblyomma; species Amblyomma maculatum. The sequence continues at coordinate 420,934 of JAJIZL010019474.1, forward strand.
AAAGAACCCCATGTGCTCGAAAAATGTGGAGTCCTCCACTATGGCATCTGTCATAGTGTGAGTTGGTTTGGGATGGTAAACCCACAAACCAAACCGAATCTTGGGGTTCTGTGGCACTGTTTTTTTTCTCCAGTTACCTTTTCCTTACCAACTGCCCCTGTCCGATTTAAAGGGCTCCTGAAGTGGTAATGTCAGTAATGTTGTATTTAAAGAAATCCATTTCAGTGCTCTTCTTTGGTAGAGTCAAATTAAGTGGAGCCTATAATATAAAGTTCTTTTTAAAAATAACTCCTGGCAAATGCTCTTAACTGATTAACACGCCTCCCCAAGCACTTCCTTCTTTATGATGTCATTGGGGGTTGTTGGGTGCATCCACTCCCAAGTGACATGAGTGAGACAGGGCGTGGTGGGGCATTGTGGCTTTTCATTTCCAGACGCCAGCTTGTGCCAAGTTGAAGGGATAGAGGGGCATCATTCTCAATTGCTGATGCCCTATGTTCAGTGCCAATGAACCTGCTTAAATATTTCCCATTTTGGAATGCACACGTTTTTTTTTTTTTAATAAATGGCTTTCTATAGATCTGTTAAGGAACACTGAAGTCTAGACCGAATTATGAAATTAAATTTGTAATAAGTCCTATCACTCCTCTTCTTTCCATTCAAATAAAGCAGCACATTACTTTATACATATCTAACAAGACCATTCTTTTCTGAACGAGTTATGCACAGAACATGAAATGTTCCTATTAGTCGCGTGCTCAGCAAGTTGTCAACAAATTTCACTTCGTATTATACCAATCGTTCTCTTAGTTGGCGCTTGTCACTGTTCCATAAAGTTGCCCTCAGTGGCTAGCAGGAACTGTTGAGGTCCTTCATGTGTACAATATGAGGCCTTCTTGTTCTCAAGCATTCCCCCTATTGATGACACTAGAAGGCTCACATGATGATCCTCTTCTGTATCTGACAGGCAGAAGTGCCCATGCAAGAGCATTCAAAAAATAAATTATTGCAGCTAATAGGAAATGTTTCAATGTGCGAGTGCTCTGATAGTGCCGTGCAGCAAACATTTTTTTTTTGAAAGGCCATTCTTTGATGGAAAACAACATGGCGTCAGTTTTGTTGAAATCGTATGTCGATCATAAATCAGTTTCACTACTTTCGACACTGACTCTATGTTGCTTCCGAAGTCCTTTCTTTTAACAGACACTATTTTACATTGTCGTCATAAATGCCTTTGTGACACTCTATGTGCATTTCAGTGTTGCTGAAGCCTGGAAATTGCTTCCTTCACTTGAAGGTGTTCTGCTGCAATAACAAAACATTTTGTGCGATTAAGTTGTGGTATGCAAGATAAGCATTTCTTTCATTTCTCACAGTGTGGGCTGTTATTTCAGCTGTGGAAAATCGACTGCAGTGGTTGCACTAACCTTTGCTGTCCAAAGCAGGCACATAGCCAGGAATCTCTTTCTGCATAAGCCCAAGGTCACTTGCAGTTCTGAACACAAAGAAGGGGAGAGGGTTTGCAATGAGAATTTGTTGAAAGTCCACTGGAATTGGGACAGCCAGCCATATTTTTTGGAATGTGTCTCCCTTTTGATGTGGGCAGAAATCATCAGTATGGTGTGTTTGTATTCTGTCTGTTGTTTTGTTGCAGTGCTCAGCTTGTCAGTATTTTACTTTTGGAAGCAGG